>JAUPFV010000003.1:27436103-28036103 GCA_036936605.1 Limnanthes douglasii subsp. nivea | reverse complement strand
CTGATTTTGCCTCACCAACCGTTTTTCTCCTAGAATGACGCTCCCACTAACCTAAAAAAGTAACCTCTTCAATTAATGCTGGTGACGTCAGTGTCGTCTTTAATCATTACTCTATCTTTTCGAATTCTCCTAGGTTTCAAGGTATCTTTTGTTTCTTTAGTATAAATTAAATCACTTTTCACTGTTTTACCATCTTCAACATCTTTTCACTTCTAATCTTCAGAGATTTTAGCTCTCTTCTCCAAAAACGCATTTTAGTGTAAGTTTATGTTTACGGCAAGAAACACTTTAGTAAAAGGTGGGTGGCTGAATCTGTCGGAGTTAGAGAAAGTACAAAGGGTCAAACGAGAAAAGCGAATTGCAGCAGGCCTCCCAGTCTCTCCTGTTGACAAACCTGAAACACCAACCTCAGAGCCTGATCGAGGTTCGTCTTCTGCCAGAAGCTCCAAACCTAGAAGGTTATTTCAACCTAGTCTTTCACCGATCATCTCAGGCTCATCGGTCCAGGAGTCAGAGCCTTTTGTTGAACAAGAGAAAGTAGTTACAAGTGCTAGGAGATGCTCTACATTCATAGCCATGGGATTGGATGCTGACATTTCCCCAGAAAAGCTAGTAAATCGCCGAAAAGGTCGTCTAGTAAAAGGCCAGGCTGCTGCTCCACAGTCTAAATCTCCAAAATCCATGCCTTCTATGTCTGGGGCCAAAGATAAGACTACAGGGTCAGAAGCACCCATAAAGGTTCCTAAGGACAAACTGTCTGGTCTAGAGGCGACCAGTTCAAGCCTTCGAAATGAACCCTCCGGATCTGAGCCCCAGCCGGACTCCAAACCACAAGAGGAAAGCAATGCTCAGCCATCCAGAGGGCTTACTGAGCCAACGACTAGCACTTCTCTCCCAAAAACAACTGATAATCCCTCCATAGTAATGAAAGACGTAATGGAGGATAGTGTTGAAGAAGCCCCTTTTGAGACCGACGTCTCCGGGCAGACGGGTGAGGCTGCCATCGTCAAGAAAAACAAGGGCAAAGAGAAGTTATGTTTAAAACACCCGGATCTGCTGGAGTGCCTTGTAGGAAATGTGGGACCTTACTTCCATCAAGTGAGTGTAAAGTA
Source organism: Limnanthes douglasii subsp. nivea (assembly GCA_036936605.1). Taxonomy (NCBI): domain Eukaryota; kingdom Viridiplantae; phylum Streptophyta; class Magnoliopsida; order Brassicales; family Limnanthaceae; genus Limnanthes; species Limnanthes douglasii. Next base: position 28,034,991 of record JAUPFV010000003.1, on the reverse strand, counting down.
GCTGAACTGGGCCGGATCCGAACGAAGTGGGGGATCCCAGAGAATGTTAAAGTGAGGATACCGGTTGATCCGGAGACGCCAATGGATTGCAAGCTCAGTGAGATAGTTTTCTACATTGAGCTATTCAACTGGGGGCTTAGGTTTCCCGTGGACCCAGAGATCGTCAGATATTTCCATCTGATAAAGCTCTGCCCAAGCCAACTGAGCCCCAACACTTGGTATACACTTATGGCCTGCATCATGGCCTCCAGGCTCTCCGGAATCCCACTTCCGATGGAACAGTTTGCTGCTGTGGCCAGCCTTTGCAAAAACCACATTATCCATTTCTATCATTTTAACATGGGTGATAATTACAAAGTGGTGGATGACTTGCTTGAGTCGGAGAAAATTTGTAAGACTCAATTTTTGTTTATCAGTGGTGCTTGGGAGAATATGAGGAAGATTAAAGCTGGTGACAACCCAAGCATGCTCATCAACATATGGAAAAGCACAGGTAAATATTTCATCACATATTTCTGCCTTATCTTATAACAAGTTTGTTTGATTAACTTATCTTCCTTTGTTCTTTGGTAGTGCTGCCGAAGGAGTTTAATGACTACTTAGAGGAAGGGCAGACTACTTGCACCAAGCTGAATGCTTGGACTGCTGAGAAATGGGAAACTCGCTTCCACAACTGTTTCACTGGAGGCAACTTGGTAAGATCCCATCTCTGGAATACAACTGGCCGGAGAGACTTGTCTTGGGAAGAGTTAACTACTCCACCCCCTCCGGAGGTAATTCTTAAGAAGACAGATGCAAAGTATGGAAAACTAGCCTTGCCGGGCAGAGGTCAAGCCCCAAGCAAAATGAAGGGCAAGAAAGGCAAGGCTAAACAAGGCGTGGTTGAGGTCAACCCAGGTGGTGTTGAGGAAGCTGTCCCAGTAAACCCGGAGGGGGAGGACCAAGGAAGGATTGATGCCGCTTTGCTACAAGTGGTAGAAAACGAGAGTACGAAGGTGGTCGGATCTCCAAAGCCCCCAAAGGCTCACAAGAAAGATAGAAAACGGGGAGCAGAAGGTGGAGATAGGGAGGCCAAGAAGAAGAAAACCTCCAAGGGAGATGAAGTTGCTCTCCGGCCTCCAGAGTCTATTCCTCTGGTTGACCGAACTGACCCCACTCAAGTAGAGGAAATCCCAAGTGACTTTTACACTGGAGAAGGCGTCGGAGGGGACATCAACATCGACGGAGTTGACATCAGTGGGCTTCAAGTAATTGGTCTTTACTTTGAAGACCTTGAGAAGGATGACTTCGCTGGACCTTACCTCCCCCCAAGCTCTTCGAACATCGTCACTTTCAACGGTAAATATTTTTCTATTTTGGGTGAGAGAGACATTGTCACCCACTACTTGTTAAGCAACATTCAGCCAATGCTTAACTTGGAGAAGCAAGTGCAAAACCAGTCAGCCATCATCAACACACTCAATTCTGACAAGGAGAGTTTGTCTAACGACCTCCTTACAGTCAAGCAGAGTCTCGAGGCATTAAAAAAAGAAAATGAGGAGTTGAAAAAGGGGAAGGAGAACTTGGCCACCAAACTGGCCATTTCGGAGGGGGTTGTGAAAGAACTTCAATCCAACAATTCCGACTTGGAGAAGAATCTTTCTACTTCAAAAGAAGAGGTGAATGCCAAAGACAACATCATTCAGACCCTAACTAGCGACAAAATTTCGCTTGAGGATGCTGTGTCTAAGGCCAAGCAAGAAAAATACGACTTGGTAAAGGAGCAAGAGAAGACAATCCAAGCCAGGATTGATGCATACACCAACACGGTGATAGACTCCCAAGAGGAAAGGTATGCCGAAGTCAAGTCAGATATCGTCTTGCTCTTCCACGAGAAATTCCCGAAGAGGACATTAAGAGATCTATGGCGGTTTATGGAGTATGAGGACATCCCATTCCACACGATGGCGGATGGTGATAAGAAGAACTACTCCAGTGGTTGGGATGACACAACTGATGAAGATGAACGGACCGGGGAGAGTCCAGATGAGGAAAACAATGATCCTAGGAAGAAACCAAGTGAGGCCGGGCCATCTAAGAAAGCTCAGTCTTAAAGTATCAATTATTTTTCAATTTTTGTGTTTGAACTAAAGTCCTTGGATGGCCAAGGAATTTTTGTAATCGTGTGCGACCCTTGTCCGGACAAACCTTTTTCTTTGAAACTTCAAAGTCCTTGGGTGGCCAAGGCATTTCACATATTTTAATAGGCAGCTTTATTTTACACAACTTTTGCATTGTCTTATAATTTCCCAACTGTGATGGCTAAAGTTCAAACAGCCCTTAGTTATTGTACAAGTATTTTAAAGTGAGAGTGTTTAAATTCTCCGATGACGAATGTTTAAGTATTCATCACTCTACCAATTCAATCCGGTCTGCTTAATAAATTTCAAAGAGACTATCAATTGAGACACTCCGAATTTTTCAAGAAGGCATAAAATTTTATTAAAAAACCCAAGACACCACATTAAAACCTCCCCGCGCCACCAGGGTAGGAAAGAGTATGCCCCATAATATTTACATAGTTTTCATTCTAGGTACAACCGGAGGTGTTCAATGTTCCATGGGTGATTCAGAATCCTTCCATCTTTATCTTGGAGCCTGTATGTCCCAGGCTTAAGTTTTTCACTGACCATATAGGGTCCTTCCCAAGTTGGAGCTAGCTTGCCGAACTGCTTCTCCTTGGTATGCGGGAAGACTTTTCCCAGTACTTGGTTCTCACCAAACCATGATATCCCTCCTTTTGATTTTAGAAGCAAACCTGGTTCTCATCAAACCCTGATAGTGTGTGGCTCTAATGTGAGCCTTAACTCTTCATTCTTCAATCAAATCAAGTTGGCTTCTGATTGTCACTTTGTTAGCTTGTTCGAAAAAATTACAGACTCAAAATGAAGGGAGAGTGGCTTCTATGGGAGCTATGGCATCCATCCCATATACCAAGGCAAAGGGAGACTCTTGTGTTGCAGCCCCGAGAGTGGTTTGGTAGGCCCAAAATACTTCTTGTAAATAACTTGGCCATTTGCCAGCAGCTCCCTTTAAATTCTTTTTAAGACCGGACATGATGGTCCTGTTAGCCACTTCAAATTGACCATTTGCTTGTGGGTGGAAAGGAGAAGAGAACAGAAATTCTCCATCTCCTTGTTATCGAATTGTGGCCCATTGTCGGTAGTTATCTTTTGTGGAACCCCAAACCTGCAACAAATGTTAGACAGGATGAATTTTATAACAGATTTTGAAATAGTTCCTGCCACTGGGGCTGCTTCGATCGACTTTGCGAAGTAATCAATAGCAACAATTATAATTCTGCACCCGCCGAATGCCATGGGTAGAGGTCCCACTAAATCCATCCCTCAACGAGCAAAAGGTATTGGCTCAGAAATTGACTCTAAAGGGACAGCTAGGGTATGAATTTCATTACTGTATCTTTGGCATGGATCACACTTCTTCACCAATTCCTTGGCATCTTGCATTATGGAGGGACAGTAGTACCCAGCTAAATAATTCTTCTAGTTAGAGCCCTGAATCCACAGTGTGCTGATCCCTCACTATCGTGCAATTCAGAGAGCACTATTTGGGACTCCTCGACCCCCAAACATCGTAAGAGAGGTTTATTAAAATATTTTTTATAAAGAACATCTCTTAAGATGATAAAACCACGAGCCTTGTATTTTACCTTCCTTGCTACTGCTTTGTCCGGAGGAAAGATACCATCTGAGAGATATTGGAGGAGAGGAAATCTCCAATCTTGGGGTTGTTTCATTTGTATATTCAAACTTTCTTCTTCCTTATCCAGATTGATTTGAATGGATAGGCACTCTTGCACATAAATCCAAGGGTAGGACTCAGAATAGGCTATGGTTGCCAGAGAGTTTTCTAGCGTATTTTCTGTTCGGGGTATGAGCTCATAGGTGATGTTTTTAAAATTAAGTGCCACTTCTTTGAGAACAAGTAAGTATTTAAACAGTTGCTCTTTTTTGGCCTCAGATTGGCCTTGTGCATGATGGATTAGAAGTTGGGAACCGCTCATCAACCTGACCTTTTTGGCTCCATAAATTAGACCTAATTTCAAGCCTGCTATAGCAGTTTCATATTCGGACTCGTTGTTGGAAGCCCTGAAAGCAAAACATATGGCTTGATACGTTTTGTCGCCGTACGGAGAGGTTAAACATATTCCAGCACCACAGCCAATAGTACTCGAGCCTCCATCAGTCCGGACAACCCAGACTTTCTTAGTTTTTTCAACTGATGCTTGTTCGGTGTCCCCGTTTGAATGAAATTCTACTAGAAAATCAGCAACAGTTTGGGCCTTGACTGCTGTACGAGGGGAAAAATCAATATCATAGTCCCCTAATTTCACCGACCACTTGGTCATTCTGCTTGAAACATCTTCCTTTTGAAGAACGTTTTTCAAGGGAAAAGACGTCCGAACAATGATCGAATGAGACTGAAAGTAGGGCCTCATTTTCCTAGCAGCAATTACTAAGGCCAATGCTAGTTTTTCAAGTTTCAAACATCCTTTTTCTGCATCAATCAAGATTTTGTTGATATAGTACACCGGACGAGGATAATTATTCACCTCTCTCACTAACACTGCACTTAGGGCGCAATCAGAAACTGCCAGATATATGTAGAGTGTCTCTCCATCAACAGGTTTAAACAAGGTTTTAGAGGAAGATAAGTGCTTCTTAATTTCATCAAAAGCCTAGTCACACTAGGGAGACCAATTAAACTCTTTTACACCTTTCAAAGTTTGAAAAAACGGAGCACACCAATCCGAAGACCTTGAGATAAAACGGTTTAGAGCAGCTAACCTCCCTTTTAATCTTTGTATTTCTTTAATATTCCGAGGAGGCTCCATCTGCAATAAACCACTAAGCTGGTCTGGATCAGGTTGTATTCCCTTCTCACTTATTACGTACCCCAAGAATTTTCCGGACCGCACTCCGAACACACACTTTTCTGGATTTAATTTTAAATTTACCTTTACCAAGTTGGCAAAGGTTTCATGGAGATCTGCTAAGTGTAGCTCTTCGTCCACACTTTTTACCATCATGTCATCAATGTAGACTTCCATTTTCTTCCAATCTGATTAGCGAAAGCCTTGTTTACTAATCTATGATAAGTAGCCCCAACATTCTTTAACCCAAATGGCATCACTTTGTAACAATGGAGGCCCCTATCAGTAACAAATGTAGTATGTTCTTGATTTTTCAGATCTACTTGAATTTGATTATACCTGGAGAAGGCATCCATAAAGGATAGTAGCTTGTTCCCAGATGTGGAGTCCACCAACTGATCAATCTGAGGGACAGGATATAGATCTTTTGGGCAAGCTCTATTGAGATCTGTAATATCAATACACATACGCCACTTTCCATTTTTCTTTCTTACTAGCACCGGATTGGCTGTCCATAAAGGATATTGAGATTCCTTTATGTGTCCCATTTTAGTAAGTTGGTCAACCTCTTGAACTATGACATTAGCCTTTTCCTTAGAAAAAGCTCTCCTCTTTTTTACAACTGGTACTATATCCCTCCAGATGGATAATTGGTGTGATATAATGTCTGCTGGTACTCCGGTTACATCAGCATTGCATCAAGCGAAAACATGTTGATGGTTTTTCAAAAAAGCTAACACTTTACTCTTTAATTTCGATGTCATCTTGGACCCGATCTTGACACTTCTTCCTTCAGCCAGAGAGTGAGTTTCAACTTGTTCAATAGGTATTAAAACACCAGGGGTCTCTATAGGGTCATCAATTTCACCCTCTCCCCCAGAGGGCCCCTCAAATTGCTAATCCTCACTGATCCGAACTGACCCCAAAGTTCGAGGGGCCAGTGCTGTTGTATAACACTCTCTTGCTACCTTTTGACTACTTCGGACAACTCCTACTTGTCCTTGCACAACATATTTCAGATATTGGTGGACTGTTGAAGCCACAACATGCATCCTGGAGAGCCAACACCTCCCCAAAATGGCATTATAGCACGTAGGACAATCCACCACAACAAAACATATTCTGACCATCTTCTTAAAAAGGCCCTTGCACAACAGAACTTCCTCTTCGAATTCCCCAATTACGTCAGATGAGCTTCCAATGAACCCACTATTGACCTGTTCGAACGCTCAATCACGGCTGGATTCTTCATCTGTTTATAAGAAGTTAAAAAGAGGATATTGGCCGAACTGCCGGTGTCCACCAAAATTCTCCTTATATCATTCCCCCCCAATGGATGCTCCTATTACAACAGCATCTTCATGAGGACCAGCTATGTCTCTCAAATCATCTTCGTCAAAAAATGAAGGGAAAAGGAATTTGTGATTGATTAGAAGTCATGTCTCCTTCCAGTTGGGTGGCTAAAGTATTCACATGCCTCTTTCTCGAAGACGCAGTTGGTGCTGTTATGGTGTCTCCCCCTAATATTCTAAGCGACTCAAAAAATTTGACGAGTCCGGACACCGTCTTGCAACGCTCTGTAATAACACCCACCTTGTTTCGGGTTGGATCAGGATCCAAATATTCTGATTTTATATCAAATCTTTCAATTATTACCATAGCCTCATCTGTAGCCGATGTCCCTGCATTGTTCGGGCCAGTCCGAGGAGCATTATCAGGCCTATTTCCACCTCTTCTTTTAACATATGCCCCTGATTTCCCTCTCTCAATTAAATTCTGTACTTCTTGTTTCAACGTGATGCAATCTTCAGTGGTATGGCCAGTATCACGATGATACTGACAAAACCTGTTATTTCGACTTTCCCTTGGTGATTGTAATGCAGCCGGCTTTCTGAAATGTACTTCATCTTTTGTTTTATCGTAAATGGTAGCTACATTTTCCTTTAGTTTAGCAAAGCACTCCGGTTGAACCCAAGTTCCTCGCTTATTTCTAGATTGTTGGCTTTGAGCTGGTGCAACTCAGTGGGATTGAGCCTTGGCCCTGTTTTGACCCTGCCCGGCTTCCTTAGCCTTGTACCCGGACTGATTTTGGTTTTGATTTGGTGCAGCTGGAGCAGACCTCACCTGCCAATGCAAACTGGTTTTCTTTGTTTCATCCACATTAATCTGTTTGCCGACCTGATTCAGTAAAACCTCCCCATGTTATGGCATTTTTCCTGGTTACTGAATCAGCCAGATTGCCAGGGTTCAAACCCTGCCTCAGAGAAGCTATTGCTACTTGTTCAAATCAATCAGCTAATCCATTTTTGGTGTTCACAATGTGACTTATGTACTCCTTCAAAGATTCATTTGGTTCTTGGGAACAATGGATAATACTGTCTCTATTGCCCTTTACTTCTTTACTTCTAACGAATTGTCTCCGGAAGGCCACCCAAAAAGTGTCGAAATTTCTGATGTAGCCTTGTGGCAAACTATTGTACAACTTCAAAGCACTCCCCGTAAAAGACTGGAAGAATGCTCGACAGAGTAGCTTATCATCATCATCAAAGTTCATCATAAAGTTTTTGAATTGCTCTAGATGGTTATCTGGATCTTTACTACCATAATATTTTTCAATCGTTGTGCTGTCAAACCTCTTAGGAAGGTTCCCGGACAGTATCTTGGAGGACAATGGATGTTGTCTCCAATTCCGGCCTCGACTGAACACAGTATATTTGTTGGGAGTTGCAAAGATACCTGGCTCATCATGAAAGGTAAAAGGATCCATTAGTAATCGGTCTACGTGCCTCCGACCATGGCTATGTCGGTGAGACGATCCTTTACCTAGATGCCTCTTCAACCTTCTATGCCTGTCCCTTTTTCTTAAGTATTTTTTAACCAACTTCTGTTTCTTCTTAGAACTGCCTTCATCACTGCTGGATGACAGGGATTCCTCGACTTCGTCTTCATTTGAGGAGCTGCTGGAAGATTCTGAGTCTGAATCTGAGCTCTCCACCGGTTTAGACCGGTAAGACTTCTTTGAACTAGCATGAGTCTTTTTAGTGCTCACATGGGTTTTTGATGGCTTATGCTCTCTTGGATTGTCAGTATGGTGAACTGCTGACACTTTTGACTTTTCCTTTCACACCCATCTCTGCCCTTTTAGCAGCCCTCAAGGCTTCTATCTCAATTTTTAGCCTATCTCGCTCCTCGATAGTATATTCATCGTTTTCTCCCACCACTTCTGCCAAAGCTGGTGGCACTTCCTGCTCGTCCGGATTCATCTGAACTAGTTTTTCTTGATGGTTTTGAATGCTAGATTCAGGAACCTTCTCCTCCCACTGTAGTCGCCAATTTGGTGTGGATTATTTTTGTCTGACGGTAATTTGGTCAGGTGTTTTGTGGTGTTTCAAATGTATTTAATGTTTATGTGGTTTGTAGTGAGAGATTTGAGCTGCCTGGTTGTATTAAATGTTCATTACCTTCATTTAATGAAAGTGGTTGGGTATTTATACCCTTAATTATGGGCCTCATGGGTTTTCAGGTCAAACTCATGAAACCGGGTCGAATTCAAAGACCCATTAGTTTATTAAGCAGGTTGGTAATTAGCTTAGTCATAAAGTGATAATTTTTTAATAATTTAGTCCTGTTCGGATAGTTCAGTGGGTGGTTTTTGTCTGAATAGCCCCTGTCCGGTTTCTACAGTGAGTGGTGAGAAAAACCGGACTCATCAATGTTAACAGATGATCTATTTAGAAAAATACCAACATGGGTAATCCTCAACGATGTCCCCCTCAGTATTTGGAGTGAAACAGGTTTAAGCAAGATTTCATCAAAACTTGGCACGCCACTTTTTACAGATCAATTTACGTGCGAAAAACTCGAATGAAGTACGCTAGAATTCTAGTGGAAATTGATGTTAGCAAAAAACCCATCACAAGTTTTGGTGTGAAGCTCCCTTGTGGAAGGCGGTATACTCAATCTATAGTATATGAAAATTATCTTATCTTTTTCTATATGTGCCAGAGATTCGGACACAATCACTCTTTTTGTCCAACTACAGAACATGGCAAAGCTAGAATCAACGAGAAACAGAAAGAAACCTCGGCACAACCATCGTGAGCAGCACAAAACCAGCAAAAGAATGCAAGTGACTTACCACCCAGAAACAAGGTAACCCTATCACTTCTACTACACCTCCACAAGTTACCACTAACCCCAACAGACGCCCCAAACCATCTGAAATTCCCACACTCATTATTAAAGAAGAGATGAACCACACCAATAAAGAAAACCTCCGTTCAAGTGATACCGACTACTTACCTAGCCGAATCAGCCCCCCTAGTTGACACTTCAATGGCTCATGTTAATGGTCGGGAACCCATATTTGGCCATCCACAAGGAAAAGATGAAACTATATCTTCCACGAGTAACATAACTGATCCATCAATATTCCTTGGCAAAAAGTACAGAGTAAATATCAAAGAAAATTGCGAGTAGCGGAAATGAAGCTCATCCGGGGCCTATGTGGGCGTGCAGATCGAGGTGAATCACTCTCACGAATTTAAAGACTTTATCCGGCTTATATACGCATTATCGACTCGCATGTTAGAGTTCTTTTGACTCATTGATGTACTTAGTTTTCCTGATTTTATTTGTAAAGTCCATTAGTGACTTGTAATCTACTGAGAGATCTCAGGACTCTCTAGATGATTGTAACTTTTTACATCATATATATAACACCATATTTCACTAAAAAGAAAAAAAACACTCACTGAATACTCCGATACGACTAAATACATATAAAGTTTCTCTTCTTGAATGGGTTTGAACAATGTATTGGGCGATGATAAGTGATTTTTGATTTTAAGAAAGGCTTGGTTGCACTATGGAGACCAATTAAAATTCTTAGTTTTCCTAAAAAATTGGAAAAACTACACACACTTGTCCGATGATCTTGAAATAAACCGATTCAACGCAGCTAATCGCCCGGTTAGTCTCTGGATTTCTTATGTACTCCGAGGGGGGGTCCATGGCTAATACAACATTTAACTGATCCGGATCGGCCTGAATCCCTTTTTCACTTATGACATATCGTAGAAACTTGCCAGATCGGACTTCAAAAGTATATTTTTCAGGGTTTAACTTCAAATTGATAGCATCTAAGTTAGAAAAGGTTTCTTGAAGATCAAATATGTGATCTTCTTCCTTAAGTATATTTACCATCATGTCATCTATATATACTCCATATTTCTGCCAATTTGGTTAGGAAATTTTTTATTTACCAACCGTTGACAAGTAGCTCCAGCATTCTTCAACCCAAATGGTAACACCTTATAGCAATGAAGCCCTCTATCAGTAATAAATATAGTATGCTCCTGATTGTTCGGATCCACTTGTATCTGATTATACCCTGAAAAGGCATCCATGAAGGACAATAACTTGTTTCCCCATGTAGAATTCACTAATTAATCTGTATGAGGCACTAGAAAAGGATCTTTGGGACATGCTTTATTAAGATCAGTGAAGTCAATACACATACACCATTTTCCATTATTTTTCATGACTAAAACGGGATTAGTTGTCCACAAATGGTATTGAGATTCTTGGATGTGGCTCATCTTGGTCAATCGATCAACTTCTTGCACTATTACATCGGCCTTTTCTTTGGAAAAGGTCCTTCTTATTTGTACTACTGGTTTAGCATCAGATTGGCCTGATAATTTGTGGCATATCACCTCGGTTGGCACTCCAGTTACAACATCACTGGACCATGCAAACATGGGTAAATTGTTAGATAAGAAGGATAATAAATTTTGTTTCAAACTCAATGGTAACTTAGTTTCGATCCTGACACTTTTTACTTCTACCATGCAATGGATTTCAACTTCTTTAATGGGTATCACAGCACTAGGAGCCTCCCTTGGATCATCGATTTCATTTGATTAACTGAAGGCTCCAATAGTTGTTATTCCTTGTTAACTTTAACTGCCTCTAGTGACTTAGAGGCAAGGGCCGTTACATAGCACTCCTTAACAATTTTCTAGTTGCTTCGTAGAACACCCACTTTTCCTTCCACAACATATTTTAAATATTGGTGGAAAGTAGAGGCCACAACATGTATCCTAGAGAGCCAAGATCTTCCACATATTGCGTCGTAGGATGTTGGGCAATCAACTAAAACAAATAATACTTTCACCATTTTTTTAAATGGTCATTTTCCCAATAGTACTTCCTCTTCAAATTCACCGATGACATCGACCGAATTGCCAGTGAACCCTAAAATAGTTATGTTTGATCGTTGGATAAATGAGGGATTCGTCATCTGTCTATAATTAGTTAGAAATAATATATTTTCCGAACTATCAGTGTCAATCAAGATTCGTCGTATGTCATTGCCCCCAACTGATGCTCCTATTACCACAACGTCTTCATGTGGACCCACTATATCTCTTAATTCGTCTTCGTCAAATACTATGAAAGGAGCAGGAGTGTGGTAAAGGCGTGTGGACATTTTTCTTTCCAACTGAGTAGTCAAACTACTGACATGCCTCTTTCTTTAACAACTTGAGGGTGTTGTTATAGTGTCTCCCTTAAATATAGTTAATGAGTAAAAAAACTTTACCAAATCAGAAATCGTGGCAGAACCATCCACTATTACCCCCACTTCATTCCGATCTAGATCAGGATCAAGATATTTAGTGTCCACATCAAATCTTTCAACAATGACGATGGTATCCTCTTGTCTGGATGTCCCTAGAAGAGTTGATAAAGTCGTTCGCGGTGCATTGGTATTGGATTGATTGTTGTCCGGTCTACTACCCACTTGTCTTTTAATGAATGCACCTAACTTTTCCTTCTCAACAAGATTTTGCACTTTTTGCTTTAATGCTATACAATCACGTGGGTCATGACCCACATCATTGTGTTATTTACAGAAGTGAGTACTTCGAGTCTCTCTAGGGGACTAAAGTAGAGTTAGCCTTCTGAAGTGTATATCATTCTTAGTTTTATGATATATCGTTGTTATACTTTCTCCCAGCTCAACAAATCATTTAGGCTGAACCCAGGGGCCTCTCTTACCTCTAACATATTGGTTTTGGTTGTACTGATTTTGTCTGGACCGATGTGATCCCTGTTTGGATTCATTCGACTTGTAATTAACAATATGCTGGGATTGAGTGATCTCTTGTAGAGTTGATTTTGTAGCAGTAGATCTGTTCTGACAATGCACTATGTACTTCTTCGTTTCTTCAATTGTGATTTGTTTCCCAAATTGATTCAACAGCCCTCCAAAAGTTATAGCTTTCTTTCGAGTTACTGAATTAGACCTTGTCTTAAAGAGGCGATTTCTACCTATTCAAAATAATCAGCAAGCCCATTCTTTATGTTCACAAACCTACTGATATATTCCTTCAAGGATTCTATTGGCTCTTGGGAATAATGAATAATAGTATCACGGTTTCCTTTGAGCTCTTTACTTCCAACAAATTTTCTCCAGAACGCCACTTAGAACATGTCAAAATTCTTTATAGAGCCTTAGAGAAGACTATTATACCATTTGAGGGCACTCCCCTTAAACGTTTGTGAGAAATCCCTACATAACAGCTTGTCATCATCATCAAATTTCATCATGAAATTTTTGAATTGCTCGAGATGGTTGTCTAGATCTTTACTTCCATCGTAGTTTTCTATTTTAGAGCTATAAAATCATTTGGGAAGATGTTTGGAAAGTATATTCGAGGATAATGGTGATTGTCTTCAATTGTGGCTACATCTAAATACAGTATCCTCATCAATAGTAGCAAAGATACATGGTTCAGATTGAATAACAAATGGATCAAACAGCAGATGATCAATGTGATGATCAGTCGGACCCAGTATAGAGTCTCCAAACCAAATAAATCAGAGCACATGACTTATGTTGAATTTTATATCCAAATTCTATTTGAATAAAGTTTGTAGTGGGCTCATTGTACATATCTGTCAACCGTTCATTCATGTACTGAATAGTTCTTATATAACTTGTAGTTAGACTAGTGGACGAAAGAGATTCTTTATCCACTTCAACTATGTAGTGGATCTAATGCTCTGAATTCGATTGCTAATGTGAACACACGGTCCATAAGCAATAACTTCCATAAGACAGGTGGAGTACAACACATCTCGCCACTAAAGGAGAGACATATGGAGTAACTTATTTTACTAACTATAATTTTTCAATTTGCCATCTAAAGATTTTCATTTGAAAACCTTGTTAAATATATTCTAAATTTTAGTTTTTAATTATTTTGATTTCTAACGATTTCAAGACCGTCCGTCACTGTTGGTATCTTTATGTTTTGACATTTTCAGTAACTTCAGGAAGCATACTGATTAAATAGTTATTTGACTCGTGATTCACTGTGAGTTTCGATATTTCTATAATTAAAATGATTTTGATTTTTCATTGGACGAATAGACGTGCAATTAGTAACTTATTATTAGAATATAGTAAAAATATATATTTTTTCATAAAAACTGAGTATCCTAGCATATTTTCGTTCCGGAATGGATCATCCACCGTTTATATTTTTATCGTTTTTAAATAATAATTTACTAGCCACAACGTTTGTTTGTCCGATAAAAATTAAAAACCATTTTAATTATATAAATATCAAATTCATAACGAAAGATGAGTATGACAACTATTCAGTAATCAAAATGCTTCATGATGTTATTTATTTAGAAAAAAACAGAAATGTAATTTTTGGATTGACATGCGTTCTAATTACACTGGGTATAGTTTCAAATTTCCATATATACAAATAACAAAAAACAATGTATAATATTACAATGGATATACGTTCTATGGGAAGATTATTATATAGTATTTCTACAAAGTAATATTTGTAAATTTTGATTAAGTTAGTGTATTGGTGTTAGTATATATATATTATTTAATATTAGTCTTATAGTTACTATGCGAAAATCAATACCTTTAAGTTGAGTTTGACAAAATGTATATATACTATATAATGTTATCTTCACTAATTTCAAAAGTTACAATTCAATCAACATGGTATCGAGCCAATAAAAAAAACATAGCCTCGAATATATATATATATATATATATATATATATATATATATATAATTTTAAATGCACGTTAGATAATAAAAGTTTCAATAACTTATACGGGTTAAATTTGTATAATTTAAGAGCCAATTTATTAAAATGGTGGACTCTAAACATATTTAGATCTCGATTTCTTGATTTCTTTACATTTTTAACTTTTGTTTAATGATTAGTTATTCATTTCACCTATTTTTACTTATTAATCATATAATTTAAATTTAAATTTAAATATATTTATTTTTAGGATATTATTTGTATTTTATTTAAAATGCAGTATTTTCTTAAAGTTTAACTTTATGAAGAGAACACTTTTTTTAAAATAAACTTGTTTTTAAAGTAAAAAGATCATGGTGTTGGGAATATGCGTTTTTTTAAAATAAACTTGCTTTTAAAGTAAAAAGATCATGGTGTTGGGAATATGCGTGTTTGGTCCGCATATTCCACCTCCGTATATAAGTAAGAACATAATCGATATCAACGCTAGTATGATATTGTCCGCTTTGGAGCCCAAAGGCCCTCACGACTTTGCATTTGGTCCACTACCAAAAGGCCTCATACTAGTTGAGGTATATTCTTACTTATATACCACTAATCCTTCCCATGTATTACCGATATGGGATGTGGAACTTTGGTCGCTACCCTAACAAATCCTTCTCTTGAACAAAGTACCACTTTAGCCTCCTTTCAATTGACATCCATCCGCTCACTCTAATCAGGTTGGGGCTGCCTGATCTTGAGCTTTTACAGCGGATTTATCTGATCTTGACCATGCCTTGTTCCTTAGCGCCACTCCAAACAAGTACCACCGTCTTGATACACTCCAATCAAGCCACACTGCTTGATGAGCAACGAGCACTCCAAGCGAGGATCTCTCCAATCAAGCCACACTGCTTGATGAGTCACGGGCACTCCAAACAAGGATCTCTAGAGCAGATCACCTTGAGCATGACTACTAATTCATCATGTTCGACTAATGAGAATTTCACCCACATCACCCACCACATCGCGTACTGTCTGGGCCTGGAGCTCTGATACCACATGTTGGAAATATGCGTGTTTGGTCTGCATATTCGACCTCCGTATATAAGTAAGAACATGGGTCGGGAGCTCTAATACCACATGTTCTGAATATGCATGTTTGGTCCGCATATTCCACCTCCGTATATAAGTACGGAACATAACCGATCTCAACACTAGTATAATATTATCCGCTTTGGAGCCCGAAGGCCCTCACGGCTTTACATTTGGTCCACTACCAAAAGGCCTCATACTAGTTGAGGTATATTCTTACTTATATACCACCAATCCTTCCCATGTATTACCGATGTGGGATGTGGAACTTTGGTCGCTATCTTAATACATGGAATATAGACCCATAAAAAAGAGTCTCCAAACCAAATAAATTAAAGCACACGACTTATGATGAATTTGTTATCCAAATTCTATTTGAATAAATTTGTAGTGGGCCCACTGTACATATCTGTCAACCACTCATTCTTTAAATAAATTTTAGTCAAACTAGTGGGCGAAAGAAATTCTTTATCCACCTAAACTGGGTAGTGGATCTAATGCTCTGAATTAGATTGGTGATGTGACCACATGGTCCATAAGCAATCACTTCCATAAGTCAGGTGGAGTACAACTCATCTCGCCACTAAAAGAGAGACATGTGGAGTAGCCTACCTTACTAATCTATCCTTTTTAAAGTTGTCGTTAATTTAACCTTTCCTAGAAGGAATAATTGAAGCAATATATTAAATATAAATATAAACATAAATAGACAAAAACTAGATTTTATCATCTTTAAAAAAAGGTAATTATAAATAAGAGCATGATAGAAGTTGCACTACCATTAAAAAAAACATTAATCCAACACTAAAACACAAAGTTATGCTAAAATATATTATTGGATTATTTTAGAATCGTGGTAACCACAAAATGCGGTATTAAAACTTATTTAAAATATGGTATAAATAATTGTTTTATGTTTTAAAACTATTAATGTTGTTTGATAAAGCTTAATATGTGATCTATATATTTTGAATCAATTTATTTTCAAGAAGAAAGTTGTCATCTAAAGATTTGCATTTGAAAACCTTGTTTTATATATATATTCTAAATTATAATTTTTAATTATTTCGATTCCTAACAATTTCGGGACCTTCCGTCACTGCTGGTACCTTTGTGTTGGTTACATTTTGAGCAACTTCAAGAAGCATACTAATTAAATAGTTGTTTGACTTGATATTTGCTATGAGTTTTGATATTTTTATAATTAAAATGATTTTTATTTTTATTGGACGAACGAACGTGTAATTAGTAAATTATGATTTCCTAGCATATTGTCGTTTGTAATTGATCGTCCGTCATTTATATTTTTATCGTTTTTAAATAATAATTTACTAGCCAGAACGTTTGTTTGTCCGATAAAAATTAAAAACCATTTTAATTATATAAGTAACGAATTGATAACAAAATATGAGTATGACAACTATTTTATAATCAAAATGCTTCATGATGTTATTTATTTAGGAAAAAAACAAATATATAATTTTTGGATTGACATGCATTCTAATTACACTGAGTATAGTTTCAATTTTCACATATACAAATAACAAAAAATGGTGTGTAATATTACCATAGATGTACGTTCTATTAGAAGATTATTAAATAATATTTTTACAAAGTAATATTTGTAAATTTTGATTAAGTTACTATATTGTTGTTAGTATATATATAAAATATTAGTCTTATAGTTACTATGTGAGAATATATGTGTCATTTAAGTTGAGTTTGGCACGATGTATATATACTACTATGTGAGAATCAATACCTTTTAAGTTGACCTTGGCACAATGTAAATATACTATATAATATTCAGTTCACTAATTTCAAAAGTTACAATTCAATAGACATGGTATCGAGCCAATAAAAAAACATAGCCTCCAAAATTTATATATATGATTTTAAATGCACGTTAAATACTTAAATTTTTTAATAGCTTATATGAGTTAAATTTGTATAATTTAATAACTCATTGATTAAAATTGTGGACTCTAAACTTATTTAGATCTCGATTCCTTTATATTTTTAACTTTTTATATAATGATTAGTTATTCATCTCATCTCTTGCTATTTATTAATCATATAATTTAAATTTAAATTTATTTATTTTTAGGATATTATTTTTATTTTGATTTAAAATGCAGTATTTTTTTAAAGTTTAAATTTTTAAAGAAAAGGTTTTAAAAATAAATTAACATAACTTTAAAATAAATGATTCAGTAACTCTATTTTTTAAAATAATTTTTTTTTAAAGATCATGAAATATAGATCCAAAACAATATAGAGTCTCCAAACCAAATAAATCACAGCACATGACTTATGCTGAATTTGTTATCCACATTCTATTTTAATAAAGTTTGTAGTGGGCTCACTTTACATATCTGTTAACCGCTCATTCATGTACTGAATAGTTCTTTAGATAACTTGTAGTCAGACTAGTGCACGAAATATATTATTTATCCACTTCAACTGTGTAGTGGATCTAATGCTCTGAATTAGATTGTTAATGTGACCACACAGTACAAAAGCAAAACTTCCATAAGACAGGTGGAGTACAATCTCGCTACTAAAGGAGAGACATGTGGAGTTTCCTACTGTACTAATCTATCTTTTTTAAAATTAGTTGCTAGTTTAACCTTTCTTAGAAGAAATAATTGAAGCAAGGTACTAATATAAATAGACAAAATACTAGGTTTTATCATCTTTAAAAAAAGGTAATTATAAATAACAGCATGGCAGAAGTTGCACTCCCATAAAAAAAATTTAATCCAAAACTAAAACATAAAGTTATGCTAAAATATATTATTGGATTATACAGAATCGCGGTAACCACAAAATGTGTATGAAAACTAATTTTCCATATATTGTATAAGTGATTATTTTATGTTTTAAAACTACTAATGTTGTTTGATAGAACTTAATGTGTAGTCTATATATTTTCGCATGTCGTTGAATATATATATATATATATATATATATATATATATATATATATTTAATCAATCTGAATAAAGTTGTCATCTAAAGCTTTGCAT
Source organism: Limnanthes douglasii subsp. nivea (assembly GCA_036936605.1). Classification (NCBI taxonomy): domain Eukaryota; kingdom Viridiplantae; phylum Streptophyta; class Magnoliopsida; order Brassicales; family Limnanthaceae; genus Limnanthes; species Limnanthes douglasii. Next base: position 28,016,862 of record JAUPFV010000003.1, on the reverse strand, counting down.
TTGAAAATCTTGTTATATATATTTTAAATTTTAAATTTTAATTATTTCGATTACAGTTTCAAGATCGTTTGTCACTGCTAGTATCTTTGTGTTGGTTACATTTTCAGTAACTTCAGGAAGCATATTGATTAAATAGTTATTTGAAATGTTATTCATTGTGCGTTTCGACATTTTTATAATTAAAATGATTTTTATTTTTTATTAGACGAACGTACGTGCAATTAGTAACTTATTATTAGAACATAGTAAAAATATATATTTTTATAAAAAAATTGAGTATCCTAACATATTGTCGTTTGGAATGGATCATCAACTTTTTATATCTATTATCGTTTTTAAATAATAATTTACTAGCCACAACATTTGTTTTTCTAATAAAAATTAAAAAACTTTTTAATTATATAAGTATTAAATTAATAACGAAAGATGAGGTAGACAACTATTCTGTAATTAAAATGATTCATGATGTTATATATTTAGTAAAAAAACATAAATGTAAGTTTTTTAATAGACGTGCGTTCTAATCACACTGACGATGATTTGAAATTTTGACATATAAAAATAATAAAAAGCGGTGTGTAATATTACCATGGATTTACATATGGGGAGATTATTGAATAGTATTTTTACAAAGTAATATTTATAGATTTTGATTAAGTTAGTGTATTGCTGTTAGAGTATATGTATGCTATTTAATATTAGTCTTATAGTTACTATGCGAGAATCAATACCTTCTAAATAGACTATATAATATTGAGTTCACTAATTTCAAAAGTTACAATTCAATCAACATGGTATCGAGCCAGTAAAAAAACACAGCCTCTAAAATTTATATATATGATTTTAAATGCACGTTAAACACTTAAATTTTTAATAGCTTATATGAGTTAAATTTGTATAATTTAAGAACCGATTTATTAAAATGGTGGACTCTAAACATATTTAGATCTCGATTTCTTTACATTTTTTAAATTTTATTTAATGATTAGTTATTCATCTTACCTCTTGCTATTTATTAACCATATAATTTAAATTTAAATTTATTTACTTTTAGGATATTATTTGTATTTTGATTTAAAATGTAGTATATTTTATGGTTTAATTTTATATAAAAAAGGTTTTTAAAATGAATTAATATAGCTTTAAAATAAATAATTTAGTAACTCTTTTTTTAAAATAATATTTTTTTAAAGAACATAGAATGTGGATCCAAAACAATGCACAGTCTTCAAACCAAATAAATCAGAGCACATGACTTATACTGATTTTTTTTATCCAAATTATATTTGAATAACTTATACTGATTTTTTTTATCCAAATTATATTTGAAAAAAGTTTGTAGTGGGTCCATTATACTGGATAGTTTTTTAGATAACTTTTAGTCTCATTAGTGGCTAATTCTTTATCCACTTCATATGTGTAGTGGATCTAATGCTCTGAATTAGATTGGTAATGTGACCACAAGGACCATAAGCAATAACTTCCATAAGATAGGTGAAGTACAACTCATCTCGGTACTAACAGAGAGACATGTGGAGTAGTTTACTTCACTAATCTATCTTTTTTAAAGTTATTGTTAATTTAACCTTTTTAAAAATAAATAATTGAAGCAACTTATTAAATTAAATATAAACATAAATAGATAAAAACTAGATTTCATCATCTATAAAAACAAGGTAATTATAAATAACAGCATGGCCGAAGTTACACTCTCATAAAATAAACATTAATCCAAAATAAAACACAAATTTATGCTAAAATATATTATTGGATTATATTATAATCGCGGTAACCACATAATGTGGTATGAAAACTTATTTAATATATTGTATAACTGATTATTTTATGTTTTAAAGCTGTTAATGTTGTTTGATAAAACTTAATGCGTAGTTTATATATTTTCGGATGTCGTTGAATATATATTTTCAATCGATCTATTTACAAGAAGAAAGTTGGCATCTAAAGATTTGCATTTGAAAACCTTGTTATAGATATTCTAAATTTTAATTCTTAATTATTTTGATTCCTAATAGTTTTAAGACCCTCCGTCACTGCTGGTATCTTTGTGTTGGTTACATTTCAGTAACTTCAAGAAGCATACTGATTCGTTATTCACTTTGATTTTTGGTAACTTCAGGGAGCATGAATTAGAGGATGTTTCTCGGCTGTTGATATTGTTTCTTTGCTCAATCCTATTCTATTCAGTATTTGGAGATGTAATAGGTTGGAATGTGTTGTATTTTGTCGAAGACCTTAGTAAAATAAACGATTATGACTGGTCCAGATCAGTATTGTTTAAGCTTACCCAGTCGATCAGAGTTTCTGTTGTGAAGGGAAAACCCGATAGACGTATCAGGTGCGTCACAATTCTATTCATAATATTATTTTGTCTTAGTTAAATATTATCCAACATAAATATCTTGATAATAATTATTATTGCAATGCAACCCTTCGTCATGGAGCACACAACAATTGGACTAGACCTCGCAAAGCCAAACATGATCCGAAAGTTCTTCAAATGGTGGGGATTGGAGTCCAAAACTTTGGCCATAAAGATGATTGGATGGCTAAACTAACTGCGAGATGATGAGGTATAATATATATGTGTATATAAAATAACTCTCATAGATAAGTATAAAACAACTCTCAATATTGTAGTAACATATTATATAACAAATCGCATAATATAGAAATAAAAGAAATCCGAGAATCCAACATTGTTATTACTTAATATGAAAGAACTCTCAGATTCTAACTAATTATAGAAGAACTCTCACAATCTGACAATTCACAATTGTCTGTAGAAAAACAAAGCACATTCTTTTTATAATACAACTCGCAATAAAATATTGGTAACATTGACCTCCAATGTTGTGTGACCACAAATAATTTGCGTAACATGTTTATTTTATTAAAAAACTCATCTGCATGTATTAACTTGGTTGTTTATCACCTGCTAGGTTATGGAGGCCGCCATGTGTTTGACATAGGCTGAAAGAGAAGCATTCAGGAGAGTTGAAAAAAATTGAGATCCAGATACTGCACCGGTTTTACTTGAAGAAAGACCAAAGAAAAGGCAGAAAAGCACAGCCCAAAAAACAAAGAAAATAGTGATACACACACGACAAGACTCTAATTTGGAACCAAACTACCGACCACCAAAAGGACCGACACCAACGATTCCACCAACACAATCTCAGATATCCCAAACAGAGACCAAGGACATACATAATGATGGTATGGATGAAACACTCAGTTATTTTATGTTTCAACGCAGACAAACTACTCCAAAGCAGACTCGAGCTGAAGAAACAATAAAGAGATTGAAGACCTATACCGATAGGAATCGGTACGAGCGGAAGCTTGACAGCCAGGCGAGATAAGTAAGTATATATTTGAGCCTTGTCATATATGTTTAATTTGTGGAATCCTTGCCGAACAAATTATAATGTGTCTGGTATTCTTGTCGTATATTGAAGAATTACGGAAAAAGATAGCGTCACTTGAACAACAACAACTTGACAATGTAGTATCCTTGTTTTTTTATCTAGTAGAAGCCTTGCCAATGAGAAGAATCTGGTTCTACCGACACTACCAACAGAAGCGGTCTTCATTGCAATGTGAGAGGCTGAAAAGGTCGATGAAGTACTGCTGGAGGAGAAGGATGATGATGTAAACAATTCACCTACACTGGAAATATTTGTAGTATGTAAGCGGTCGTAGACGATACAACTCGTTGTCCTTCGGAGCTGGTAAAAGTTGAAAAGGCGACAGACGTGCCATTTGTGAAAAGACTGGAGAGACAGACGGACCAGCTCGTGAGAAGGAAGTACAAAATAATATGGACTGACTAATGCAGAAGATGTAAGTGGATCATAAGTACATTAAGATACAACTATGTGAATATGTGTTGCGATATACTGTTTGTTAAGTGATATTATGTAGGATCAGAATTACATTAAGATACAACTATGTAAATATGTGTTGTGATATACTGTTTGTTAAGTGATATTATGTAGGGGTCGTAAAATGTTGGGTTGCTATTCTTTGTTAAGTTGTTTTGAAAAAAAAACTACCAGGGTTAGTGTTTTAAAAGAATTTGAATTAATGGATTTTAAAAACAACACGCAAAACATGCTTGTAAACAACTCTCGTGATATGGTTTCAAAACAACTTTTGTGGCATGACTTACAAACAACTCTCGTGATATTTATTACAAACAATTTGCATCTTTATTTTATAATGTATTTCAAACAACTCTCGTGGTATGTGTTACAAACAATTCTCGTTTATATATGTCGAAGAATATCGTTCATACAACTCGCATTATTTATTATAGTTATACTTGTATGGTTACAAACAACTCTTGTTATATGTGTTACAAGTAATTCACATTTTTGAAACCTCATTGTATTATTGCAAAAACCTCGCACTATAAGGTCGCAAAGAATTCACATTGTATTTTTGCAAAGAACTATCATTTGTTTTGTTAGTGCAAAGAACTCTCATGTTTGATATGAAACAACATGTCGACCAACAATAAACCCAACAAGAACAACAACATCAAGGAGAACAAAATAACAACACCCAGCCTTGGAAAATAGTGAAAGGCTAACACAAACTGAAGAAGTACAACCGGTACCACGGGAAGCTCCAGAGTCTGCCCAACTCTGCAAGAAGTCAGAAATACTCAGCCAGCAAGAACCATCGGTAGAAGTCCAACAACGAGACATAGAGGTAGCTGAAAACCAAAAACTGGCATATGCAGAAATTGTGGAACCATTACTCAATCAACCGAAAAACCAAGAAGGACAAGTTTTAGAATCAGTTGATACGCCTAATAACACAGTATGTTTACCAAAAAAAAATTATGGTTATTACTCGTAAGTTACACGGTCTGCTTTAGACGAAGTTGATAATGTTGAGTTTGATCTTATGATATAATAGACTTTGGAGAATATGTCAGAGGATTCAATTAATAGACTTTGTCAAGCTGGTGATGTTGAGAAGGTTATAGAGGAGTCAACAACATTGGTCGTCACAGATGATATGGTGTATGGATTTTTAAATAATTATACGTAAAAGGTGTGCAGTTAGGATTTTATAATTTGACAGGCACCTTTATATGTTTAAGTCAATGGAAGAGATGGTGGAAGAGGATGACATGCGCCCTAATTTTCATCTATTGAGTTCGACACAAGAGACGATGAAAGAGGTAAGTTTTTTAGAAGCTCCAGCAACACAGGCACTAGTAACTCTCACTGATTGGAGAAAGACTACACCAAAAACGGGGTTGATCGATGTAAGTGAATACCACAAAGTACATCTAATTAATAACAGAGAAGACAGGGAAGATACATAAGTATAGTATTTACAATTGTTCCAGTTTACCTACAGACTTAACGTGGTCGTGAGTGAAGTGTTAGTGATACCCTTCGAAGAGGACCTGAAATACAAGGTATCTAATTAGTAAACAACTCACACTTTTTTACAAACAACTCGCTCTTCTCGTGTTTCAAGCAATTCACGCGATCTAAATTTGTTTTAAAACAAATTGCTCTATTGGATTTTCTAAACAATTCCCTTTTCTATCATTTAGTAGATTGTTGATGCTTGGATTCTAAAAATGCTTAGAGAAGTAGATTGGAAAGTTTCATGCAAAGGTATCCCTGATTCTAAATACAGCGCCATACAAATTTCTGGCCACATTACAGTAAGTTTAGTTATAAACTACAAAAAACTTTCACGATCTTGGTGTAAAACTTTTCCTTGAATGTAGTACACAATGTCCGCCGGAGAGGATCTGACACATATAGTTGATAAAGTATTTAAAAACATGAGGGAAGACATGAAGATTGTACTCATACCAGTTTGCAGCAAACATTTTAAAATTTTCTATTTATTGATATAAACGAAAGGACGACAACAAACTACAACTCGCTCGTGCATCTTAATAAACATGCACATGACTACACAGCAAGGACAACTGTTATGCTAGTACGTTTTTGCCCTATTTTTATACTCGTATGGTATTTTCATATTTTTCAAAACCTTTTCAAATAAATCTTTAAATATATTTCAAAATTGTAGTTAAAAAACTTTATCTGTTGTAGTAAACAAATCGTAAAATTATAGTTAAAAACAACTCTCTATTGGTTTTTAGTAAACAAGTCGCACTTTCTCTTAATAAACAAATCATGTTTGTTATTAGCACACAAATCACACCTCGTCGTTTATTAGTAAACAACTCGTATTCGTATTTATTAAACAAATCATTTGTATTGGTATAATAGTAACCAAAGAGTAATTTAAAAATAAACTCTTTAAATCAAAAGCTCATAACATCTTCAAGTCCAATCACCATGTCTAGCTCCGGTTCTTTAGGCGACTCATGTTCTTCCATCACGACCAACATAAGCTCTGGCTTAATCTCTCTGGTGGCACCACCCATTAGCCCAACCTATGTGCTAGAGTTTGATCTCGACTACTTCTCGGCTGACTATGGGTCAGTTGAGTTGGTGGCTGACTCTCAACCAACCGAGTTTCGGAACTGGAAAAGGAAGAGGGAAGAAACAAAGGAAGATGAGGAAGATGATGAGGAGGACCTGCAGGAAGATGCTGACGATGAACATGAAAATGATTCTAAAGAAGAAGACTTATCTGGTGAAGAATGATTGTTAATGCTTATGTATTTTTTGCACACAAACTAATCAACCCTAAAAATGGTAGTTTTTGTTTTGGAAGGGTTGAGTGTATGAAGATTGTTATGGCCTTATAATATCTTTCTTGTATAAATTTTTTATTAATGTAATTTTTTATGAAGTAATAGCAGTGGCTCAATCATCATTAAGTTAGTCTCGGGATCAATTGATACATAAAGTCTCCATTTGCATCCGCTTGTGAATTTATTTACACAATGAAATGATCTTGTTTGCTGTATTATGCATGTATAAAGAAAAACCATGCTCTAAATCATATCGGCATAAAGATAACCTGAGAGTTGCAGCCCCTTCTTTGAAAGTTTGACCAACTCATGTAATAGCATCAGCCCAGCCAGTAGTAGCAAGTTGTTTTTTGTATGATCAGATATTCCTAAACCATTAATACTCCCCGCGCTAGCTGGTTGATTATGAGAGGGTTCTCCTAAACTTATGCTTGGTTTTTTACCCTTTTGACTAGAACCCTTATCACCGGAACCCTTAGACCTAGAACCTTTATTAAGGACATGTTGTTCTATGGGAAAACTAACCCGTTTCAAACGCTCCAAATCAAGATATAATTCTAAACCAAAAAAATATTTCTCATTATTAAAGAAACAATTCTTGTGATCCCCACATGAGTAGGTAATTAGGTTGTTACCTTTAACCAGCTCCTCCCATGTGCTCTCAACGTACTCTTGGATACTTTGAAAGTTTTTAAACTCCATAAAAGGAACGATTACAGTTTGGTGACCATATTTTAAAATACAAACTCATGATTTAGACATATCCTACCCTGCATTGAATAATTATAAAGCAGTCACGTGGCAAGTTAGTGATAGCAGACAATTCGCACTACCACATATGAACAACTCCCAGGACTACCACCTGAGAGTTGTTTGCAAATCTATTTATTGAGAGTTGTATGCAATTCTCAACCTGAGAGTTGTATGCAACTCTCAACCTGAGAGTTATATGCAACTCTTCAACCTGGGAGTTGTGTGCAATTCTTAACCCTGAGAGTTGTATGTAACTCTTGAAACTATGAATTGTATGCAATAATATTACATGGGAGTTGTGTGAAATTTTATTACCTGAAAGTTGTGTGAAACTTTATTTTCTGGGAGTTTTTTTACAACTCTACAAGCTGAGAGTTGTTTAAATTTTATTATCTGACTTCTCTGTAACTATATTTCCTAAGTTCTTTGCAAACAAATCGCATCTACTACAGTTCACATCCTTATCCAACAACTTTATTTAACAATTCGTGTCTTTGTCACAAATGTCTGAGAGTTGTTTGTAGCTTTATTGCCTGAGAGTTGTTTGTAACAGTCATAGTCTGAGAGTTGTTTGTAACAGTCATAGACTGAGCGTTGTTTGCTACTTTATTTAACAACTCGCATCCTCATTTAACACAATTAACATCTTTACATAAAAAACTTCAAACAATTCGCATCTCTGTCACGAATTTCTGAACACCTAAAGCTCCTAGTATATAAGTAGTTAAACAACGATTAATGCTTTACATAATTAAAATAACAAGCAATAGCTCGAAACAAATGGGTCGAACGAGCTTTACTAACTCATAAACCATTAAAATTATACATACATCAACTTAGATATCATGAAACAACCTCGCAATCAGTAGTTAAACACCATTACCTAACATAAACACGTAAGATGAAAAGACCAGAGGTTACGAAAACAGCATGAACTGTTGATCAGCTCCTGTATGTGGAAAGAAGTGCTTAGATGGATTTTATATCAAGATTACATAAAATATCTCACCTTAAGATCACTTGAAAATCGTGGATTCTTGGTGGTTCTTGGTGGTTGTAGATTTAAGTGGTTAGAGCAGCTTCAAAATTTCAAATCTTTAAAACCTAGAAAAGGGGGAACAAAACATAAAATTATCCTTATATAGTTGGGAGAGGGTAATGTGGGTATTAAAAAACTATTAGGTATTAACTGTTAGTATAATAGTTGAGATGGATATTAAGTGGTCTAAATAGAAATCTGGGTATTATATGGTAGTATAATAGTTGATTAGGTACTTTAGGTGCAATTTCTCATAAAATAATTCAATATAAATTATTTTTAAAGATGAAAAAATGAAATTCATAAGTGGTATTTTTGGAGAATTTGTTTTTCTTACATTCACAACGAAATTACACATAATAGCGCAATTGAAACCGTGTTGTTTCAACAACCAAATTACACATAATTACGCAATTGGAACACACTTGGTTTTTCAAGAATAATTTTACACCTTAATTACACGTATTTTTGTATCTCAATTACACGTATTTCGGACATAGAACACAATCTATTTTAATTTTAAAATTTAATTTTTATATAAAAGTTCACATATTTTTACAATTACAAAAAAGTTAGCTGTTTTATCCTCAATTAGCACTTATTTTTACAAAACAAGTTTCTATTTTATTTTTCACACAATCAGACTTATTTAGCAACCAAATTTCTATTTTCAAAACTATTTTCTTTTTATTTACCCAACACATTTGCATGTACATTTGCAACTAAACAACGTTTTTTTCACAACCAAACTACACGTAATATCACAACTTGAACACATTTGCGTTTTCCAAACTAATTTTGCATTCTAATTACACGTATTTTGTACATAGAACATAATATATTTATTTTAAATATCTTTTATGGATCTAGTTTTGTTCGTCTTCAAAAACAAAAATAATAGTATGTTCGGATATGTTTTTGGGGTTATAGTTTGAAAGATGTGAATTTTTTAAAAGAAATAGAAAAACAGTTTGGGGTAGTTTTGGACTTCTTTTATCAAACCTTGGGTGATTATTGGTAAATAAGTTTCATATTGGATGGTTATAGTAAGATTACCCTTCAGTTCATTCTAGAATGACATGAGTCTCAAATATTAAATAGCCTTACCTTTTATTAACTAAGATTCAGTTAATCTACATATTTAATCTTTATTGGTAGCCTTATAATCATTGCGAATGAAGTCAGAGAGGAGTACAAATCTATGTGTAACAGTCATTTATAATTGAACTATTTTTTTATATAAGATAGCTTGATCCATTTTGTTAGCTTAGATATTTACAAATCTTTGTTGAGTAACAAAGAATCTGGTTTATCTTTGTACCACATTGACGAACCTTTGTTTTTTATGATTATTTGATGTGCAAGATAGATTTATCGAGGTTTGGTGTAGCTGGATAGTCGTTCTATTGAGATTTGTTTTAGTTTCATGGAATTTATGACTGATCTTTGTGAATTTATGGTTGAAACTAACCTCCAAACATCGATGTCGATGTCATTTATTGGCACAATTACTTCTAACTAAATTATCCTAACTCAAGAGTTACCGTTTGGGTTACATGTTTGTTACTATTAGGGTTTATAGTTAACCTTCACCGTGGATCATGAGTAAATTTTAGAGGCAAACGATATCATTTCTGGTGAAAATAGACTACTTCCAATATGATTGATATGGGAGTATACTGAGCCAATAATGATCAGATTACTAAATGAAAGGTAATACTCTTGTAATATTCTTGTCATATCAGACAATGTTTTTCAACGTTGTGCTAGATGTAGGGATTCAGCTACCGCTACATCTAACACTCTTATATTTTTTTTAACTAATGGGAGTATGTCTTAATCAATTTCCAATAAATTGTAACAATGCCAGTTATCCAAATCTTGATGCAACAATTAATTGTGATGACCTTGGTAAGTGCTTCCAATACCAACCTTGATTATTATATTACATGCACAACCATTATAATATGGTTACTAACTTTCTATGATCCAATATGATTTGTAAAGACAGTTATGTGTTTATCAACTATAACTAGGAGACCGATAAACCCGTTGATTTTTTTATCGGGATATAAATTTGGAGTTTTTCTTTATCATATATTTTACATATTATTGCTACGTAACTTGGATAGTATGAATTTTATTTTTCATTGCCAGATCATATATGTTTGTACACATATTTTTCTATGTCAGGTATAATGAAGCTCATGTTTGTGAGTTGGTATCGACAATGTACATTAGAAGTATTATCTTAATGTTCTTGTCCTAAATAACTTTTGGTTGTTTGGGGATTAACCTAAGAAGGATGGGTGATATGGGATGATACATGAAGTTGCTGAAGGGATGACCTTATGGTTGAGTGTGAGCTAAAGGTTGAGGAAGCCATGGTTGAAGTGTCGAACCCACGAATGATCTCTCTTATGAAGAAGAAAACATATTTTTGTTTCTTCTGTCCTTGTAAGAGGGTTATGATTCGATAATTAATAAGAAGTTCTAAACATAATATTATTGAAGACAATAGAATATAGGGTTGATGTTGAAGTTGTTTATTATTAGAAAACATTTCTATCAAAATAAATTAGTTATGAACCATGCAAATTATTGATGGAAAACGAACTAAAGGTTAATTTTACCGAACGACGTCGGTTGGTTAACAAACAAACATATTTTATTGGTCTAAGTGTTGTTCATTCGATGAAGAAAATAAGAAAATGACTAAAATAGTAACTTAAAATCAAACGGCCTCCAGTTACAAGTCCCAAGGTTATTGTGAAAAATAAAGGAGCACAATTTTATAAACGATACCATTTTATAAACTTGCTCCTCTAGAAATAATTGTTATTGATGAATGATTCATTATGGATGCTGAACTTACAAAATCATCTAATAATATTCTTCACAAAACTTCTACCAGCGCGTATACTATGATGAATGATGATGACAAGTTAACTAACGAAACTTAACTCAAACCAATGGGATGAAAAGAGCCAAGAGTGTTGTTAGTACTTCAGCAAATTGGTTTATGCATGAATGTGAGTGCTTATTCTATCTTCTTTATGACTATATCTCAGAGTAACCTTGTCATTATTTTAAAATATGTAAAATATATCCGACCTTTTAAGTCCATGGAATCTGAAGTAGAAAAAGGCTTCAAATTGGAACATAAAACATATCAAGACTCTAAAAACTAATTTATTTTTTAGTTAGAGAATGAGAAAAACCGATAAGGATGCATTCTCAGTTTTTTGTTCTACCACTGTAAATGGATCATGATTCAAACATTTATGGGAAGTTATAAATATATTAGTATGGAAGGTAAGAGAAAAAAGGGTTGATACTGAATTTGTTGGTCATTCTAAAAATCTTCCATCATAAAAAATTACTTTTAAACAATGTAAGAAATTGATGGAAAACGAACTAAAGTTTAAGTTTACTGAATAATATAGGTTGATTAAGAAAAGCATCTTTTATTGGTTTAAATGTTGTTCATGTGACAAAGAAAACAAAAAATGACTAAAGTGGTAACTTAAAACAAAAAACCCTTCAGTTACAAGTCCTAAGTCTATTGTGAAGATTAAATAAGCACTTTTTGCGTCCTTATGAGAATCTTAAGAAATAAACGATACCCTTTTATAAACTTGCTCCTCTAGAAACAATTGTTATAGATGAATGGCTCACTATAGATGCTCAACTTACAAAGTCCTCCAATAATGTTCCTCACAAAACTTCTACCAACACAAATAATGTGAAGAATGATGATGACAAGTTAATTAACGTATTTATCCTACCAACACATTATCCTACTTGTGCACGAACAATTGCTAGAAGTTGAGTTGGAGAGTTTTCTAAAGTTAGTACTAGAAGCCATAAGGCATGTTTGGATCAACTATACCGACATTAACGTTTCATAATTTGCTTATTCCACTTAATATACAACAACAAAATGCAAAAGTAGAAACTTTATCTCACAGAGGTTCTAAACTAGAACAAAATATCATTCTTTATCAGATATAACATATTTGGAATCAGGCTAAAAATACCGAGATGTGAAGAAAATGTATACATGTCTAAACCCCTAGTGCATAAGATGAAGTGATGTTTATGAAGGAAACCCACAAATTGTAAACAAGTTATTTCATTAGCTAATTTAAAAAAAAGTAGGTTAGTTATTATGCGTCTCAAACAAAAAAAAACTTTTGATTACAAATTAAATTCAAGTAAAAGTGGTTATATTGTTTCCTCATCAAACTAATATAAAAAAATATCATCATCCTCATGTTACCAAATGATAGTTGTTTGTCATTTTGTTTTGAATGTATGAACCTTTCCAAAAATCAAATTTTCTTTTAATTTTGTTTTGTTGACTATTAAAATTTTTTTCCTTCGCTGAAGTCTTTTCGCAATATAAAACTCTCATTTATTTTATTGTGTTTTTATATGATAATAATTAGAATTATATTCTACGTATAAATATATTTTTTTGTTTTTCTAATCCTAATAAAATCTTATTAGATTCTCGTTTTGCCTTTTATTTTTGTCCATACCTTGCAAAACTATTTTAACAATATTACAACTGCATATTTTAACGGTAATATAATTTTAACCCAATTTTTTTTAATATTTGATTGTATAACATTTAATTTTAATTCTTTTTGTTAGATTTGATATTTATAACTTGACGTAAAATACATTTTATGGTTTGATTTTACATCCGCACTTCCTATTGGCCATAATTATTTATAATGAGATTTCAGTGAATGATTAGATATTTAAACGATATTACTCCTCAAACTCTTACTATCTTTAAGACACTGTAAATAGTAACAGTTTTTACCGCATAAAGTAATGATGATTTAAACTGAAGTGAAACTAAAATTTGTTGTTATCAGAGATGCCTAACTTCAAACATAATTCTTGAAGATTGACAATTCCAATAGCGGTTTCATATATATATTTATAAACCTTAAAGTTGGAATTGTATCAATTTCCCTCCTATCTGCTGAACAAAAATAAATGAAGATTCTCTTCTTCTCATTTACTTCCATGCAGTCTCAAACATATTTGGGACCATAATTAGACCAGTGAAATTACAGTGACTTAAGATGAAACAAAACCTGAATCTGAAATTGGATTTGGTGTGTGTGCATGCGTCGTCCTGATTGTTACAACTGATGCTAAAACTGAACTTCTAGCCTTTCATTACGATGTAAAGTTTGTTCTTTTGTGCTTTTCTTCTTTGCAGCAGTAACAAAATCTATTATGATGTAAAGTACTCGAGTTATCAATAAAACTAACAAATTCTTATAAGCACTATCACTAGCACATACATAAATCCCTATCCTATGACTTTCATACCACCTAAAAGCAATCTTGATACTTGAAAAAATCAACACAAACAGTGTCGGAGCTTTCATTGAGCTTGTAGCAATAGTCTTCCTTCCAAATTTGAGAGTTAAAAGAGATCGCATGAGATATAAGAAACTTGACATTAAGCCTCTGTAAATTAAAGAGAAATATCTTGTGGACAAGGCACATCAGAGCATGGGTACACGCATATATATCACCACTAACTTTATAAGTACAACTAGAGGTGGCAAACGGTCTGAACCGCGAACCGTCTGCACCGTTTAAATCAGAACCACGGAATGCGGTCCTGGCGGGTTGCGGTCTGGCGGTCCTGCCAGTTTGCAGTCTTAATGGGCCAGTTTCGCAGTTAAACCGCCAGTTCAAACCACCAGACGAACCATTTAAGAACCGTTTATCAGTTCCAACCATCAGCCAAACCATTTAAGAACCGTGTTTATCAGAATATTTTATAATGTTATTTAAAATTAATTTGTAAGTGTTAATTGAATCTAATTTTAATAATTGAGATATGTACTATATACACGAGTTAATTATTCTATTTCATTTATTTTAATTTAAATATGTTATCATTTTAATCGAAATTTTATAATCATCAATTACATTCTAAAAAAATAATTGTAATTTGATTTTGATACGTTTGAATAATATATACCTATTAAATAATATATACCTATTAGACATATAATTGTATTCTAATTTTAAATTTATTAGGTGATTCTTTAGATTCTTTCAAGCTTGAAGTGTTTATGGTTAGATGAATTATATAGTTTATTGTATTTTCGAACTATTCAATATTAGAAGTTTATATGCATAAACATAAATTACTTGTAAGTTGTAAAGAACAAAATAAAAATTGAAAGCGAAAGTGATTTAAATAACATTTAATAAAAAATAGAAGCAAAACAAACAATTCATTAAAAATAAAAACCAAACAAGTAACATAGTTGTTCAATCAAATAAAAAAGAAAAACATTACAACGATAATGAAAATCAAATGCAAAAAACTAAGGAGCTTCATCGTTGTTGTTGTTGTTAGGTGGTGGACCTTGCAAATGTATGTTCTCCATCATCTGTCGCATATACTCCGACTGTTCGGCTTGAGAGTTTGCAAATCGCTCATTCCATTGATCTTGTCCATGATGTCACTGCTCGTATTGACCATGCCACTTCTTGTATTGACCATGCCACTGCTGGAGGTGACCAAGTTGATCATTCACCCCTACTTGCCACTGCTGTATCTGGCTAAGCTGGTCATTTACCTCCCCCCCTGCCAATTTTGAAATTCACTTTGCCATTTTGTAAAATCATCATGCCATTCCTTTTGTTGAGTATGTGCAAATTGCATATAATCCATATGATGCTGATGCGAAAACTCAGCAAATTCGCGATCAGTTCGTCTTTCTTGTGGCGGTACTCCAGAAGAACCACTAGCATTTGGATCGAAAGACGCTTCAGCCTCAACTCGATACTGAGTAGGTGGATTTGGCGGTTTTGTAAGACCGTTCGCAGTATATATCTGATTCAAGTATTGTCTATGGTGGTTCCATGCCTCCAATTTCGAAATCAACTCTCCATCCCAAGAGTATATTTCCTGCAAACGCAAAGAGTTTCTACCTATAGCACTAGTCTGCCTCACCTTCATCGGAGTGTACATACTCACATCAGCTCCTTTCGAAACAAGCAATTTACTCACTATCATCCCATAAGGAAGTTTATCCGTACCACACCTCGTAACCATATTTCGAATCATCAAGCTAGGTAAATTAATTATTCCCTGATTTCGAACGATAAAAGCAGTAACAAATATTTGAATATATGAAAGTTGTGAATCATTGTTACTAGGGGGAAGAAATATACTATTTACCAATTTCAAAGCTAATTTCCCATTAGCATCCAAATTACCCCGCATGGCTCGAAATTTACCGCTAATTTTCGGAGCTTCCGCACCAGGACAAGTAAGAAGCTCTACTACTTCTTCGTAAGACAAAGGCCAATCAACACTCCAGATCGTAGGGCGATAACTAATGGGAGGTAATTTATTACCGGTATACATATCATGGGTTGGAACGGTAAAAAGATCTTCGAAATCAGTTTAAAAAAAACTATAGGCTTTACCATCAACCAAACAATTCTTTCCTAAACCTCTTGGATCATTTTCGATTAATCTTGTGGTGGCATAAAACTTTCGCACTAGTTCTAGATACCAATCACATTTGAATCTAGCTAGTGTCATCCAACCTAGGCCATTATTAGGTTCAATAAGTTTGAATTTTTTTGCATACCCTCTATTTGGATCAGTTCCTCATAGTCCAGATACATATCGGACCAAATTTTTGTTACACCTCGACCTCCTTCCTGATTACGGATGCGAAGCTCCCCTTCGCCGCGATGTTCGATAGTCTCGCTCTCCGTTAGCTCCATATCTTCAAACAACATATCTGCCACCTCTTTCACTTGTCTCGAGGTTGCTTTACTACATCCACCTTTACGAGCATGCTTTGGTCTTTTCGAAGACATTTAGCGAAACTTGAAATTTAAATAGAGTTTGAAAAATAAATAAAATTTTTAGAGAAGTGTAGTAGAGAGAGGGGATAGATTTGTAGTGGAGAGGGAGAGAGGGGATAGATTTGTAGTGGAGTTGGAGTGAAAAATATAGTAGGAGGTAAGTTGTATTTATAGGGTTTTTTTTTTCTACTAGCCGTTTGATGACTTCATGATGACGTCATCGTGCGGACCATCCGGTCAGGCGTCCGGATGGTCCGCGGCTTTAAATTGCCAACGGCTAGTTGAAGTCAACTAGCCGTTGAGTCCGGGGCATCCGGATCGATATCCGGATGCCCCAACACCAATACTCACACCTCTCAAACAACTCTCTACTTCTCTCTAAATCTATCTACTTGTTCGAAAAGTTCTAGAAAACTATAATTACTTATTTTACATATTCTACTCCTACGTTCGAAATTGTTTGATGTTTGTTTTTCCGCAAATT
This sequence comes from Limnanthes douglasii subsp. nivea, assembly GCA_036936605.1. Taxonomy (NCBI): domain Eukaryota; kingdom Viridiplantae; phylum Streptophyta; class Magnoliopsida; order Brassicales; family Limnanthaceae; genus Limnanthes; species Limnanthes douglasii. Next base: position 27,999,990 of record JAUPFV010000003.1, on the reverse strand, counting down.
GTTTCTTAGTTGTTATTAGTCTAAATTTAGTTGTTCTATCTTGTTATTAGTCTAAATTTAGTTGTTCTATCTTGTTATTAGTCTAAATTTAGATTTTATTATTAGTATTTTATTGCATATTTAAAAAAAATTGTTATTAGTTTTAAAATGAATTCAAAACGTAGAAATATTGGGATAAACCCACCATCTAATGTGGATCTCAATACCATTGATGAATATTCTACAGAATTCCCTCACGTTGACACACTCTTCTCCCACGAAAGTGGTGGTGGAAGTACTAGTGCTGGGTCGAGATCTCGTAAGAAAACATCTTGGATTTGGAAACACTATACTCTATCAGAAGATGGTTATAATTGCATTTGTAACGTGTGCAAAAAAATTATTTTCACGTAAGTGGAGCTAGAAATATGGGCACTAGCACTATGGTAAAACATTTATTTAAACATTTAATATATGATCCTACAAAACCTAACCCAACTAATATTTGCATGAACCCTCAAACAGGTCTTCCTTTTGAGTTTAACCACGATACGTATATGGAAGAAACAATGATTTATGCAGTCGGTAGTTTACAACCATTTAGTTTTGGGGACTCTTGAAGATACGAAAATTGGATGCAAGCTGGGGTAAACCCACACGCAAAACGCATTCCACGTAGCTCTTTAAAATCGCTAGCCTTTAAATATTATTTAAAAAGAAAAAAAGAGATTATTCAAACTATGCAAACTTTGCCATGGAATGTTTCGATTACTAGTGACATAGCTACTTTTACTGATTTAGATATGATATGTGTTACCCTCCATTGGATGGACGCCCAATGGGTCCTCCAAAGGAGAATTATATGGTTTGAATCAATTGGGAAGCATAACGCACAAATAATTAGGGAGAGTATGATTGAATGCATGAATGTTTATGGCATTAAAAACAAGATTATGTCTATTTCGTTGGATAATGCATCTTCTAATATTAATGCTATAACATTTCTTATACAAGATTGCAATCCCCCTTTTCCAAAATTGTTTCACACCAAATGTTTATGCCACGTACTTCAATTAATTGCGAAAGAAGGAATACGTAAGGTTCAGGGTGATTATATTACCCCTATAAAAAATGGGATCCTATTTTGCTCGACATCCGCTGCTAAAAAAAGAGCTTTTAAAACACTTGTTACTTCAAATGGGAAAAAAATATAAGAAACTTATATTAGATGTTGAAACTAGATGGAATTCTACTTACACAATGCTTGCACGTGCGCATGTTTTTAAAGAAGAGATTATGACGCTTTATAATGCATCTTATCGTGAAACACCAATTGAACCAGATCATTGGAAATATTGTGCACACATGTTAAGATTTTTAAGACTTTTTAAAGAAAACACCCTAACCTTTTCTTCACAAAATCAACCTAATGCTCATTTGGCCCTTTTCACGATTACTAATCTTGCCATGCATATGAATGAATTTAGATCAAATTATGTATGCGTAGACATGGTGCCCGGAATGGAATATAAGTTCACAAAGTATTTTCATCAAATCCCTGATAGTTATTCATTTGCTTGCCTTTTAGATCATTTTTCACGAAAAGAAAAATTTGAATTGCTAGTTAGATGCTTTTATCAATCTGTACGGTTTTCTACAGCTAAACCACCGAAGGAACCAATTGACCCTGAAGGGTATATTATCGGTATATATGATTGTTTGTATAATATCTATGATAAGTATGCTGCAAGATATAGATCAAATACATCTACAAATGTAAGGAGTAGTAACAATAGGGGTAGAGGGAGATCTTCTACTAACTATGTTCAATTGGCAATGTTACGAAACAATGTTACAGAAACCCCTCAATCTGATAATGAGTTGTCTAGATATTGGAGCACTAGGTTTGATTTTACGAATTATCAAAACCAAGGTATTGGAGATATCATAAGATGGTAGGGCACCAAAACTGAAGAGTTTTCTATTCTTTGCAGGATTGTTAAAGATATTTATGTTATACCTATGTCTACAGTTGCAAGTGAGTGTGCTTTCAGCCAAGCGAGGTTGCAATACACGACTAAGAGAACAAGATTGACAGGAAAAGCACTTGGAGTGCTTGTGGCAGTTAAGGATTGGACAGCGGCGGATAAAAGGATGCAAGACATAGAGTTTAGAGACGAAGTGAACGTAGACGACATCTTCGAAGATTATCCGGATGATTACGAAGATACACTTGAACAATAAATTGGGGAAGAAAACGAAGCTGACGACGAAGATTTTACTTACGAAGAAGACGAAGCTGAAGATGAATGATGTTTGTAATAGTTTTTTGCTATTTTGTATTGTAATTTGAAACCATTTGTACAACTCTTGGCCCGCACGAGTATAAACTGTGAACGGCTAAATTATCCAAAAATGACTTTACCTTTTATTATAATAACAACAACTGTATTATGAAATACTTATAACTTCATACGATCTAATTTTGGTTTAAAAAATAATAACAAACACTTGTAAAATTTAAAACCAAATCACAATAGTAATCAAAATGTAATATTAAAATTATAACCATAGAATTTGTAATATGTTAACATGATAAGATATAGTTTTGGTTTGTATTAGATCTAAAAACATAATAATAATATTCAAAATGTGATAATAACATAAGTAATATTTAAAATTTTGGACTATATAATAATTACAACACTTAAAATATTAATAACCAAAACAAATTAATATTAACAAAAATGTAATAATAATTCTATATAATAATATGCAATATCTCAATATTTTTTAAATATAACATTTTGGTTATAAAATAAATAAAATCAGCATAATATTTACCAATAAACCGCCGGTTTTTTACAAATAAACCGTGGTTTCGCAGTCCTGTCGGGTTACAGTCCTGCCGGGTTGCTCCTTATGCGGTCCTGGCGGGTTGCAGTCCTGCCAGATTGCAGTCCTAATAGGCCAGTTTCGCAGATAAACCGACAGTTCTTAAGCAGGTTGTCAGCTTTGAACCGTGGTTCCAGAACCATTAGATACCTCTAGTAGAAAGAGAGGGAGAGAGACTGACCCATAATAAAAGGTAAGGTGATCCAACCACCATGTTTTCTGTCAAAATCTGGCATTTGAATTTCTCTTTCACTGTCCAAGTGATGCCTCGATGTCGCAACCATGTTTTCCTGTAGCTGCAATCCTATATTTTGCTAAACTCTAATGAATCAGACACATTATTATCTTAAACGATTAACAAATACTATTATATATTCATGTATTATATTTTTAAGTGGTTGGTAGTTGGTTCAAATAAATATGTGTATTAACAGTTTTTATATAAAAATCGTAGTTATATAATTGTCAAAATCATACGGTGTTAATCTATAATTATCAACTAATTTTTTTAATTAATTATACTTATTATGATAATATATTATTTATTATTTGAATTACCAAAATTTAAAATATTTTAATTTCTTTAACTATATAAAATTAATAAATAGAAAGCCGTTCGTATACATCCGGAAGTCAAGTTTGACGAAGAAAAGAATTTGACCAAGGACAAGGAGTAGAAATAGGCCATTCAGATAATTTTTCAATTGATTTATTGTCCAGAAATCTAGGTGCCTGGGGTATGGCCGTATGGGTAAAATCCTGATATCGATATAAGTGAAAACAAGTCAAATCTTTATTTTTAATTACTAGCTAACTATTAATTTATATCTTTTTATTTAAAATTGAAATGTCGTTTGATATTTGTTTTTATTTGAATTGATTTTATAAATGACATTGATATAAAATCTTTATGAACCTTATTTTTTGTTCAATTAAGTTGGTTTATTTAATTTTAAGTATTAATCATGTCTAACTAGAATCCTATCTAAACAGAATCTTATCTATAACAAATCTTAATCTTTACAAAGATTTGAGTAGAAAATTCTAACCGAATTCCATTTTATCCTATAAATAACGACACAACCCAGCCATTTACTTATCACTCACAACAAATATTTTTCGGTTTCCACTAATCAAGTTAGATATTGGTCGGTTTTAAAAAAAAATTATTGCATCAAAAAAGATTCCAAATTACAAATACTAAACAATCATATAGGTCGGAGATGTTTATAGTACTTGAATGTAGATCATTTTCTATTTCGCCAAATCCTAGCGAAAATTAATCATAATTGGCTAAAGAGTATGTCAATTCTCTTAAATACTTTAATATCGTTTGAGCTTAACTTGAAATTTTTTATATCTAATAATATAAGAAAAAATTATTCAATAATAATAATTTTATAATACAATTAAATTAGAAAAATCTCAAAAGTACTATATTCTAATGTACATCGGATTTTGTGTTCCTTTTTACATAAATTTTGAAGTTTCCAAAATTTAGATATGTTTGTTTTAAAATATTTTTTAATTATAGTTTATATAAAATTGAAATGGATAAAGATCATTTAAAACCCAAAACTCTATACTTATTATCCATTTAAGATCTACATTTTTATATTTGTTTGAGAAAGATCTAATTTAGTTAAATATTTTTCATTTAAGATTCACTAAATCTCTAAATATCCTTGTTCATTTATGTTTATTATAGGAACAACGTAATTAGCCACAAGATATATAGAATCATAAAAGGTCACGCATACAAACGCCACGGCCAGTGTTTCTTTCTCAACAAATTGATTCTCTCCACTATCTTCCCTCCCACGTTGAAGGACGACAATTCTACTCGATTACAACTCGTTTTTATTATTGTCCCAACTAATTGTTTGTGTTAGATAGCTGAGGTACATGTTTAATTTGTTTTTCTTGAGATAAATGATATCTTAAATTTCATTGATTCAACGAAACTGTATTTGTTCTTATTAAAAAAAATATTTTTGTAAAAAGAATTCAAAACATATCATGAGGGATACTAGTTTTGTTTGTTTTAAAAAAACAAAACCAACTGTATAATCTGATATATATATATATATATATATATATATATATATATATATATATATATATATATATATATATATATATATATATATATTTCCGAGTTACGGTTTAAAAAAGATACATATTTTTATAAATTTTAAATTAATAGGATAAACGAAGAAGATGCGAAACCTTCTTTGTTTTGCTAGATGCGAAACCTTTTTTATTTTGTTGGATGCGAAACTTTATTTATTTTGATATATGTGAAACTTTCTTTATTTTGCTAGATCCGAAACTTTATTTATTTTGATAGATGTGAAACCTTATTTATTTTGCTAGATGAGAAACCTATTTATTTTGATAGATGTGAAACATTCTTTATTTTGACAAAACAGAGATCCATGAGAACCCCAACAGTTGATGATGAGGACTACGAAATGGAATCGAAAGATCTCACAGATGATGATGAGGACTACGAACTGGAATTGGAAGATCCCACAGATGATGATGAGTACTGCGAACTGGAATCAGAAGATCCCACAGATGATGTGCATGATGTTACTAGAGTTGATGAGTTGGAACTGGCAAACATTCTAGCGGATGCCATTCTTGATATATTTGCACCTCATAGAACCGTCCCGGCAGCTCCAGAAGCTATTGAAGCACTGGAAAAAGTGATTTTTCCGACGTCGATGGAAGGATGCAGTATATGCATTGAAAATTATAAAGACGATGGAAGCCAACTGATTAAGCTGCCTTGTTTGCATGTGTACCACGCTCATTGCATCTCCGAATGGTTCAAAACTAGTCATGTTTGTCCTTTATGCCGATTTTCTCTTCCTCGTTCTCCTTTTTAATATTTATAGTTAAAAAATGAAATTAAAGGTATACAGATAATTTAGCTTCTGTTCATACTTCTATTATTCATTGTATTAATTTAGTTTCTCTGTCAATAAGTTTTGTTCGGACATTAGGAACTTTCTACTTTGTCTCTTGTCTTTATTTATATTATAAAATAGAGCTGTTATTGGTGTGGGTTTTGATGGAACGGCTACGTTTTGTATATTTATTATATAACATTTAATTTTTATTTAATTTTAAATTTAATATTTATAAAATATCAAATAACTTAAGCGTAAAATATATTTTTATGGTTTAATTTTAAATAAGCATTTCCTATAGGTCATAAATTCTTTATAATGAGCTTTAAGTAAATATTTTTATGGTTTAATTTTAAATAAGCATTTCCTATAGGTCATAAATTCTTTATAATGAGCTTTAAGTAAAACATTCACTCGTCAATCTGTTACTATTTTTAAGGCACTGCAAATAGTAAATGTTTTTACAGCATAAATTAATGATGATTTAATGACATATTCTACCCTAGTATCTTTAATATCTACAGTTTTTGTATCCGTTTCTTTGATTCTACCATACAAACACACCATGGCCTGGCCTATGTATTTGTAGATCTGATCTTTTTTTGAATCATAAACATTTTATTTATAATTTGAGAATGTTTAAAAGGGAATTGTTTTGATCCAATTTATAAGATAGGGATATAAAGAAATCAAATCTTTATTTTTAATTACTAGCTAACTATTAATTTACATTTTTTATTTAAAATTGAAATATCTTTTGATATTTATTTTTATTTGAATTGATTATATAAATGATATAGATATAACATCTTTATGAACCTTATCTTTTATCCAATTAAGTTTGGCTTATTTAATTTTGACTAGTAATCATCTCTAACTAGAATCCTATCTTAAACAGAATCTTATTTATAACAAATCTTAAATCTTACAAAGATTTGAGTAGAAATATCTCTAACCGAACTGAGTCGGACTTAACCCGGCCCAACCCAGCCATTTACGTATCACTCATAAAAAATAAAATCTTAGTTTTTATAAGTTTGGTTTTAGTGGAAACAGCTCGATCAATGTTAGAAATGATTCGATCAATGTTAGAAAGTGGTACGAGCAATGTAAGGGTGATTGACAGGCAGTCGTCGTCTATGCCTTCGTTTAAGTTGGTTTGCTACGATGTCTCACGAACTGACTTCGTTCTTCCTTATCCAAACCACGAAGGCTCTTATGTCAGGCATCCCGTCAGCGCTCCACGCTCCGGTCAGAACAGACAGTTGAAATGCAAAACAAGTGGAATCTAAATGAGAGGGGTACGGTACTATGTTAAACACTATTCGGCGCCATTGAAACCTGCTTAACCGCAAGAAACTCTCCGGTGTCGAGGTTCATACCCATATAAACTCTCCGAACGCGCCACAACCGATCAACTCACCCTTCATCCACCGGATCGATGGAGCGTCATTACTTAAACTCGGCGGAAGAGTCGACATCGGAGGCCTAGCGAAGAGACTGATTCGCGATTTCTGCTATAGCCGATTTTGTCGACCAAACTGCCGAATCGTCCGGTTAAGTCATCGTCGCAGATAGTAGAACGGATAACCAGGGATCATATATATTTTTTCTTTTTTTTCTTTTTGAAATAAAATATTTTTTAATTTAATTTAGGAAAAGTTATTATTAACCATTCAACACAAAAACTTAAGTAACTATTAAGAATATATAGTTTAACTTTATATATATATATAAACAAATTATTTAAATTTCTTTAATTTAAATTTAGAAAAAAATAGGATTAACCATCTTACTAAAAATAAATTACACAACCTTAATCTAAATATTGGACAAAAATATCTCTGATTATGTATATACACGTGTTTTTCTTGAAACTCATTTTTTTCTTACCTTTCTCACCGAAAATTGAACAAAGGATAAAATTTAGAGCCAAAGAACAAAACAATGGCGCCTTCGACTCAGTTTTAAATTGAAACAAAGCTTCAAATCAAAACAATGGCTTCGTCTTCTTCGCCAATCAGGTGACATAACCAAGCCCAAGGCTTTCGAGAAGGGCCATACTTCGTAACTCATTCGGAGGATTTAAGAAACGGGTACTCTTCTTCGATCTGAGAACACTTTTAGCAATCCAATTAGAGCACTGATTTTGTATCCTGAAGATATGTTTAATCGATATATTAGGGTGAATCAAGGATCTACAAAGCCTTCAGGTACCAAGATTCGTTTCTATACGCAAGAAGATTTATCAGTATCAAACTGTCAGATTCAACATCAACACTCGTCCAATTTTGATTCTTGCAGGCAAACAGACCTTCTGTTAAAGCACTCAGCTCAGCGAAGAGAGAGGATTTAGCTTGCCTAAAAGCGACCCCGAGCCCATCAGAATATCGCCATCAGAGTTACCAAACAGGATTCTAGTACTAGCTTCTCCATGTTTGTTACACGAGCCATCGACGTTTAGCTTCACTCTTCCTGGGTTTGGAGCCATCCATGTGAGGTAAGTAGGAGCTTTCTTGTTGTTTATAGAAGAATTATCAATGGAGGCATGTCATGCCAGTCCTCTAGCCAGAAATCCATGTGACCTTGACCAAGCTTCCATTTGATATACTTCTCAGCAGACCTTTTGATGAGAGAAAGCCTTTTCCAAACATTTGAATCTGATGGCTTACAAGGAGCCTTAATGGCATGAGTGTTAGAGCAGTAATTTTTTTGCATCAAAGTGGACCATAAGCTGTTACCCTTCCTGAAAAGAAACCAAAGCTTATAAGAGAATGTTAGTTGAATTTCTTCAAGGTTTTTAGTGTTTAACCCTCCTTCAGAAAAAGGTCTGCAAAGATGGTTCCAAGAAGACCAGTGGATAGCTTTAACCTGGTAATTAGATCTCCACAAAAACTTATTAAAGCAAGATTCATTTTTTTTGATAATATTATTAGGAAGAGTAGTGTTATGCATCCAGTAGTATACAATAAGCATTAACACATTGGATATTGAAGTTAATCTGCCCCCAAAAGACATATTATTTAAGTCCCAAAAACTAATTTTATCCTGAATTCTATCAAGAAGTCTAGAAAAATAATTCCCTCTGTTATTACGAGCTATCGTTATACCCAAGTAATTGAAAGGCATAGAATCAGTGATATAGCCAGTGCTGATCTTAATGTTTCTTTTGTTTGTTTTATTAGCTTTATTGGATAAGATCAGCTTGGTTTTTTCTTTGTTTACAGCCTGCCCAAAGATGAGCTGATACTTGTCAAGGAGATTGCTCAGGATTGAAATAGAGGAGTGCTTGCAGTTTGTGAAGATGAGGACGTCGTCTGCAAAGGAAAGACATGGCACCAAGAATCTTGATCTAGTAGCATAGTGAAGACTTTTATTGTTGTTGAAAAGGTTGTATATCCCTCTAGTAATACATCCTCTACTAAGATAAAAAGTCTAGGAGACAAAGGGTCTCCTTGCCTAAGCCCCTTCATCTGCTTAAAGTAACCATTAACTTGACCATTAATTAGAACAGAAATATGGATATTTGTAATCATGTTTTTAATTAATGCAATGAATTTTTCAGAGAAACCAAAACATGCTAAGACTTTCAGAATAAAGGCATGAGAAAGCTTGTCAAAATCCTTCGTCGTGTCAAGCTGAATGATAACATTGCCAGCTTTAGGTTTTCTGTCAATATCATGGATCATTTCTTTAGTGATTAAGATATTTTCATGAATGAGTCTACCTTTAAAAAAAGCTCCCTGCATCTTAGAGACAATGTTAGGCATAATAATAGCTAAACGAGAGTTAATTAAGTTAGAAAAAATCCTGTTAAATATTGTGCACAGACTTATTGGTCTGTAATTGCTCCAAGCAATGGGATTAGAAGTTTTTGGAATCAGACAGATGCCCGTAGCAAAGACTCCATCAGGAAAGCTATTGCCTGAAAGATAAAAGTTGAAAGCATTACATAGATCACTGCAGATTATAGACCAACAAGTTTTAAAGAATAATATATTGAAACCATCGAGCCCATGAGCACTGTCATTTTTCATCTTAGAAATAACACTCCACATTTCATCTTTACTGGTTTGTCTAGTAATGGAGATATTATCCTCCTCTTTAACAAGACTGGGGATGTTAGAAAAAATATCATCCTGCAACAAAAGAGTTTCATCATCTATATTATTGAAAGAGCTAGAAGAAAGAATAGTTTTAAAGAAAGACTCAGCAGAATTGGCAAGCTTCAATAGAGTTATCAATCCAGACTTCATTATCCTTAATCCCCTTGATGTTGTTTCTTCTCCTTTTCTTGTTAACATAAGCATGGTAAAGCTTTGTATTCCTATCTCCATCACGAAGCCAAGCGCTGTAACATTTCTGGTGCCAAAAACTTTCCTCATTTCTAAGAGCTTTGATATACAAACTATTAGCTTTAGAAAGAGCAGCTCTAGAATCATTGCTGTTGTTTTGAAGATGAAGAGTCTCCATTTTGTTAACCATCTCAGCAGTATCTTTAACTTTCTTGAAGATGTTCCCAAACGTATTGACATTCCACCTTTTTAAGCAACTCTTTAATCTCCTTAACTTGAACCAAAAGACCTGCCCCTCATTCCCTTTGCAAGCCATATTCCAATTCTGTCTCACAGTATTAATGAAGCTATCATCATTTGACCAAGCATTGATAAACTTAAAGCTTTTCTTACAATTATCAATATTAGATATCAAGCTAGACTGAATTAGAAAAGGAGCATGGCCAGACCATGTGAAACACCTGAGTTTTATTGAAGTTATTGATCCACATATCATTTGCTAAGGTTCTGTCCAATCTCTTCCAACGGGTACCCCTATTCCAAGTAGTCCTGTTATCGGGTCGGGTCGGTCCGGGTTTGGACGGGACCGAGACCGACTCGTTAAGCTACCGGGCGGGTCGAGTCGGACCGCTAAGCGAAGGGAGCCAAATATGATGGACCGGGACCGGTTCGTTAAGAGTCGAGTCGGTCCGGTCCGACTCTTAACGGGCGGGTTTGTTAGTTTATCATAATTGTTTTAGGGTTTTAGTTAAAAATATACATAGATTAGGAAAAAAAATTATATATCTCCCTTACCGGGCTGGTTACCGGGCGGACCGGTCCAGACCGGTAAGAGAGTCGGTCCAAAATTTTGGCTCCCAACCCGCTCCCTAAGCTATTCGGACCGGTCTCGGGCGGGTCTTACCGGTCCGATCTCGGGCGGGTTAACGGGTTGGGAAGCCCCCTAACAGCTCTAATTCCAAGTATATCTTGAGCTAATATACCCAACATCTTCAAGCTTACAATGCCTGATAGCATCATTAAAGTCACAAGAGCCAGCATGGTCAAAAGTTGAACAACCAACCTGATCCTCAGAACAAGTGATTGCATTGAAATCACCAGTTACAATCCAAGAAAGCTCATTAGTAGCAATAGCTTTCAACTGATCCCAAAGATCTAATCTAAGCATACGATTACTTTTAGCATAAACAGCAGTAAAGTTGAACTTAGTATTACAGCCTGGATAATCCACAAACATGTGAAGCAATTGATCATGGTCCACAACAACATTCATATCAACTTTTTCATCCCAAAAGATCAAGACTTTGTTAGAACAGTTAGAAGCAAAGTTCTTGAAACCAAGAACCACATAAATATTAGCCAATTTACTCACATCAGCCATGGGCTCTTGAATAGACAGAATTTTAGACCTATTCTCTTTAACAATGGAAATGAGCCTTCTTAAAGTAGGCTTATTGTTCAATCCCCGAACATTCCAGTTAGTTATCTTTACCATTATCTGATAGAGATTTTTGTGTTGATTTTTCTCCCTTCTTGAGCAGAGAATTGATAGTAAGCTTCTGTGGTCTTCTTCTTTTCATTTCAGATCGAATTTTACTGCCTATAATTGAGCCAAAATCACTATTGTAAGCCGAGTTTGTAGGGAAAACCTCACAACTGCCACCAATGTTTGCACAGTCTGTGAACGTTTTGTTTTCTTCTAAATTGAAGTTACTCTGAGCAAAATCATGGTCTATCCTATGTAATGCTTCAATGACCTCCATGTTGCTTTCAACAGTATTACTCTTTTGACCACTACCATTGGACTCTTTTGGATCCAGATCTTTATCTTTTCTTGTTATAACCGATTTCAATTTCCTTCTATAGACTTTACTAAAAGGTTGAATGTTACTTGAACCATCTTGAGTCATACTTTGTTTCTGATGCGAGTCATTATTAACAGCAAACTCATTAACTTCATTATTTGGCTCATGCTTGGTGTTGGTACTTTCTTCTTGATTCCCAATCTTTTCAGCCTTTTCAGATTCTTTAACTTGCTGTTTCTTCTTATCAACCTTTTTACATTCCTCATCTTTATGGCCTATATGGTAACAGACATTACAGTATGGTGCCACATTCTTATAACTTATATTAATCCAACAGCCATCGTTGGAACCAAAACCAGCCCAAATTTTGTATTTCAACCTCTTCGAAACATCAACTTCCACACGAGCAAAACAGGCGTTCATAGTAGCTTTGTTATCAGGGATAATAACTTTGTACGTAAAGCCAATTGATGAAGCAAAATCATAAATAGCAGTCTCGTTATACATAAACTCTGGAATTCTTTCAAAGCGTATCCATACCAGAGCTCTTGGGCTTTCAAATCTTTTATCAAAGTCTTGTTCCATCGCAAGATTCGTATTATCTTTTCATCAATTATCCAAAAGTTCTTCGACCAGATCTTAATGACATCCTCTCTGCACTTAAATTGAATGAATATGTGTCTCGAATCATGAGTAGAATACTTGTAACTGCCCTGAAACTTGAAGCTTTGAAGGAAACCATATAATACAGTTTTTCAGGGTATTCCATCAGTAAACTTTCCAATAATCGTAGTTGAAGATTGAGAAACCATAAGATCTTTGACATATTTTGTGTACTGAATTGTGTAATGAGCAGCTGCTTCTTTGCGAAACTCAGGCTTGATATCTGATATTGGAGATGGCTTGACAATATCAGCATAAGTCTTCTTGTTTTGTGAGTTACCATTATCACCATGAAGAGCTGGATACTCTTCAATTGACAGTTGCTTTGAAGTTGAATTCATGGAAAAGAAGGAGAGATTAGAAGAAGAAAGAGATAGCTTGGTTACCAAGAAAGAGTTTCTTGAGAGAAAATATATATTTTGTTTTTTCTTCTTAAACGATAGACATATCAGTTGGACCATTATTAAAGATATTCTAGGAAAGTACTTTCGGTCCCACTATTATTCATAGAGTGGTTCACATTTTGTTCTAAAAAAGACTTATATGATTTTTATTTTTCATTTTTGTATTACTTTATTTTTTATAACTAGAAAAGACAATTAATTTTTAAAGAAACATCAACGTCTTTTTTTTATAATAAGATAGAGATTAATAAAAAGAAGTTAAGTAAATTAGTACGGATAAAGACCAAAAATATTAAGGACTTTATACCTTAAATACCCTTCTATGTAACCAACATTTTTTTCTTTATTGTTTTATTTTAATTTTTAAAGGTTCGTATCTTTTAAACTGTAACTCGGAAAAAGAGTCCGAAAATACCATTGGTTTTATTTTTTTAAGACGAACAAAACTAGAGTATTTAAGGGAATTCATATATATATATATATATATTCTTTTTTTTCTTTTTGAAAAAAAATATTTTTTAATTTAATTTAGGAAAAGTTATTATTAACCATTTAACACAAAAATTTAAGTAACTATTAAGAATATGTAGTTTAAATTTATATATATATTATTTAAATTTCTTTAATTTAAATTTAGAAAAAAATAGTATTAACCATCCTACTAAAAATAAATTACACAACCATATCCAATCTTCAAAACATCCTTATTTTTAATCTTAAAACACCAATTTTTTTCAAACCATAACTCAATAAAAAAATATAACAGTAAATACTCACTCAACTACTTCATTACCAACTAGTACCCGAAATCATGATAGAGTGAATTGGTACCTTCATCTAAATATTGGACAAAAATATCTCTGACTATATATACCCGTGTTTTTCTTGAAAATCATTTTTTCTTACCTTTCTCAGACCTCATAAACCCACAAAATAAGGCTTATATTTTTGGTAACCAGGAAAAAAAACTGTTCGACTCCTCTTCACACCAGAAACTCTCCTCTACCAACATTTTACGTTCTTTGTCGATTCTTGACCGTCGGTCGTCAAGTCGTCCCTGAAATAAGTAAGCAGTAGTTGCTCGACTGTTGTCGTTTAGTTTACCCGGGCCGGTGAAGAAATAACGAGCCATAATAAGCAGGTACATCTCGATTTAGCAAAATGGGGTTTTTTTTGCGTTTTTGTTTTGTGATTTCCAAGTGTTTGTTGGTGTTTTTTTACGATCAACGTTGCTTATTTCTAATGCAATCACGTAGTTAGGATAGTGTGGAGGTATTTTAGTTTATGGGATAGTGTGGAGGTATTTTAGTTTATGGGTATATCGTTCTATACAGTAGCTTTAGAGGTTGCATGTACTATTAATCATTTTGCGCGTGTTTTGATGTATAGTAGATATCTACATTCAGTTGTTTGTTGGTTTTGGTGTTGTTTCAAAATTTCTCAGATCATGGCAACGTGCATGTGGAAAATAAAATAATTCGCATATCGCTACATGTGTATTATAATACAATTCTTGTTTGAAAACAACTCTCACCGTAACCTGAGAGTTGTTTTGATAAAATATATGAGTGTTGTTTAAATGTTGAATCCTGCGAGTTGTTTGGACAAGTATTAAAGTATTATTTTCAAACAACTCGCAGCATATCTTGGAAATTGTTTGTGCCTTTATACCTGAGAGTTGTGTTGGAACTATACTAGCTGAGACTTGTTTGCTGGTTTAATGTATTTTATAGGAACAATGACCATAAAACTAAGCTTCTACAAGTCAGGATTGTTGAGCCAGTTGAAACTGCTAAGAGAGAACAACATTACAGCTGCCCACATCAAAGCTACGAGAAACACACCATTCGACACGCTTCAGAAGGCAATATTCGAATTCCGGTAGGGTAGTTACCGAAAAAGAAGTTTTATGCGAACATTCAGTTTATTGTAGAGATGTTTTCGGTCGAACAAGGCGTCTTGCGCTTTGGGTCAAATCTTATCAAGCTAACGACGGACGATGTAAAGGTCATTTTTTGTCTTAAGCACGGCACAGAAGAAATGGCTTATCAAGCATTCCAAACCAGATACGTAAGCTGAGAGGAGAATAATTCAAGTATGATGGGTACAACAGCAAGGAAGATAGGGCCGAAAAATACTAAATCTGTATCGAAAAACATTATAAAGGTATGCCTAAATATAGTTTATACTTTAAGAAGGATGTTCAGATGCACTGACATAGCATGTTGTGTTGTATTATAGGTAGGAATAACAAAAGCCATCAGCTAAGGGGGAACATGAGTTGGACGATGTTCCCGACTGTTGATATAGTTTTTGTGCTCAACGCTATTCCACTCAGTCTCTGGAGATATAATGGGCTGGAATGCGCTGTATTTTATCGAAGACCTCGACAGATTAAACGACTATGACTGGTCCGAATCAATACTAATGAAGCTTTTCCAGTCGATCAAGAGTTGTGTTGCAAAAGGAAAACCCGATAGAGTTATCGGTTGCGTCGCACTGCTAGTCGTAAGATTGTTTATGTTTAATTAAATATCACCACACTAACATAGAGTTCCTGATGATGACATTTTTCCTAGTGCAGCCCTTTTATGGAACACAATATATTTATTTTAAATATCTTTTATGGATCTAGTTTTAAAACTAATAGTATTTTCGGATATGTTTTTGGGGTTATAGTTTGAAAGATATGAATTTTTTAAAACAGATAGAAAAGCGGTTTGGGGTAGTTTTGAACTTCCAATATCAAACCTTGGGTGAATATTGGTAAATAAGTTTCATATTGGAGGGTTATAGTAAGATTACTCTTCAGTTCATTCTAGAATGACATGAGTCTCAACTATTAAATAACCTTACCTTTTATTAACTAAGATTCAGTTAATCTACATATTTAATCTTTATCGGTAGCCTTATAATCATTGCGAATGAAGTCAGAGAGGAGTACAAATCTATGTGTAACAGTCATTTATAGTTGAACTATTTTTTTAGATCAGATAGCTTGATCCATTTTGTTAGCTTAGATATTTACAAATCTTTGTTGAGTAACAAAGAGTCTGGTTTATCGTTGTACCACATTGACGAACCTTTGTTTTTTACGATTATTTTATGTGCAAGATAGATTTATCGAGGTTTGGTGTAACTGGATAGTCGTTCTATAGAGATTTGTTTTAGTTTCATAGAATTTATGACTGGTCTTCGTGAATTTATGGTTGAAACTAACCTCCAAACATCGATGTCGATGTCATTTATTGGCACAATTACTTCTAACTAAATTATCCAAACTCTAGAGTTACCGTTTGGGTTACATGTTTGTTACTATTAGCCTTTATAGTTAACCTTCACCGTGGATCATGAGTAAATTTTAGAGGAAAACGATATCATTTATGGTGAAGATGGACTACTTCCAATATGATTGATATGGGAGTATAGTGAGGCAATGATGATGAAATTACTAAATGAAAGGTAGTACTCTTGTAATATTCTTGTCATATCAGACAGTGTTTTTCAACGTTGTGCTAGATGTAAGGATTTGGCTACCGCTACATCTAACACTCTTATATTTTTTTAACTAATTGGAATATGTCTTAATCAATTTCTAATAAATTCTAACAATGCCAGTTATCCAAATTTTGATGCAAGAATTAATTGTGATGACCTTAATAAGTGCTTCCAATACCAACCTTGATTATTATATTACATGCATAACCATTATAATGTGGTTACTAACTTTCTAGGATCCAGCATGACTTGTAAAGACAGTTTTGTGTTTATCAACTATAATTAGGAGACCGATAGACCCGTTGATTTTATGATCATAATATAAACTTGGAGTTTTGCTTTAGCATATATTTTACATATTATTGCTACGTAACTTGGATAGTATGAATTTTATTTTTCATTACCAGATCATATATGCTTGTACACATATTTTTTTAATATCAGGTATAATGAATCTCATGTTTGTGAGTTGGTATCGACAATGTACATTAGAAGTATTATCTTAATGTTCTTGTCCTAAATAACTTTTGGTTGTTTGGGGATTAACCTAAGAAAGATGGGTGATATGGGATGATACATGAAGTTGCTGAAGGGATGACCTTATGGTTGAGTATGAGCTAAAGGTTGAGGAAGCCATGGTTGAAGTGTCGAACCCACGAATGATATCTCTTATGAAGAAGAAAACATATTTTTGTTTCTTCTGTCCTTGTAAAAGGGTTATGATTCGATAATTTATAAGAAATCTAAATATAATATTATTGAAGACAATAGAATATAGGGTTGATGTTGAATTTATTGATCATTAGAAAACATTTATATCAAAATGAATTAGTTATGAACCATGCAAATTATTGATGGAAAACGAATTAAAGGTTAATTTTACCGAACGATGTCGGTTAGTTAACAAACAAACATATTTTATTGGTCTAAGTGTTGTGCATTCGATGAAGAACATAAGAAAATGACTAAATGGTAACTCAAAATCAAACGGTCTCCGGTTACAAGTCCCAAGGTTATTATGAAAAATAAAGGAGCACCATTTTATAAACGATACCATTTTATAAATGATACCATTTTATAAACTTGCTCCTCAAGAAACAATTGTTATAGATGAATGATTCATTATGGATGTTGAACTTACAAAATCCTATAATAATGTTCTTCACAAAACTTCTACCAGTGTGTATACTATGATGAATGATGATGACAAGTTAACTAACGAAACTTAAGCTCAACCAATGGGATGAAAAGAGTCAAGAGTGTTGTTAGTACTTCAACAAATTGGTTTATGCATGAATGCGAGTGCTTATTCTATCTTCTTTATGACTATATCTTATAGTAACCTTGTCATTATTTTAAAATATGTAAAATATATCCGATATTTTAAGTCTATGGAATATGAAGTAGAAAAAGGCTTCAAATTGGAACATAAAACATACCAAGACTCTAAAAACTAATTTATTTTTTAGTTAGAGAATGAGAAAAAGTGATAAGGATGCATTCTCAGTTTTCTTCTACCACTATAAAGGGATCATGATTCAAAAATTTATAGGAAGTTATAAATATATTAGTATGGAAGGTAAGAGAAAAAAGGGTTGATACTAAATTTGTTGGCCATTCAAAAAATCTTCCATCATAAAAAATTACTTTTGAACAATGTAAGAAATTGATGGAAAACGAACTAAAGTTTAAGTTTACTGAATAATGTAGGTTGATTAAGAAAAGCATCTTTATTGGTTTAAATGTTGTTCATGTGACAAAGAAAACAAAAAATAACTAAAGTGGTAACTTAAAGCAAAAAACCCTCGAGTTACAAGTCCTAAGTCTATGGAAGGATGCAGTATATGCATTGAAAATTATAAAGACGATGGAAGCCAACTGATTAAGCTGCCTTGTTTGCATGTGTACCACGCTCATTGCATCTCCGAGTGGTTCAAAACTAGTCATGTTTGTCCGTTATGCCGCTTTTCTCTTCCTCATTCTACTTTTTAATATGTATAGTTACTGGTTTAGTTTAAAAAATGAAGTTAAAGGTATATAGATAATTTAGCTTGGTTCATACTTCTATTATTCATTGTAAACTAGATCATTGAGAACTTGATCGATCATTAATTTTAGTTTTTCTGTCTCTAAGTTTTGTCCGGACAATATGAACTTTCTACTTTGTTTCTTATCTTTATATTATAGAATAAAGCGGTTATTGGTGTGGGTTTTGATGGAACCGCTAACTTTTGTATATTTATTATATACCATTTAATTTTTATTTAATTTTAAATTTAATATTTATAAAACATCAAATAACTTAAGCGTAAAATACATTTTTATGGTTTAATTTTAAATCAGCATTTCCTATAAGTCATAAATTCTTTATAATGACCTTTAGTAAAACATTCACTCGTCCTGTTACTATTTTTAAGGCACTGCAAATAGTAAATGTTTTTACAGCATAAATTAATGATGACTTAATGACATAATCTATCCTAGTATCTTTAAAATCTACAGTTTTTGTATCCGTTTCTTTGATTCTACCATACAAACACACCATGGCCTGGCGGCCTATGTTTTTGTAGATCTGCTCTTTTGTTGAATCATAAACATTTTATTTATAATTTGAGAATGTTTAAAAGGAAATTGCTTTGATCCAATTTATAAGATATGGATATAAGTCAAAAGAAATCAAATCTTTATTTTTAGTTACTAACTAACTATTAATTTACATTTTTTTATTGAAAATTGAAATATCTTTTGATATTTATTTTTATTTGAATTGATTTTATAAATGATATAAGATATAACATCTTTATGAACCTTATCTTTTATCCAATTAAGTTTGGCTTATTTAAGTTTGAGTAGTAATCATCTCTAACGAGAATCCTATCTAAACAGAATCTTATCTATAACAAATTTTAATATTTACAAAGATTTGAGTAAAAATTTCTCTACTCGAACAGAATCCGACTTAACCCGACCCAACCCAGCCATTTACGTATCACTCATAAAAAATAAAATCTTAGTTTTTATAAGTTTGGTTTTAATGGAAACAGCTCGATCAATGTTAGAAATGATTCGATCAATGTTAGAAAGTGGTAAGAGCAATGTAAGGGTTATTGACAAGCAGTCGTTGTCTATGACTTCGTTTAAGTTGGTTTGCTACGATGTCTCACGAACTGACTTCGTTCTTCCTTATCCAAACCACGAAGGCTCTTATGTCAGGCATCTCGTCAGCGCTCCACGCTCCGGTCAGAACAGACAGTTGAAATACAAAACAAGTGGAATCTAAATGAGAGGGGTACGGTACTATGTTAAACACTATTCGGCGCCATTGAAACCTGTTTAACCGCAAGAAGCTCTCCGGTATCGAGGTTCATACCCATGTAAACTCTCCCGAACGCGCCACAACCGATCAACTCACCCTTCATCCACCGGATCGATGGAGCGTCATTACTTAAACTCGGCGGAAGAGTCGACATCGTACGCCTAGCGAAGAGACCGATTCGCGATTTCTGCTAGAGCCGATTTTATCGACCAAACTGCTGAATCGTCCAGTTAAGTCATCGTCGCCGATAGTAGAACGGATAACAAGGGATCGCCTGACGGAACTGGTGATATCCATGGCAAAGATTGCACCGTTGTAGAGTGGAGATAAATTTGATGTGAGGGAATATATATATATATATATATATATATATATATATATATATATATATATATATATATATATATTCTTTTTTTCTTTTTGAAAAAAAATATTTTTTAATTTAATTTAGGAAAAGTGATTATTAACCATTCAACATAAAAATTTAAGTAACTATTAAGAATATGTAGTTTAACTATATATATATATATATATATAAATATTATTTAATTTCTTTAATTTAAATTTAGAAAAAAATAATATTAACCCTCCTACTTAAAAATAAATTACACAACCATATCCGATCTTCAAAACGTCCTTATTTTTAATTTTAAAAACCAATTTTTTTCAAACCATAACTCAATAAAATAAATGTATCAGTACTCAACTATTTCATTACCAACTAGTCCCCGAAATCATGATAGTGTGAATTGGTACTTTCATCTAAATATTGGACAAATGTATCTCTCCACTATATACACCCGTGTTTTTTTTAAACTCATTTTTTCTTACCTTTCTCAGAGCTCATAAACCCACAAAATAAGGCTTATATTTTCAGTAACCAGAAAAAAAAAACTGTTCGATTCCTCTTCACACCAGAAACCCTCCTCCACCAACATTTTACGTTATTCGCCGATTCTTGACCGTCGGTCGTCAAGTCGTCCCTGAAACAAGTAAGCAGTACTTTTTCGACTGTTGCCGTTTATTTTACGTCGGCCGGTGAAGAAATAACGAGCCACAATAAGCAGGTCCGTCTCAATTTAACGAAATGCGTTTTTTTTTTCTTTGCATTTTTTGTGATTTCCAAGTGCTTGTTGGTATTTTTTTTACGATCGATGTTGCTTATTTCTAATGCAATCACGTAGTTAAGATAGTGTGGAGGTATTTTAGTTTATGGGATACTGTGGAGGTATTTTAGTTTATGGGTTTATCGTTCTACACAGTAGCTTTAGATGTTTACGATCGATGTTGCATGTACTGTTAATCGTTTTGCGCGTGTTTTGATGTATAGTAGATATCTACATTCAGTTGTTTGTTGGTTTTGGTGCTGTTTCAAAATTTCCCAGATCCTGGCAACGTGCATGTGGAAAATAAAATAATTCGCATATCGCTACATGTGTATTATAATATAATTCTTGTTTGAAAACAACTCTCACCGTAACCTGAGAGTTGTTTTGATAAAATATATGAGTGTTGTTTAAATGTTGAATCCTGCGAGTTGTTTGGACAAATATCAGAGTATTATTTGCAAACAACTCGCAACATATCTTGGAAGTTGTTTGTGCCTTCATACCTGAGAGTTGTGTTGGAACTATACTAGCTGAGAGTTGTTTGCTGGTTTTATGTATTTTGCAGGTACAATGACCACAAAACTAAGCTTCTACAGGTCAGGATTGTTGAGCCATCTGAAACTGCTGAGAGAGAACAACATTACAGTTGTCCACATCGAAGCTACGAGAAACACACCTTTCTACACGCTTCAGAAGGCAATATTCGAATTCCGAGAGGGCAATTACCGAAAAAGAAGTTTTATGCGAATATTCAGTTTATTGTAGAGATGTTTTCGGTCGAACAAGACGCCTTACGCTTTGGGTCAAAGCTTATCAAGCTAACGACGGACAATGTAAAGGTCATTTTTTGTCTTAAGCACGACACAGAAGAAATGGCTTTAACGAAAGTTGGAACATTCCAAACCAGATACGTAAGCTGAGAGGGGAATAATTAAAGGATGATGGGTAAAACAGAAAGGAAGATAGGGCCGAAAAATACTAAATCCGTATTGAACAACATTATAAAGGTATGCTTAAATATAGTTTATACTTTAAGCAGGATGTTCAGATGCACTCACATAACATGTTGTGTTGTATTGTAGGCAAGAATAACAAAAGCCATCAGCCAAGGGGGGAACATGAGTTGGACGATGTTCCCGACTGTTGATATAGTTTTTTTGCTCAACCCTATTCTACTCAGTCTCTGGAGATATAATCGGCTGGAATGTGCTGTATATTATCGAAGACCTCGACAGAGTAAACGATTATGACTGGTCCGAATCAATACTAATGAAGATTCTTCAGTCGATCAAGAGTTGTGTTGCAGAAGGAAAAACCGATAGAGTTATGGGTTGCGTCGAACTGCTAGTCATAAGATTGTTTATGTTTAATTAAATATCACCACACTAACATAGAGTTCCTGATGACGATAATTTTCCTGGTGCAGCCCTTCTTCATGGAGCACATAACAATTGGGCTAGAGCTCGTAAAGTCAAATATGATCCCAAGGTTCTTCAAATGATGGGGATTAAAGTCCAAACAATCGAACTTTAAGCTGCTTGGAAGGCTGCCTCTGCTGCAACATGATGAGGTATGAGATATATATATATATATATATATACAAAACAACTCTCAGGCTATATATACAAACAACTCTCATCTTATATGTATAATTATCAGATAATAGAGTTGCAAACAACTCTCAGGTAATTGACGTGTATATAACTATCAAGATATGAAAGTTGTAAACAAACCTCAAGTCATTTGTGAACAAATCTCAGGATGTGGGAGTTTCAAACAACTCTCATAATGCGAGAGTTTCAAACAACTCTCAGGATTTGACAGTTGCAAACAACTCTCAGGCTAGTACAGTTGTAAACATAGCTCAGGTTATTGTTGCAAACAACTCTCATGTTATAATTTGGGATTAAACAACTCGCACCCAGGTAATAACTTGGATGTTTTTTCATGTGTAGGTTGCGGAGGCTCCCTTTTGTTGGACATAGGCTGAAATAAAAGCATTTGGAGAAGTAGCAGCAAATAGAGATACAAATGTTGCACCTTTTTTACAGGAGGAAAGACCGAGTAAAAGGAAGAAAAGCGCAACCTCCAAAACAAGGAAAAGGGCGAGACACACACGACAAGACTATACTCTGGACATCCCAACCATAGACCACCCAGAAGTAGTCACCAGAACAACGATTCCATCAACGCCAATGGAGACAACCCAACCAGAGGTCGTGGAAGTATACAATGACATTATAAGTGAAACGCTGGGTCGTTTTGTGCTCAAACATAGAGAGGCTACTCCAAAGAAGACTGGAGCAGAAGCAACGTCAAAGCATTTGAAAATCTATACCGACAAGAATAAGTACCATCGCAAGATCGACCAACAGGCGAAAGAAGTAATTATATGCCTTGATATGTATATTTAATATGTTTATCCCGCACTGAACAAATTATAATTATTCTGGTTCTCTCGTCGCAACTTGAAGAGTTAAGGTTAAAGGTAACGAGACTTGAAGAAGAAGATGAAGAAGAACTCCACAATGCTCTCTCCTTGCCTTTTTGCTCCCTTGGAAGGCCTGAAAATGAGAAGCAAACAGGACTACCGGCACTGCCAGCAGAAGCTGCGTCCACTGATTAGTTGGCATTTGTACCATCTGAACTTCAGGAAAAAGACCTGAATCAGGACGGGAAAATGCAGGAAGCCGGAGCCAGAGAGTATGATGGAGTATACTAGAGGATAAGGACGATGTTGAGAACCATTCACCGGTACAACATGAACAAAGAGCGCGAGAGTTATCTGTCACGACAGTGACATACACAATGGAAAGACAGGTAGATAAGTCTCCACCTACAAAGGAGGCAACAAAAGTTCTCAGTCTTCCAAATGAGAAAGAAACAGATGACTATCTTCCGAATGACCGATAACTCGTACCTCTCATGCCGGAGGTAGACGCTTGTGAGAAGGAAGTCGTAGCCGAAGAGTCTGGAGTTACCGATGCAGAAGGTCCTGAAGATGTAACTGGATCTTAAGTACATTAAGATACAACTATGCAAAAATATTAGGTTGTTAAGTTGTTCTTTTTTCAAAATCTAGCAGGTCTAGTATTTTCAAAGAACCAACCTGTATGTATTTAAACACAACCCGCATATTAATATGAAAACAACTCGCGTGGTATATATATACAAACAATTCGCAAAATAGTGTGTTCAATTAAATCGCATTGTTTAGCCACACACAACTCTCATGTAGCATTCGCAGTGTAGTACTTTGAGTTGTTTGCAAATAACTCTCATTGTAACCTGAGAGTTGTTTGGGTAAATATGATGAGAGTTGTTAATGACTCTACATCTTGGGAGTTGTTTGGAATTATTATCCTGAGAGTTCTTTGGTACTCTATAACCTGAGAGTTGTGTGGATATATATCCTGAGAGTTGTTTCCTCAAATTCATTACTCTCATGATAACCTGAGAGTTGTTTCCTCAAATTTATAACTCTCATCATAACCTGAGAGTTGTTCGTGGAAAATAAATGAGTGTTATTTTCACTTTATAAACTGCGAGTTGTTTGCAACTCTATCAGGCTTGTTTTGCCACTAGTGCAAATAACTATCAAGTTTGATATGAAACAACATGCCGACCGACAACATCCACAACAACAACATCAACAACCGAACCAAGGAGAATAGTCACAACAACAACAACAACAACAGCCACAACAACAAATTCAATGAGAACAACAACAACAACAGAAGGAGAACAACAAGACCAACACCGAGCCTTGGCAAAGAGTGAAAGGCTAACACGGACCAAAGATCCACAACATGTTGCGGGGGAAGATTCAGAGTATGTCCATCCATATAGCAAGTCAGAACTGCTCAGCCAGGAAGAAGAACTGTTACAATTCCAACTGCCAGAACGAGACGTAGCTGAAGTCCAAAAAATGGCCAACGGAAAGTCAGAACCACTGAGGCAAGCAGCAGTTGTGGGACCAGTATCGAATCAACCAGAAAAGCGAGAAGGCGGAGTTCCAGAGTCTTCTGATACGCACGATAACACAATACGTTTACCAAATGTATTTTTTGATGGTTATTACTCACAAGTTTCACAGTCAGTTTAGATGAAATCGATGATATGATACAACGGGCTCTGGGGAATATGTCGAAGGATGCGATAAATAAATTTTCTTAACGGAGTCTTATGTTTATGTCGTTGTAGCCAATGGAATCCGTCGCCACAGATTATGCGGTAAGTGGATTTTTAATTAACAATTACATGAAGACCTGTATTTCAGTTTTTATAATTTAACAACATAGTAACTTTATATGTTCAAGTGAAGAGAAGATACAATGGAGGAGGATGGCATGCAACCTAACTTTAATCTACTGACACTGACCCAGCTTCCGACGGAAGAGGTAAGTCTTTTAGAAGAACCACAACTACTTAAATCGGTAACTCTCACCAACTGGCCAAAAACTACACGGACAACTGAACTGATCGACGTCTGTAAATACCACAAAGTTCTTCAAATTCAAGGCAGAGAAAACGAGGAAGATCTGAATGTATAGTATTTACCAATGTCAAAGTTTACCTACAGACTTCACGTGCCCGCGAGTGATTTGTTGGCTCTACCTTTCGAAAGGGACCTGGACTACAAGGTATCCACTTAGCAAACAACTCCCAACTATTTCTCAAACAACTATCAGATATTGTATTTAATAAACAAAGCCCCGTAGATTGTCGACGCTTAGATTCTAAAGATGCTTACATTAGTAAAATAGAAGACATACAAATATGGAGACATACAAATTTCTGGCATGACTACGGTAAGTTTAGCTATAAACTACCAACACCTCACACATTCTTGTTGTAATGTACTTTTACTTTTACTTGAATGCATTACCAACTGGCAAAAAGAGAGGAAATAGCAAATGTAATCGATGATGTATTTGAAAAAATGCCTCAAGACACGAACATTGTGCTCATTTCAGTATGCCGCAATAACAAGGATACAATGAACCATAGGACGTTGCTCGTTATTGATATAGACACCAGGATGAGAAAAAACTACAACCCACTACTACCTCGTCCATATGCGATGGACTACACAACAAATACACATGGTTCACTGGTAAAATTACTAACTGTTACCAGACGACAAAGTATGAGAGTTATATGAAATTCGCATTACGTCTTGAGAGTTTTCTCAACTCTATAATGAATTAATTCACATCATTCTTGAGATTTTTATGTAATTTGCATCATATCGTGAGAGTTGTATGCAATTCGCATCATATCCTAAGAGTTGAGAGTTGTTTGCAAAACTATTTCCTGAGAGTTGTTTGTAATTCTGTTACCTGAGAGTCTATAAACTATAAGAGTTGTATACAATTCACATTAAATCCTGAGATTTGTCTCAACTCTATGATGAATTAATTCGCATTATTTCATGTGAGTTGTCTGCAATTCACATCATTATTTGAGAGTTGTTGTAACTCTATCACCTGGGAGTTAGGAGTTGTTTGCAACTCTTATTTCCTGAGAGTTTTTGACAACTCCATTCCCTGAATGTTGTTCCCAACTATATTCCCTGAGAGTTGTTGTTGGCTATATTACCTGAAAGGTTGTCACCAAACTCTGCTAGCTGAGAGTTGTTTGAAATTCAGTGTACTGAGAGTTTATTTGTACCAAATGCCTAATACAAACTATTATGAATAGTTGGATTATTATCTCTAGAGAAAATACCTACCATAGGCAAGAATGGGTACAAAGTAAAAAATACGAGAAATATTCCAAAAGAAGAGAAAGGCTCCCTCGACTGCGGTATCTTCCTCTATGAATACGCCAGAGATATTATCGAGAAATGATGCGTGCAAAAGACTCACCGAAAGGATATTGTAAGAGAAGTCAGAGCTGAAATGTTTTATTATTTCTGAAAAAATAAAATCACTAACCGAAACTGGTAATCATCATTTTTATCTTCCAAACTCTAGAGGGTGGAATGTTTTTTGTCTATATATACTGCTCGTAATTTTTTTTGTATGTATAGAGTTTTTTTTGTTTAACAAATATGCAATGTATGACATTTTCGAACTCACTTGACAAAACAATTCGAAACTTATAAAACATATTATTCATAAAGCTTCACAAAACAATTCGCAACTATTACAAAAAACAACTTATAAACAACTCTCAGTAATTACCTCTATAAAAAAATTCGCATCATCTCCTAATATATACTATTAATTCGATAAATATAACAAAAGAATACCAACAGACTATGTCTTCTGCCTTGGTAAATGGTAATGGCATTGAGCCTGCAAAAACCATATAATCAGAGGCTGCCAATTATTTGTTAAATTGACAGAGATGAGGTTGTGTAATCATTAACATAGACACCACCTTATTCAGACTCCCTCCCCTGCCTATAAATAATAGTAACTAGATGGGTTTTTTTATTAAATAAACTCTATAAGCTAAAGCTCATAACATCTTCATTTACAATCACCATGTCTACCTCCGTTTCATTAGACGACTCTTGTTCTTCAATAACGACCAACGAAAGCTCCAGATTAATCTCTCCGGTGGCACCACCAAACAGCCCATCCTCTGTAATGGACTTTGATATGTACTACTTCTCTGCTAACTCTGGACCAGTTGAAGTGGTTAATATGGTGGCTGATCCTCAGCCAACAGAGGTTGCAAACCGGAAAATGAAGAGGGAAGACACATAGGAGGAAGATGAGGAAGAGGAGAAAGAGGAGAAAAATGTTGGTACATCGTTGGAGGTCCATCAGATGGACGAAGAGCATGAGGGAGATGCGGATAATGAGCGTGAAGAGGTAGAAGAAGTCAAAGAATTGTCTAGTGATGACTAATTGTTATTAGTTATGTTTTTTGTTTTTTTGCATGCAAACTGACAAACACTAAAGATGGGTGTATTATGTTGAAAGTGTTTAGTGCATGAAGTCTGTTATGGCTATGTAATCTCTTTTTTGTATAAAATTTTGATCAGTTAAAAAGTTTATGAATTATTGATATTTTTCAAGAAACTCTCATGTGTATTGACAAAGAACTCTCAGGATAAGGACATGCAAACGGTTTGCGACAACTCATATATATGCAAACAATTCGCAGCTTAGAATTTTAATATTGTTGCAAACAATTCGCATATATTCCTTAGTGTTGTATGCAACTACATAATCTGAGATTTGTTTACAACTCTATTACCTAAGTGTTGTTGAGAAGTCAATTTCATGAGTTTTACAATTTACAAATTCCTGAGTGTTATGACCAACCCTATAAGATGAGAGTTATTCTCAGTCATACTACCTGAGAGTAGTTTGCAACTATAGAGTCTGAAGGTTGTGAATAGCTCTATTACCTAAGAGTTGTGAATAACTCTACAAGCTGAGAGTTTTTTATGACTCTATATCATGAGAGTTTTTACAACCAAACTATATGAAGTTGTTTGGAGACATTTCTGAGTGTTGTTTGCAACTGTTTCCTGAGAGTTTTTTTTAAACTATTAGCTAGTCGTGTTAAAATATTATAATACAAACAATTCTCAGTGTGTGTAATAAACAACTCTCAAATTGTTTAGTGTATTATCCACAACACGCACAAAATTACAGATTAATGTACCCAACATACAGATATTTAAACTGGAACCTCACGTGTCCTCCTGTTATTGACCTGATTTCGAACAACGACCACACCTCAGCTGCTTTGTTGTCACTTCTCATCTAGATGGGATTCGCTTTTCCTTAAGACTTTTGGAGCGTCCTTTCATGTTGGGTGGCAGAATTTCCACCTCTGAATGATCGTTAGGGCTTGATCCTTTGTTGAAATCCGTTATCGCAGGTATTCTGAAAGAGTAACTTTATCTGTAATTCCTAACCGTGAAGAACGACTTTATAATAGTTAGAGGATCTTGGTCGGTAGAATGAATTCCCGCTAAAGCGTGAGGACATAGAAAACACTCTTGTTGTCATGCTCTGCAAGAACATTTGAAATCCAACAAATTAACAACTCTTACATGGTCTGAAAAAACTTTAAACATGGCAGTAGAAGACTTACGTACTACCCAAGTTCAGCATTTCTCAACATTCTGATTTAGCTTCTTCTCATACTCGGGGCATAAATTAGTACTCCAGCTTAACCCCTCTTGGTATCTTGGTGAAACTTAAGTCACAAGCAAAAATTTTATTCGGTCAATCAACTTAACAATGGGAAGGCTGTAATTGTTTTTATCTGATTGTTAAACGATTAGGCCGCAATAGAAGCCATAGCCCCGTATCGTTTCCCTTTAACGTATGCCTGAGCATACTTATCCGGAGGTAAATTTCCGACAAATAATGTAAGTCTATCACCACGTTCACATAGAAAATCTGTTACTATATCATTAAAAAGAACTTGGGTGGGAATATAAGCACGTCGATGGAAGAAACTTAGCATCCTAGACTTATAGTCTTTGTTAGTATGTTCCAGAGCTTTTCTCAACTTCTAAACAAGATGGTAATAACAGTACGCAAGAAAACCATTTAGATACAAGACATAAACAACATTAATTATACTAGAATGACGGTCGGAAAGAAAAATGACTTGGCGCTCCAACATATGAGGTTTCAAACAACCCCAAAACCACAGCCAATTGTTAGAATCCTCAGTGCTCACGATACCAATTGCAACGCGTAATAGCCCTGGAGTACACAACAAACATGGTCATAAGTTGTAATAAAACATGGTCTTAATTAAAGAGCAATTCGCATCTTATTATTCCTAAGAGTTATGTTGTTCAACCCTGAGAGTTGGTTGCAACTCTTATTCCTGAGAGTTTTGTGCAACTTTATTTCTTGGCCATTGTTTTCAGCCCACAATTCCTGAGAGTTGTTTGCAAATTTGTTTCCTGGGAGTTGTTTGCAACTCTTATACCCTAAGAGTTGTTGGCAACTCTAATCCTGAGAGTTGTCTGCAACAAAACCATGAGAGTTGTTTGCGATTCCATTACCTGAGAGTTGTTACAAATGTCTTATAGTTATCTACAATTTGGGAGTTGTTTGTAACTATATTATTAGAGTTGTTTTCAATTTATAAACCGAGAGTTGTTTGCAATCATTATACACACCTAATAATCAATAAAATTATAAGAGAAGTATGAAACTAACCGTTGTTACCGTCTTTTCCTATGACAGAAAGCAATACACGCTTATACTTCCCGTATAAGTGGGTTTCATCAAAATAAAATAATGGACGACATGAATAAAAACTTTGAAGATATGACCCGAATGCTATAAAACAACGATTGAAGACGTTCCCAGCCGATAATTCCAACTGACAGTCGGTAGTAATATCGCGGTTCTTCAATCGTTTGAAGTACCCCTTTAGTAAACAAAAAGAACTTGAACTATCTCCGAATATTCCCCTCTTTGACTTCTCCAAAGCATTCCATGATAAATGGTAAATGATGTATAGACCGTAATCTTGTTTTACAGAGGATTGTATGGTTTTGGTTGTCACCAAATGACATGCCCAGATAAAATCATGAATTTCCTCAGCAATCAAATCCGATGTCAAATGCCTATGCCTCTTATGTTTTTGGGAGAAAACGGGACTGCAAGTATGGTGCGCAAGATACCTCTTAATCGTCATTAATCCGGTGCCGAAATCAATTGATGCGTAAAGTCTCTATTTGCATTCATTTGTGAATTTATTTTAACAATAAACAGTAATCTTGTTTGTTGTATTGTGCATATATTCGAAAGAAAAATCAAGCTCTAAAGCATATCGACATAAATATAACCTTAGAACTGCAACGCCTTCTTCAAAAGCTTGACCAAGATCTGTGATAACATCAACCCATCTAGTGGTAGCAACTTATTTTTTCTCGGATCAGAATTAACTAAACCATTACTACTAATTGGTTGATTATGAGAGGGTTCTCCCAAACTTACGCTAGGCTGTTTACGCTTTTAACTAGAACCCTTATCACCAGAACTTTTATCATAGACTTGTTGTTCTATGACAAAACTAACCCATTTTAAACGCTCCAAATTAAGATATAATTCTAAATCGACGAAATATTTCTCTTTGTTAAAGAACAGTTATTCTGATCACTGTAGGAGTTGGCAATAATGTAGTTACCTCTCACCAGTTCCTCCCATATGCTCTAAATGTACTCTTGGATGCTTTGAAAGTTTTCAAACTCTTTAAAAGGCACAATTGGAGTTTGGTGACCGTTTTTGAAAATATAACCTCGTGTTTTAGACATACCTTACCCTACATTGAACAATTATAAAATATTCATGTGGCATAAAAAAAATCAAATCGGTTAGTTAGTAATAAACACAACTCGCAATACCATATATAAACAAATCTCTGAAATAATGAACTAGCATATACAGTACAACTCTCACTTTCTCAATATCATGTACACAACTCGCACTATCAATGTTATCACTGCAACTCTCGTTTCCTCAATATAATGTACACAACTCGCGTTATTAATGTTATCAGTACAACTCTCACTTTTCAGTATAATATACACAACTCACAGTATCAAAAATAATACAAAGAACACACAATCATGAACACAATTCTCAAGTTCTAACTATCAGCAAACAATCCGTGTTATCAACGTCACCACACACAATTCTTTTTTTTCTTAAAATAATGTACACAACTCGCATGGTGAATATTATACGAAGAACACGCAATAATGCACACAATTCTCAAGTTCTAAATTAATCAGCAAACATCTCGCAATATCAAAAGTTATCAATGCAATTCTCAATTTCTCAAAAACATATACACAACTTGCATTGTAAATATTATACAACAAACACGCAATAGTGTACACAACTCTCATATTCCAATTTTATGAATCAATACAACTCGTTGAATCAATTACGCTTGCTTGGACAACAATAATGCCGAATCTATATATTGTTTCAAACCCAAAAACAATCCTAGTACACCAAAAAGAGTAAACAACTTATTAAACAACGATTATATAGTTGAATTTTCCCAATAAACATTGTGTCTATAAAAAATAATTACAAAACCATGAATCACATCACGTAGGTTATACTAGCTCAAAAAATGTACAAACACATGATTTAACCTGAAATTCAACAAATAATACAAAAACAAGTAGTTAGCCACCGGTACTAGAAATAAGTAGAATGAAAAGAAACGGAGGACCTAAAAATGCCGATGAACGTCTCGTTAATTCTTATAACCTAAAAACAGTTGTTGAATTTTAAATAGGGATTACATAAATATAACGACCTTAAGTTCGTCGATCACTTGAAAAATGAGATTTTTGGAAATTTTTGTTGGTCGTAAGATTAAGATGGTTGGAAACTTGTTATTTTTAAATGTTTAAAAGCTAGAAAGGGGAAAGAAAAGGAAAAATTTCTACTTATATAATTGATAGAAAATAGCGTCCGTATTAAAAAAAATTAAACATTAAATGCGAAATAAATAGTTAAAATAGATATTAAATAATAGTATAAAAACTTTAGATATTAAATCACCGTACAATAGTTTAGCATGTACCATTTTCAAAATATAATAGTTTAACATGTACGACTTCCAAACAAATGAGAGAATAACTTTCACTTACGATAAAATATAGAAAAAATGATAACATTAAATTTGTGAACGAGAGACTCCACGCAGAGTAACTTTTACTCTTTCCAGCTTTAACCGACCTGACTCCTCTCCATAAAGCTTGAATGAGAAAATTATCCAAACCACCCACATCATATCTTTTCCGAATTGTTCTAGGGTGATTTGCAGGCTTTTTGGTCCGGTTGTATTTGTTCTATTAGTATTTGGATAGTTTTAAAATAGATATGTAATTTATTTATAATTTACTACTATTTTTAAAAGCATAAAAGTTTTTATTTTTTCTCTTACTAATTTTATATATATATATATATATATATATATATATATATATATATTTTGGTATAAAAAACTTTTAAATTAAATAAATTGTTCATACAAAAATCTAGGGCATATCATGAGGAGATGCAAATCGACTAGAGAAATCGGAGAAAATGTACTAAAATAAATCACCAATAGAAGAAGGATAATGACATCCTAAATAAAACTAAGTACTAAACGACAACATGTACGTCATGACGAGTCAACTAAATGAGAACTCCATGGGCAGCTTAGCAGAAGACTTCGCACCAGACCAGCACAAGTGAAAACCTGCAGTAATAAAGGTAGAGTAAGAAAATAAATCAAAGATAATTACATGGGCCAAAAGATCTTGGTGCCATGGCCGGAGCGGAACCAAATATTGTTGAATTCTGTTCTTTCCAGACGTGGTAAATGACCGCGCCGAAGCAAGTTCGCCAAAGATAGTGGTCTCGAGAGTTAGACCAATTTGACTCCACGCAGACCCGAGATTGCCAGCACAAGATAGAAAAAGGAATCCTAGTTTAGTGCTAGCATTTGTCCAAATACTCTGAGTGAAGCTACAATCAAAGAGGAGATGAGAGATAGATTCAGAATCAGAGTTGCATAAGACACAATCAGGTTGGGTGTTGAGACTCCAACTGAGAAGCTTTTCTCTGGTAGCAAGCTTGCCCAAGATAGCTAGCCATAAGATAAAAGAATGACGAGGGATAATGTATTTATTCAATACTAACCCGGTCTACCCCACACCAGGGGCAGGCGTACGGATAGCGTTGTACATGTCTTTAATTGAGAATGAGTTGCATCCATCATTCGTGGTCCAGAAAGGAACATCCTTAGAGTAGATGTTGGGCGAAGGTAGAGTGAGAATAAAGTTGTGGATCTCCATGAGATGAGCTCGATTTCGAACTCACATCGATCTGATGTTAGCAGACCAGTTCCAATCACCGTCGAGAATGATGTCCGAAATCTTGAGGTTATTCCCCAGTCGGGAGTCAATGATGATATTGGAGCCGTAATGAGATGCAAGAGAAGTAGGAAGGATCCAAGAGTCGTGCCAGAAGGAAGTACTTAAACCATTGCCGATAGCCACCATGTACAAATTACTAGCCAAAGGGCAAAGACAAAGAATTTTCCTCTAAATCCACGAGGGGGGTGAGCCAATAGAGATGTCCCAAAAACTATTGTTTTTAATTTTTTAGATTGAATCCAATCACACCATATGGAGTGATTTTTATCATTGACTATAGACCAAAGATGTTTAAGGACAACCGTCTGATTCCATATTTTTAAGTCTAGAATCTTAAGGCCGCCCTCTTTAAAGGGAGAGATGACAGAGGCCCAGACAACTTTGGCCCCATGAATTTTCATGGTACTTCCCGACCATAGGAAACAACAAAGATATTGGGGTAATTACACAATGATCATAGAGAGGAAAATAAAGATAGAAGACCAATATACCTGACCAGCAAATAAGACGGGTTTGATAAGCTGGAGCCTACCAGCATAAGAGACATGCTTGGAGGTCCAAGAACCAATCCGGGTGGTAATCTTATGAAAAATGGGACGACAGTCAGAGTGGGTAAGACTACCAGTGAGAAGGGGAACTCCCAGGTATTTAACTAGGAGAGAACCTTCCGGGAAACACGTGATTGGCAAAAGTTATGATCGAAGAGAATGGTTAATTCCAGAGAAAAAGAATATGACTTTTAGAGGGATTGACCTTGAGTCCCGAAAGCGAATAAAAGTCATCAAGAGCCTCTTTGATGAAGATAAGGGAATTGTAGTCACCGTCGTAAAAAATCATCAGATCATCTACAAAGTAGAGATTGATGTTTTAAGATTGTGGCACTTCCAATGAAAATATAAGTTCCTATCTTGACTCTTCCATTTGAGGATACTGAAAATCACTTGCATGACAAGAACAAAAAGGAAAGGGGAAAGAGGGTCTCCTCGTCCAAGACCCTTTTTGCCTTTGAAGTTACCATAGGGGTCCCCATTAATATTAAATGAGTGAGAGGGAGTTGAAATGCAATTGATTATCCCAGTAATCATTTTCTCAGGAAAATGCATCGCAACAAGAATGCCAAGGACGAGATGCCAGCAAACATTATCAAAGGTTTCATGATATCAATTTCAAGAGAAACCTTTTTGCCTTTAACATTATTATGGTAACCCCTCAAAAGCTCTTGGGACAACAAAATGTTATCAGAGATATTCCTTCCTACGATAAATGCCGATTGGGAAGCATCAATAAGGTAGATAAATGAGTCCTTAATTCTATTAGCCAAGATCTTAGAGATGATTTTATAGACAATATTTCAAAGAGCAACCAGTCTAAAATCAGCTGGCACAGAGAGAGTCTTTTTTGGGAATGAGAGGAATAGAGGTTAAATTCCAAGACTTATCCAAGGATCCAGAATAAAAAAAACTTGAGGACACCATTACAGTTGTCGGGACCAACTATGTCCCAAGTGAACTTAAAGAAACTAGAGTTGAACCCATCGTGACCAGAAGATTGTTACTATTGATACTGAATAAAGCAGACTTAATCTCATCGCAAGAGATCTTGTGAATCATTAACTCCCTATCAGTATTAGTAACTTTAATGGAGAGAAGAGAGAAGAATTTCTCCAGACCTGGGTAGGAAGTAAAATTCTTTATACCAAAGGAGTTCTCGAAATAACTCACAATAACCTTAGAGACATTAGTAGGGGTGAAAACAGTGACTACCGAGTCATTGTTAATCAAGATTATTTTATTGCGGAATAGCTGGGATTTAATACTATTATGGAAGAATTTAGTATTCTTATCACAAAACTTGATCTAATTTTCTCTATATTGTTGCTTCAGAAAGGATTCTTTAGCACAACTCCGAAAGATGAAGGATGAGGAGGCCTCAATTTCATCAGATACCAAACGAGGATTAAGAAGATGAGGAGACCTCAATTCCAGGTTATTCAATTTCTACCTAGGGGATGGGAAGAGTGGTTGGTAATAACATGCCAATATGGGACCATATGTCTAATAATAGTTACTACCTTATAAATTTGAACTTTAGTTCCCACTAGAATTAACATAAATATACTATTACTAATAATGAAATCAGTAAAATCGTTTTTCCTAACAGGATCATTAAGACCCCGAACATTCCAAGAAGAAATATTCATAAAGAGAATAACTTACAGCGCATCAGACAATGGTTACGTCGGAGGACAAAACCTTTTTACCCTTGTCATTGGCATCAGCAATGCGGAGTCTTTTAAGAGGCGAATCCACCTCCTCTCCACTCTCTACTTCTTTGACCTCATCAATAGAAGGTGGAAGATGTCCATAATCCGACTCTGGATCAATCTCAGAAAGGTCTTCCTCAAAAGACGAAGTCAAAATAAGAAAATTTGAAATCTTTAAGGGACTTTTTTTGCAAAGGCGAGTGGGGGGGGGGGCAAAAAAATTTATAGTTTGCACACTGAGGAGGAAGACTCTGATACTCAAAAGTAACCATAATGGATTTTCCCCTTATCTTAAAAGTGAGCTCAGAGCGGATATGATATCCCACCATAATCATAATATAGATACGAGTAAATCAAAGTTTATCCTTCCATTCCGTTTGATGGTCCACATATAAAGGGGTCCCATTGACCGAGCCAATGTTACTAAATCCCTCTCGTCCAAAGTTCAAAAGGAAAATTAAAAACCTTGACCCAAATAGGAACTTACATGTGAGGATCTTTAATAAGAGAGAAAAGAGGTTCCCAAATTTTCAAAATCATTAATTTACCACCAAAATGCCAGGGGCTTCTTCCAACACCTTTTTAGCCATTACTTCGGAACCAAATTTGAAAATAAAATAGCCTTTGGGAAGACTTTTAAATTCCAAAAGACCAAAGTTCTTCCACAAATATTCCACATTGGCTTTGATGAAAGATAGATTATTGGGTTGAGAGAGAAAATATCCTGATAGACACGCCTTCAAAGAATCTGGAGAACCCATAGCCGAATCATTCATAATGAAATCGTTTCTCACTAATTCCATATGGCTAATGCCAATCACCAAAGGGGAACGATTATCACTATGGCCCGCAAAATACTCGCATAAGAAGAGGGTGTAGTAGAATGAGGACAAGATCTCGAGTTAGAGATACCAATAGGATTAGCTTTGAAGGAATGAGAGTTTGAAGACTTAGATGGGATTTGAGCCAATTTATTTAAAAATTTCCTTCTTTTATGACCTTTTCCAGCATTTTTAAAGTTTCTAATTTTGGAATAAGGGA
This sequence comes from Limnanthes douglasii subsp. nivea, assembly GCA_036936605.1. Classification (NCBI taxonomy): domain Eukaryota; kingdom Viridiplantae; phylum Streptophyta; class Magnoliopsida; order Brassicales; family Limnanthaceae; genus Limnanthes; species Limnanthes douglasii. Next base: position 27,962,918 of record JAUPFV010000003.1, on the reverse strand, counting down.
TGTAAGATGAACCCCCACCAAGCAAGCCTTTTCCTTTGTTATTAGAATGACCTTTGTTATTCTATTTCAAATTGTGAACGAGACGCAGATTGTCATACTCGATCGATCTGATTCGGGTCAGCCTTACGTCTTTAAAGCGGACATTGAAAATAAAAGGTTTGGTTGACGTGATCAATCACCTGTGTCTAGTTATAGTGCTACAACTATTTGGCTTCCTTATTTTTACTAGGGAGTCTTTGATATTTTGAGGGATGAGTGTTCAAAAGCTCAGCTCGAGGTTCTTTCAAACGGAAATAAATTACATGAAGTGTGCAATCTACAATGTTTGGGTTTTTCAAGAAGCGAACATCGAGATATTCCACTGCTGAGACTCCATTATTTATCAAACTTTTCATATTTAATATGGTTAAGCTTAAAATATTCATTTGTCCTATCTATAAAATATGAACAAGACAGAATAATCGATTCCTACTCAAAGTTCAGGTTTACGTCAGATGTTGATCTTTCTGTTCGAGAAGCAATATCAGAGTTAGATAGATGGCTAGCGAAAGCTCATTCAGGTATTTTTGATGACTTAGAAAAGCATCATTATGTATGATGAGTCCGAATTCTGATTGCTCACCGGACAGGGACAGACCGGACCTAACCCTCCGGACCGGACAGACCACTTCGAACACTTAGCTAATGGGGCTATTCGAACTATGACAAAAGTACTAAAAACCTAAAAACTTCTTGACTAAGCTACTTGCTCTCCTACTTAGAGCTCATGGGTCTTTAAACATGACCCGGGTCCATTGAACATGACCCGAAAGCCAATAAGGGCCCAAAATGTAAGGGTATAAATACCCAACCACCTGCATTAGATGGGGGTAATGAAAATTAACTGCAACCAGCCAGCTTAATTCTCCCTCTACTCTCTACTCTAAACATTAAACACCCACATACTTCTTTAAAGTGTCAAACAAATTATAAGCCTACCCTCAGGCGATAATTATCCTCACCAAATTGGCGACCACAGTGGGAGCAGAGGGTGCCTGAATCAAGCATTCAAAACCAGCAAAGAAAGTCTGTCTGAATGAATCCGGACGATCCAGAAGTACCACCAGCTCTCCTTGAAGTAGTGGGTGAGAACGATGAGTACACTATCAAAGAGCGTGATAGGCTAAAGGGTGAAGTAGAAGCTCTGAGGGCAGAAAAGGCTAAGATGGGCATGAAAGAAAAGTCCAAAGCAGCAGTTTCTCATCACACCGATAACCCCAGAGAGCATGAGCCTTCAAAGACTCATATAAGTACCAAAAAGACTCATGCCAGCTCCAAGAAGTCTCACCGGTCTAAGCCAGTGGAGAGTTCTGGCTCAAGCTTGGAATCTTCTGATAGCTCTTCGGACGATGAGGGAATTGAATAATCCTTATCCTCTAGCAGCGATGAGTGTCGATCTAAAAAGAAGCAAAAACAGATCAAGAAATATTCAAGAAAAATGGATATGCATGGAAAGATGAAGAGGAATATTGGTAAAGGGTCATCACATAGCCGGAGGCATGTGGACCGGATGCTGATGGATCCTTTTGCTTTTCACGATGAACCAGGTATCTTTGCAACTCCCAATGAGGATACTGTGTTCAGTCGTGGTAGAAATTGGAGGCAATCCCCATTATCTTCCAAAATTCTGTCCGGAAACCTCCCTAAGAGGTTTGACAGCACCAAAATGGAAAAGTACGATGGCAGTACTGATCCGGACAACCATTTGGAACAGTTTAAAAACTTCATGATGAACTTTGACGACGATGATAAGCTACTTTGCAGAGCCTTCTCCCAATCATTTACGGGGAATGCTCTAAAATGGTATAACAGCCTGCCTCAGGATTGTATTAAGAATTTCGATACTTTTTGGGTGGCCTTTCGAAAGTAGTTCGTAGAGAGTAAAGAGTTAAAGGGCAATGGAGACACAATAATCCATTGTGCCCAGGAACCAAATGAGTCCTTAAAAGAATATATAAGTCGTTTTGTGAATATCAAGAATGGGCTGGCTGATAGCTTCGAACAGGTAGCAATAACATCCCTAAGACAGGGCTTGAACCCTGGCAATTTGGCTGATTCAGTGACCAGGAAGAAGGCCATGACATGGGGAGGGTTGCTGAATCAGGTTGGAAAACAGATTAATGTCGATGAAACGAAGAAAACAAGGGTGTACAGGCAAGTAAAGTCTGCCCCGGTGGCACCAAATCCCAATCAGAATCAGTCCGGGAACAAGGCAAGGGAAACCGGACAGGGGCATGGTAGGGCTAAAGCTCAGTCTCAGCCAGCTGCTCCTGCTCAGAGTCAGCAATCCAGAAACAAGAGAGGGCCTTGGGTTCAACCGGAGTGGTTCGCGGAATTGAAAGAAAGTGTGGCCACCATTTATGATAAAACAAAGGAAGATGTGCACTATCGAAGACCAGCCACACTGCAATCTCCTAGCGAGCATCGCAATAACTCTTTCTGCCAGTATCACAATGACACTGGCTATACCACTGATGATTGTATAACTTTGAAGCAAGAGGTTCAGAACTTGATTGAAAGGGGAAAACTGGGGGCCTATGTCAAAAGAAGAAGAGGTAACAGGCCTGACAATACTCACCGGGTAGGTCCAAGTAATGCTGCTCCGGAGGGAGCCATGGTTATAATTGAAAGGTTTGAGTCACTTACAATTTTCGGAACAGAGTGCGTGCAATTGAGGAATGTTCTAGGACGGTCTCCGGACTCATTAAATTTTTTGAGTCACTTACAATTTTCGGAGGAGATACTATGACAGCTCCTACTGCTTCTTCGAGGAAGAGGCACGTTCATACTTTAGCCACCCAGCTAGAAGGAGGCATGACTTCCTATCAGTCACCAAATCCATTCCCCTTCATTGTTTTTTATGAAGATGATTTAAGAGATATAGCTGGCCCTCATGAGGATGTTGTTGTCATAGGAGCATCTATTGGGGGAAATGACATAAGACGAATTCTGGTGGATACTGGAAGCTCATCCAATATCATTTTCTTAACTACGTACAAGAGAATGAAAAATCCAGCTGTAATTCAGAGTTCGGACAGATCAATTGTTGGCTTTACTGGCAGCTCAGCAGATGTGATCGGAGAGTTCGAAGATGAAGTTCTATTGGGCAAGGGCCCTTTCAAGAAAATGGTCAGGATACTTTTTCTCGTGGTGGATTGTCCCACTTGCTATAATGCCATTCTAGGGAGGTCTTGGCTCTCTAGGATGCATGCAGTGGCTTCGACAGTCCATCAGTGCTTGAAATATGTTGTTCAGGGACAGGTGGGAGTTTTCCGGAGCAGTCAAAAGGTTGCAAGGGAATGTTATGCCACAGCTCTGGCTCCCCGGACACTGGGGGCAGTTCGTATCAATGAGCAATAGAAATTTGAGGGGATTTCTAGGGGTGAGGGTGAAATTGATGACCCCAGAGAGACCTCTGGAGTGTTAATACCAGTCGAAGAGGTAGAGACACATTATTTAGAAGAAGGAAAAAGTGTCAAGATAGGGTCTAAGATGCCACCCGTTTTGAAAAATGAAATGTTAAAGTTTTTAAAGAATCATCAACATGTTTTCGCTTGGTGCAACGCTGATGTTACGGGGGTTCCAGCAGATGTGATATCACATCACCTATCCGTCCGGAAAGATGTAGCACCAGTGGTTCAAAAGAGAAGGGCTTTCTCCAAGGAAAAGGCTAATGTCATTGTGCAAGAGGTTGACAGGCTCACAAAAATGGGGCATATCAAGGAGTCTCAATATCCTTTGTGGACTGCCAATCCGGTTCTGGTGAAAAAGAAGAATGGCAAGTGGCGCATGTGCATTGACTTCACAGATCTCAATAGATCTTGCCCAAAAGATTTGTACCCAGTCCCCCGGATTGATCAACTAGTAGACTCCACCTCTGGGAACAAGTTGCTGTCCTTTATGGATGCTTTTTCCGGATACAATCATATCCAAGTAGATCTGAAGGAACAGGAGCATACCACATTTATCACTGACAGAGGTCTTCATTGCTATAGGGTAATGCCTTTTGGGTTGAAAAATGCTGGGGCTACCGATCAGAGATTAGTAAACAAAGCCTTTGCTGATCAGATTGGGAGAAATATGGAAGTATATATTGATGACATGATGGTGGAGAGTGTGGATGAGCAATTGCATTTGATTGATCTCCAAGAAACTTTTGCCAACTTGGTAAAAGTGAATTTGAAATTAAACCCAGAAAAATGTGTGTCCGGAGTGCAGTCCGAGAAGTTTCTAGGCTATATTATAAGTGAGCATGGGATACAGCCCGATCCGGACCAGCTTAATGCTCTATTCCAAATGGAGCCACCTCGAAATATTAAAAAAGTACAGCGACTAACGGGGAGATTAGCTGCTCTAAACAGGTTTATCTCAAGGTCTTCAGACAGGTGTGCCCCGTTCTTTCAAACCTTGAAGGGAGCAAAGGAATTCGATTGGACCCCACAGTGTGATGAGGCTTTCAATGAGATCAAGAAGCACTTGTCCTCCCCTAAAACTTTATTTAAACCAGTTGACGGGGAGACACTCTTCGTGTATTTGGCAGTTTCAAGTTGTGCCATCAGTGCTGTGTTGGTAAGAGAAGTGGATAGTCATCCCCATCTAGTGTACTACATCAGTAAAAGTTTGTTAGGTGCAGAAAAGCGCTACTTGAAACTCAAAAAATTAGCATTAGCCCTGGTGATAGCTGCCAGAAAGATGAGGCCTTATTTCCAGGCTCATCCCATCATCGTCCGGACTTCCTTTCCCTTGAAGAATGTCCTCCAAAAAGCAGACATTTCGAGCAGAATGACTAAGTGGTCAGTAGAATTGGGGGACTACGACATAGATTTTACTCCTCGAACAGCAGTCAAGGCCCAAGCTGTGGCTGATTTTCTGGTTGAATTTCACTCCGACAGAGATTCGGAGCAGGCTACTGACATAAAGGATAAAAAGGTATGGGTCGTCCGAACAGATGGTAGATCTAGCACTATGGGATGTGGTGTCGGGGTGTGTTTGACTTCTCCGTATGGTGACAAAATGTACCAAGCTATATGTTTTGCTTTCAAGGCATCCAATAATGAGTCCGAGTACGAAGCAGCTATAGCTGGTTTAAAGTTGGCCTACATCTGTGGGGCTAAGAGGGTCAGGTTACCAAGTGACTCTCAGCTTCTTATCCACCATGCCCAAGGTCAGTCTGAGGCTAAAAAGGAGCAGCTTGTGAAATATTTACTCCTCCTTAAAAATGTAGCACTCAAGTTTAAAAGTGTTGCTTATGAACATATACCCCGGACAGAAAATGAGTTAGCAGACTCATTGGCAACCATAGCATACACGGAGTCATATCCATGGATCCATGTGCTGGAAAGCCCCTCCATTCAACTAAATATGGGTAAAGAAGAAGAAGAAATTTTTGAAGTACAGGTGAAACATCCTCAGGACTGGAGGTTTCCTCTCCTGCAATACCTCTCCGATGGTATCGTGCCTCCGGATAAATCACTAGCCAGAACATTGAAATACAAGGCTCGTGGTTTCATCATATTGAGAGACGTTTTGTATAAAAATTCTTACAGTAAACCTCTCCTGCGCTGTTTGGGGGATGAAGAGTCTCAAGTAGTCCTCTCCGAATTGCATGATGGTGAGGGATCAGCCCATTGTGGATTCAGGGCTTTAACAAGACGAGTTCTACTGGCCGGTTACTATTGGCCATCTATCATGAAAGATGCTAAGGAATTGGTAAGAAGGTGTGACCCATGCCAGAGGTACAGTAATGAAATTCATGTCCCAGCCATTCCTTTAGAGTCAATTTCTGAGCCCATTCCTTTTGCTCGATGGGGGTTGGACTTAGTAGGGCCTCTACCTATGGCCTCCGGAGGACGCAAAACTATAATTGTTGCTATAGATTACTTTTCGAAGTGGATTGAAGCAGCCCCTCTAGCAGGAACAACATCAAAAGCTGTTATAAAATTCATTCTATCCAACATCTGTTGCAGATTTGGTGTCCCACAAAAGATAACAACAGACAATGGGCCACAGTTCGACAACAGGGAAATGGAGAGTTTCTGTGCCTCAAGGGGTATACAACATTGTTTCTCTTCACCTTTCCACCCACAAGCAAATGGACAAGTCGAAGTGGCTAATAGAACTATACTGTCCGGTTTAAAGAAGAATTTGGAAGGGGCAGCTGGGAAGTGGCCTAGTTATTTACAAGAGGTCTTGTGGGCCTACCGGACAACACCTGGGGCTGCAACACAAGAGTCACCCTTTGCTTTGGTCTATGGGATGGATGCAGTAGCTCCCATAGAAAAAACTCTCCCATCATTTCGTGTTCACAACTTCTCCGAACGCGCTAACGAGGTAGCAATCAGAGGTCAGCTTAATTTGGTAGAAGAAAGACGAGTTAAAGCTCACCTTAGAGTTGCACACTATCAGGGGTTGATGAGAAGCAGATTTGCTTCCAGGGTTAAAAGAAGAGATTTCCAATCGGGGGACAAGGTATTAAGGAAAGTCTTCTTACATACTAAAGAAAAGCTGTTCGGCAAATTGGCTCCAACTTGGGAAGGACCTTATATGGTTATTGAAAGGCTTAAACCTGGAACATATTGGCTAGAAGACAAGTATGGAAGAGTTTTGACTCACCCTTGGAATATCGAACATCTCCGGATGTACTTAGAGTAGTATTTGTGTAAATATTTACTTGTTTAAACATCCATGTAAATATTTGGGGGCATACTCTTTCCTCCCTGGTGGCACGGGGAGGTTTTAATGAGGTGTCCGGGCTTTTTAATAAAATTTGATGCCTTCTTAAAAAAATTCCGAAGTATTTTAAGTTTTGTCCTTTGTCACACTATCCGGATTGAAATAAAGGAATGATGACCACTTAAATATTTGTCATCGGAGAATTTGAACACTCTCACTATGAAGTAACTAAGGGCTATTTAAACTCTAGCCGGAGAATTTAAACACTCTCACTATGAAATAACTAAAGGCTGTTTAAACTCTAGCCATCAAAATTGGAACAAACAATGAAAGAAGATGAGAATTGCACAAAACAGAAATATTCATTAAAATAACTTAAAGTGCCTTGGCCTTCCAAGGACTTTTGAATTGTCAAAATAGAACAAAAAACCTATCCGGTCAGATACCGGACACAATTACAAATAAGAATGCCTTGGCCTTCCAAGGACTTTAGTCTGGGTAAAAAGTAAAAAAGTAGTTCATAAATTAAGGCTGAGCCTTTGAAGATGGCTCAGCTTCATTTACCTTCTTTTTTCCCTTAGGATCATCTTGATCTTCGTCTGGGCTCTCCCCGGTACGTTCTTCGTCATCGGATGAGGAAGCACTAGAATAACCATGCAAGTCCCCTTCAGCCATTGTATGATACGGGAGGTCTTCAGACTCAACATGAAGCCATAAATCCCCTAGGTTCCTCTTCGGAAACTTCTCGTGGAAGAGTAGAACCATGTCAGACCTCACCTTGGCATACATTTCCTCCTAGGTATCGATCACATTGTTGGCATAGGCATCGATCTTGGCTTGGATTTTGGCCTCCTGCTCCCTTAGCAAACTGGCTTTCTCCTCGGCAGCCTTGGACACTGTATTCTCAAGAGCAATTTTGTCATTGGTTAAGTTAGTGATGATTTGGTCTTTGGCCTTGGATTCTCCCTTTGAGGTGACAAGATCTTTCTCCAGACCGGACAGCTTCTCCCGGAGCTCTGTGATGGTGTCCTCTAATGTGGTGACTTTTGTGGTGCTTGCCTCTTGGTTTCTCTTCAACTCCTCATTTTCTTCCTTTAGAATGGCAGCATTTGAAGTGGCAGTGCGAAGGTCATCGGACAGCCTCTCTTTGTCAGACTTAAGATCTTTGATGATGTCTGCCTGATTTTGGACTTGTTTCTCCAACACGAGTACAGGTTGAACATTGCTTAATAAAGAGTGGGATATCGCATCCCTTTCGCTTGAAACGATAAAGGTCTTACCATTGAAAGTGATTGTGTTTGAGGTGCTCGGAGGGAGGTAAGGCCCGGCAAAATCATCCCTGGGAAGATTGATGAAGTACTCACCAAGCCCACCAAGACCGGTGATGTCGACCCCGTCAATATTAAGATCTCCCCCTTCGACCTCATCAGTATGGAAGTCGCCCGGTATCTCCTCCGCTAGTGTTGGGTAAGTAGGATCAGCTTGGGAAGGAGGCTCCGGAGCCCGGAGAGAAACCTTGCCACCCTTAGAAGTTTTCTTCTTCTTGGCCTCCCTATCTTTGCTTTCACTTCCCTGTTTGCGATTTCTTTTGGAAGCCCTTGGAGGTTTTGGTGGGTTCACTTCTTGCCTTTCAGTCTCTTGCTCCACCACTTCCAAGAGAGCAGCATCGATTTGGCTGTGGACTGGCACCTCCGGGTCCATTGGAGCATCCTCCTTTGCATCAGCAGGATTAACACCACTCACCACCTTCTTGCCTTTCTTTTTACCCTTCATCTTGCTTGGAGCTTTGGCCCGGCCTGGCAAGTAGAGAGTCCCATCTGGTTCATGGGTCCTTTTAAGCACAACATCCGGAGGAGGCTGAGTTGTGAGCTCCTCACAAGTCAAGTCTCTCCGACCTGTGGTGTTCCACAAGTGAGACCTTGCCAAGTTGCCTCCGGTAAAAGCAGCATGGAACCGATTCCCCCACCTCTCAGCAGTCCAAGCATTGATCTTGGTGCAAGTAGCCTGCCCGGTTTTCAGGTAGTCACTAAATTCCTTGGGCAGTTCTGCTAAGGCAAAAGTAAGACCAATTAGTTTGAACTAACTCTAAAAAAAGAGAAAGAGACAAAAATGTAAAGCAGGAGACTTACGGTCACTCCTCCACCTGCTTCTGAGGAGGCTTGGGTTCACTCCGGACTTGATCTTCTTTCCGTTTTCCCAAGCACCACTAACAAACAGGAACTGGGTCCTCCAATTCCTCTCCGCCTCTAACAAATCATCCACAGCTTTGAAATCATCCCCCATATTGAAATGGTAAAAGGGGATGTGGTGGTTTCTACAAAGACTGGCCACAGCAGCAAACTCCTCCATTGGCAGAGGAATCCCGGGGAGCCTTGAAGACATGATGCAGGACATGAGGGTGTACCAGGCGTTGGGGCTCAACTAGCTCGGACAGAGTTTTATCAGATGGAAGTATCTCACAATTTCTGGGTCCAATGGGAGTCTGAGCCCCCAATTGAATAGCTCCGTGAACATGACGGCTTCGCTTAACTTACAGTCCATGGGAGTCTCTGGGTGTATGGGGATCCTGATCTTCACATTCTCCGGTATTCCCCACTTCGTACGCATCCGGCCCAGTTCAGCTGTGTGGATGAATGCGTAGTTGATTTTTTGCAAGGAGAGAAGATACTTAACGTTGACCTTGTAAAAACAATGCCCCACCTTTCCCTCAAGGCTCTCCGGCAGATCCTGATGCCTCAAACATAATTTCTCTTTGCCTTTGTCCTTTTTGGAAACTATAGCACTACTGGTCTGATTGGAGGGCTCAGACTCAAATGGAGCCTCTTCAACAGAGTCCTCCATTACTTCCTCCATAATTGTTGAAGGATTTTCAGCAGCAGTAGTAGGGGGAGGGTTCAAATCTGACTCAGCCTGGTCTCCGGACTGCTGGGCCTCAGTGTTCTTTTGGCTTCTGGCCTCCGGCAGGGGCTCTGGTACAGATGCTTCTCTTTGAAGACTTGGACTGGTGCCCTCCGGACCGGAGAGTCTGTCCTTTGGGAGCTCTGATGGGCACTTCTGACCTAGTGCTGTTGTCTTTAGCACCCGACTTTGAAGGGGTGCTCTTAGACCCTTGGCCTTTAACTAACCGGCCTTTTCTCCGGTCGACTAATTTTTTAGGGGAGTGCTCAGTATCTGACCCCATAGCTATGAAGGGGGAGGGTTTTTTGAAACTATTGATAGTTACCCCTGGCTCAACAGTGGGTTCCGATTCTTGAACCGAAGAACCAGAGATGATGGGGAGAGATTAGTGTGGAATAACTTTCTCGGCTTGATCCCTTTTGAGGAAGAGGAGCCTTGATCTGACTCTGTGGCTGAGATTATTGGCCTGTCAACAGGAGAAACGGGTAACCCTGCCGCAATACGTCTTTCTCTTTCGACCTTTTGTGCCTTCTCTAATTCAGAAAGGTTGAGCCACCCACCTTTGATCAGAGCGTTCCTCGCTGTAAACATAAACTATTTGGGTAATTTTTTTGCTTTAGAGAGAGAAAGCTTTAAGAAAGCAGTGCAGAGTAAATATGAGAGAGATGGTAAAACAGTAGAAAGTGTGTTTGAATTTATAGTAAATCTGAAAAATGAGTTTGATTCCTAGGAGAATTCGAAAAGATTGGTAATGATTAAAGACGACGCTGATGTCACCACCTTTAATTAAGAGGTTGTTTTTCGAAGAAGGTGGGTTCGAAATTCAAGGTGAAAAAACGGCTGAAGCAACCAATCAGAAAGCAACACGTGTCCCACGACCTCTGGCAAAAACCGTTTTGGATTCATGAAGCTTTATCAATCCTGATAAACCCAAAGCCCAAATTGACAGACCTGTCCGGATTAAAACCACCCCTGACGTCGGACTGTTTTTCAGGTTTTTGACAAAGGAATTTGAACAAACACCTAAAAAAGTGGCTCCTGATGAGTCCGAATTCTGATTGCTCACCGGACAGGGACAGACCGGACCTAACCCTCCGGACCGGACAGACCACTTCGAACACTTAGCTAATGGGGTTGTTCGAACTATGACAAAAGTACTAAAAAACCTAAACACTTCTTGACTAAGCTACTTGCTCTCCTACTTAGAGCTCATGGGTCTTTAAACATGACCCGGGTCCATTGAACATGACCCGAAATCCCATAAGGACCCAAAATGTAAGGGTATAAATACCCAACCACCTGCATTAAATGGGGGTAATGAAAATTAACTGAAACCAGCCAGCTTAATTCTCCTTCTACTCTCCACTCTAAACATTAAACACCCACATACTTCTTTAAAACGTCAAACAAATTACAAGCCTACCCTCAGGCGATAATTATCCTCACCAATGTACGTTTTGCGATGAAACAATTTAAAACAACAAAAAAAAAATATTGGAACGAACACCGCAATTGTGATATCATTGGATCTCAAAGAAATTCCGATGAGCTAGGGTCTATTACAACTCTAGATGTTTCGTCTTCTGATAACCACAAAAAATAGTCCAGGTATTCCAATGGACATAATATGTTTTCAGGTGAGTTAATACAAGGTAAGGCTAACAAAGATGTTGGCTTTTCCACAAGTAGTAACGAGGCTAGGCTCTGGAATCTTCATCAGAGCAAAAAAGCATGAGTTTGCAGAGGCTATAAAATAAACTTGAGCTTATAAAAGACAAAGACTTGTACAGTTTTTACCATGTTTTTGATGGTCCATACATCATTTTTGACCCATTAAACATGAAGTTCCTTATTACCCATTATGGGAGCTATGATATGCTTCCATTTAGAATTAGTGGAATGATTTTGTAATTGGAGACGGTGATTCAGTCTGAAGTATTAAGGAGACGATATCAATATTTGTGTTATTATTCTTTGACAACAACATTCAAGTTGTGAAAAATTGACTTGAGTAAGTCACTGTCTAGTGATGTCTCGGAACCATATATGGACGAGATAAAGAAACGCGAGAGACATAAAAAGCAACTTGCTAGGAAGGAAGATGAGGAGAAAATCAAGGGTGGAATTGTTGTTTAAGCGGGATTTGTGCCCGCAATGTATACTTATGGACAGTCAACTCATAATGATCTCCTGACTATCTGCATGGATGATTTTAAAGCACTCGGAACACTACCATTATATCACTAAATCAGCCAATTGTTGGGGAGAAAACTTGTTCTCGAATGCGGCAAGGCTAGGTTATACTGTTGGGCATGATTCTTCAGACCTCAAAATCAATAATCTACTCCGAAATAGTTATATATATATATATATATATATATATATATTATTTGGCCTTCCTGTTTCCAAACGTAATATCTAGAGAAAGAGTTACTCAATTCTTGGAGCCATCTAAGAAACATGAGATGCGAAAAATTTTGTCATCCTACCCCGATTAAGATTTTATTCAAAGAGAAACCATGGGTAGTTCAACCATAAACTGGAAGCTAGAGGATCCACTAAGCTTTTAAAAGGAAATGTTATTGCGTTGGTGGTTTTGGATAGATGGGGTGAAGTCAAACATAAGGATGGTTGAAACCTCATCCATCGATTCTCTCCAAAATGGTGCCCTTAATAGATTGAGGTTGGTTAAAGCGCACGAGAAAGATGTTGGACTTCCAACTGATGATGATGTGTGAAACAACAAAATCGATCATAATGCACTTGGTGTTCGTCGCATTTCTCTCAAGGTGTGAAGCTTTGTGACCTTGTTTTTGAATCTGGGAACATCTATAATGGAGAATAGTTTGAGCATGTTTCTCAATCATTTGAAAACTGAACACTTCACCTTATTGGTTTAATGAGTGATGGTGGAGTTCACTCGAGACTTGATCAATTGCAGTTGTTGCTAAAAAAGGTTTGCCGAACACGGTGCCAAAATAATATGTGTTCATGTTTTGATAGACGAACATGATGTTTTGGACGGTTCAAGCATAGACTTTTCCAAAATACTCGAGAAAGAGATTTCAGATTTGCGTGTGAAAAGGGTGTTGATGCACAAATTTCTTATAATGAGGACACGTGTATGTTACTTTGGATCGTTACGAGAGTGACTGGGAAGTTGTGAAACAAAGATGTGATGCTCAATTTCTCGGTGAAGCCCCATACAAGTTCAAAAGTGAAGTTGAAGCTATCAAGACACCGAGGCATGATCTGAAATTTAACGGCCAGTACTTACGACCTTTTGTTATTGTCGATGATAACGACAAGTCTATATGGCCTATATTGGATGGTGATGTAGTTGTTACATTCAATTTCTGAGCTGATCATATGGTTATGCTTACTAAGGCACTTGAATGTGAGAACTTTACCCATTTTGATCGTGTACGATTTCTGATTTAGTATGATAAAGAGTTGAAGCTTCCTAACCAGTACCTTGTTTCATCATCGGAAATAAATAGTACATCTTGTGAATACTTTGTGCACAATGGTGTCCATACTTTTGTTTGCATTTATATATTTAAGTAGCTACTAACTAATTTTGAAGCCACTAGCCAACTGTTATGGACATTGCTATATTCAATTCCTAACGATGATCATGAGAAGCTAATAGAAAGAAATAATTTATCTCGTGGTGCGTGGTTAGTTGATATATTGCAAAGTTATTGTCGTGGACTGGACGGACTGGACTGGAGTATTTATTGCGACATTTTCAATTCCCGGTCGAATTTTTCCAACCGGAAAATGATGATGTAGCTAAAAATGCGGACCGACTAGTTTTTTGCTCATGTATCGAAATTTGATCAAACAGGTACTCAAATCGAAAATTTCGACGAACCCATCAGATTTTAAACATGTTATTTATCACTAAGTTTGATATCTAAATCGACCGATAAATTTTTTAAAAATCAGTTTTTATTTTTGCGCGTTGTTTAAATATTTAACTGTTATTTTTATTTTATTTTTAATATTTTATTTTAAAACATTTATATAATTTTTCTATTTTTAGAATTAGGGTATTGGATAGTTGTTGGAGTACCATATGTTTACCACTTGTATTAACATAGTCCCCTTCGTTCACTTATGCATAAAACTCATCCCCTTCGTTTTAAACATTTGCACGATTAGTCCCTCCGCCTATTCTGGGGGACCAAAAGTGATACAAAATTTAGAATTTAAGTATCACGTGTCAGTTTTTAAATGGTTTATATGTGCGGGGGACTATATTTGTAAATTTTTAAAACGAATGGGATGACTTTTATGCAGAAGTGAATGAAAAAAACTATGTTGATACAAGTAGTAAACATGGGAGACTAACAATGTTTTTTACCTATTATGATGTCGATTTAAATGCGTGTATTTATGAAATAGAATTTCTATTTTAATTCGTCTAGTTTTATAATTATTGAAAAATGTAATATTATACTACTAATTTAAACATTGAGCAAAATTTGATATTTAAAATAAAATTTTCAAAACATGTGTAGTCAATACAGTATCTACAACATACAGAGATCTAGAAACATAGGAAAGTTTTAGATCATACGCAACATAGGAACGTTTTAGATCATACGCAGCAGTGGGGATATTTCATCTCCCAAAAGCGCGCCACATCAGCATAATCCTCAAATAATTCTGCAAAAATTCTCACTCCACGCAGCAGTGCATATTTCATCTTTCAGCATACCCCACCATATTTCTCTCTCTTCCACGTCATTCTACCATACAATATCCTACCATTTATTTTTATTTACCTTTGCTTTTTTTCCCCAAGAAATAGAATTTTTATTGATCTTAAAGAAAAATTACATATGTTCAAGGTTACATATGTTTGATAAAGTTCTACAATTTTGTGACTTATACAATCACTCTTGTTTTTCCTCCTTCTTAATCAAACTTATACTTGCTTCACTCCGTCTTGTATCTTCTCCACAATCTTCTACACCATCATATAACTTCTGATCAACCACTCTTAAATCTTCTACACCGTCTTCTTGCTTCACACCATCATCATATTCCTTTACATGCATTACAAAAACAATGTGGGTCAAGTTTTTCAACTTGCCAAACAATTAGTCGTCTTCTAAAAATCTAAAATAACCCAAGTTTAAAGATTCAAGTTTTATTTACCTTTCCTATTATTTACTATATATTTACATTAAAATTATCTATATTAAAATAAATAATTTTCAAAAATTAACATAATATATTTTCTTTACAAATATAAACTATAAAATTGAAATAATTAAAAATATAATACATAATATATAGTATATTTAAATTTCAAATTTAAAAATAAAATTGGTTTGATTTCCGAAAAAGCTTAAATTTTTAATGGAATAAATTTTACAATTTAATAAAATATATTATTGATCACCTAAATTTATTTGTTTAATTTTTATTTACCAAAATTATTACTTAAATTGTCGATGATTAAAATTTCTTAAATGTAACTATATCAACTCTCTATAAATAGGTCTCACAAAATTATAATTATGGTATAATTCTTTTTATTTTTGTTACTTACTAAAATGTTTCGAAAATTGTTTGGAAAATATTTGATAAAAAAACTAAAAAACTTTTGGTGTCCGAATCAAACAAACCAAGTCTCTATTTATAGATCTCAAAAAATTATAAATTATGATATAATTTTTTTTAACTTACAAAAATGTTCCGAAAATTGTTTCGGAAATACTTAATAAAAAAACTTAAAAAAATTTGTTGTCCGGATTAAACAAATCAAGTCTCTATTTATAGATCTCAAGAAATTATAAATCATGATATAATTTTATTTTATTTTAACTTACAAATATATTTCGAAAATCATTTTGAAAATACTAAATAAATAAAAACGTCAAAAAAATTCGGTGTTGGAATCAAACAAACCAAGTCTCTACTAGTAGATATCGAAAAATAAAAAATAATGGTATACTTTTTTTTAATTTTTTGACCAACTATCTCTTTTTAAAAAATAATTTTAAAAAAAATACACTTGTAGCATACCAAATGGCATCTGCAATTGGACTGTTGAAAGATGAATCGGGGTTCATCTTTTGAACCCAGATTCATCTTATTATGCCAGCCGTGCATAAAAATGCACTGCTGGTGGTGATGCAGCGCATTTTTCAAGATGGGGACTGGATCTACATAAGACCA
This sequence comes from Limnanthes douglasii subsp. nivea, assembly GCA_036936605.1. Lineage (NCBI taxonomy): Eukaryota > Viridiplantae > Streptophyta > Magnoliopsida > Brassicales > Limnanthaceae > Limnanthes > Limnanthes douglasii. The sequence continues at coordinate 27,947,114 of JAUPFV010000003.1, read as the reverse complement.
TACGCAGCAGTGGGGATATTTCATCTCCCAAAAACGCGCCACATCAGCATAATCCCCAAATAATTTTGCAAAAATTCTTACTCCACGCAGCAGGGCATATTTCATCTTTCAGCATACCCCACCATATTTCTCTCTCTTCCACATCATTCTACCATATAATACCCTACCATATAATACCCTACCATTTATTTTTATTTATCTTTCTTATTATTTACTATATATTTACATTAAAATTATATATATTAAAATAAATAATTTTCATAAATTAAGATAATATAGTTTTTTATAAATATAAACTATAAAATTGAAATAATTAAAAATATAATACATAAGATATAATATATTTTTGTTATTTTAGTTTTCCAAACATTTTGATAAAAAAACTAAAAAACTTTCGGTGTCCCAATCAAACAAACTAAGTCTCTATTTATAGATTTCAAAAAATTATAAATTATGATATAATTTATTTATTTTTTCAACTTACAAAAATGTTTAGAAAATTATTTCGGAAATACTAATAAAAAAAACTTAAAAAATTTGGTTGTCCGAATCCAACAAACCAAGTCTCTATTTATAGATCTCAAGAAATTATAAATCACGGTATAATTTTATTTTATTTTAACTTACAAAAATATTCCGAAAATCATTTTGAAAATACTAAATAAATAACAAAGTCAAAAAAATTCGGTGTCGAAATCAAACAAACCAAGACTCTACGCGTAGATATCGAAAAAATAAAAAATAATAGTATACTTTTTTAATTTTTTGACTAACCATTTTTTTTAAAACGTTTAAAAAAAAGATATACCTCATCTTTTAAACTCCGATTCATCTTTTTATGCCAGCCGTGCATAAATATAAACTGCTGCTGGTGATGCAGAAAAATGCGCTGGTGCGTATAGTCTAACACTACTATATGTCGTATAATTATAATAATAATAATTGTAGGAGTACTTAAAAATCATGGATAAAGTGAACAGATTTGAAATAAGATCGATGGGTGTTAGAGGTACGAGTAGCATTTGTTGGCGGATTTCACACGAATTATATTTAGGTAGTTATACTATTTTTTAAATTTTATTTATGGGTAATGCTAACCCCTTTAGTAAACATCAAATATCATAGTTTTTTTTGTGAAAATAAACTTTAAATAATTGTAAAATAGTTCATACAAAAGACCTGGGGCATACCCCGAGAAGACATAAACAACTGAAATAAACCGATTTGAGTCCTTGTTTAAGAAATACAACATAAAAACATAGGGAGTGATAATAAGTGTGGCTGATGACTCGTCATAATCGAATCTTGGCCTTCCTACTTGATCAGATCGTCTTGGGGACCTCTGGTAGACATGGAGCGAGAATCCAGCAAATAAGAGAGGGGAATGAGAGAAGCATTTATATAGATCTTATAGCCAGCAAATCTTGGTGCCCTGGAATCGGTATCGTAGATCTTCTACGATACGGTGGAATGTTAAAGAATCCAAGACAGAAGCGGAACCAAAAATTCTTGCATTTCGCTCCTTCCAGACATGGTAAGTGACCGCGCCAAAGCAAGTACATCAGAGAAAGTGGTCACGATAGTTAGACCATTCTGACGCCTCGATAATCCAAGATTGCCAGCACGAAGGTGTAAAAGGGAAACCCAGTTTAGTACTGGCAGATGACCAAATATTCTGAGTGAAACTACAATCATAGAGAATATGAGAGATAGATTCAGAACCAGAATTGCAGAGGACACATTCAGATGGGGTGTTTAGACCCCAGCTGAGGAGTTTATCCCTGGTAGCAAGCTTTCCTAAGATAGCAAGCCAAAGAATAAAGGAGTGGCGAGGAATGTTATAATTACTCCAGACTAATCCAGACCACCCAACATCGGGGTTGGGCAATCGAATAGCGGTATATGTGTCCTTGACAGAAAATGTGTTGTTTCCTGCTTTTGCTGTCCAGAAAGGAACATCGATGGAAACGATGCTAGGAGGAGGAAGAGAGAGGATTAGGTTATTAATTTCTAATAGATACAGTCGACTTCGGGCTCTTGCCGGTCGAATATTAGCAGGCCAGTTCCAATTGCCGTTGTGGATGATGTCCGAGACCTTGAGATTAGATCCCAGACGAGAGTCACTGATGATGTTCTCTCCATAATGAGAAGCCAGTGGCTTAGAAAGAAGCCATGGGTCATACCAGAAGGAAGTACTTTTACCGTTACCAATAGCCACCATGTACAAATTACTTGCCAAAGGGCGCAGACGACGGATTTTCCTCTAAATCCACGATGGATTGGATCGTAGATGGATGTTCCAAAAATTATTGTTTTTTATCTTTTCTGTTTTAATCCACTCACACCAGATGGAGTGATTTTTGTTACTAACAATTGACCATAGATGCTTAAGGACAGCCGCATGATTCCAAATCTTTATATTTAAAATCCCAAGGCCGCCCTCTTTGATGGGAGAGGTTACAGAGGTCCAAGAAACTTTAGCCCTATGTAGTTTCGTGGTCGTTCCCGACCAGAGGAAACGACTAAGGTATTGGTTAAGCTCTTTAATGATTCTAGAGAGAAGAATAAAAATAGAGGACCAGTATACCTGACCAACAAATAAGACAGACTTAATCAACTGAAGCCTCCCAGCGTAAGAGAGATGCTTGGAGGTCTAAGAATTTATGCGGTTAGTGATCTTATAAAGAAGAGGTCGGCAGTCATAGTGGGTTAGCCTACCCGTTATAAGGGGGACTCCCAGATATTTCACTGGGAGGGAACCTTCTGGGAAGCCCAGGATTGGCATGAGTCTGGTTCTAAGAGAATCATCAACACCAGAAAGGAAAATATGACTTTTTGAGGGGTTAAATTTGAGACCAGATATCATGTGAAATTCATCAAGAGCCTCTTTTATAAGATTAAGAGAGTTTGTGTCCCCATGGCAGAAGATCATCAGATCATCTGCGAAGCAGAGATTGATGATCTTAAGCTTTTGGTACTTCCAGTGAAATTTGAAGTTTTTATCCTGGCTTTTCTCTTTGAGTAAACCAATAAGGAATTGTATGATGAGGACAAAGAGGAAATGAGATAGGGGGTCTCCTTGCCTTAGACCCTTCTTTCCTTTAGAGTTACCATAAGAATCTCCATTAATATTAATGGAGTAAGAGGTAGAAGAGATACATTTTATTATCCAAGTGATTATTTGATCAGGAAATTGCATTGCTACCAGAATATCAAGAACGAGGTGCCAACGGAAATTATCAAAGGCTTTCCTGATATCTATTTTAAGAGCTATCTTTTTGCCCGCAACATTGATATGATAACCTTTCAATAGCTCTTGGGACAATAAAATATTATCTGAGATATTTCTTCCCACCACAAAGGCCGATTGGGAAGGGTCAATAAGGTAAGGAAAGGAGTCCTTAATTCTATTAGCTAGAATTTTGGAGATAATTTTATAGACCACATTACATAGCGCAATAGGTCTAAAGTCCCCAGGGACAGAGGGAGATTCGATTTTGGGGATTAGGACAATGGATGTTGAGTTCCATGATTTGTCCAAGGTTCCCGAATTAAAGAATTCAAGGACACCATTACAAATATCAGGGCCGACCATACTCCAAGTTGACTTAAAGAAATAAGAGTTGTACCCATCAGGACCAGAAGACTTGTTACTATCAATACTGAATAATGCCGATTTAATTTCTTCACAAGAGATTTCACGAATCATTAATTCCCTATCAGTATTATTAACCGTAGACGAAATAAAAGAAGAAACTCTATCCAGACCCAGGTAATTATGAGAGTGCTTAGTACCCAGGGAATTATCGAAGTAATTAACAATGACTTTAGAGATACCAGCAGGTGAAGAGATGGTAACTCCCGAGTTATTTTTAATCAAAACTATTTTATTACGAAATAGGCGGGATTTAATACAGTTATGGAAGAATTTAGTATTCTTGTCGCCAAGCTTAATCCAGTTTTCTCTAGATTTTTGCTTAAAAAATGACTCCTCAGCGCGACTATAAAAGATATAAGCTTTGGATGCCTCAATTTCGTCGCATATGAGTCGCGGGTTGAGGGGGTCTAGCCCAAGATTTGATTGGGTCTCAAACAGCTTGGTTTGGGCAGTGCTAACTCTATTACTGATATTGCTAAATTCCTTGCGGTTGGGCTTTGAGAGCTCTAATTGTAGTCGATTTAGCTTATCAGTAACAAGCCGCATACCAGATGAGGAGACTGGGGAATTCAAGCTTTTGAGGACTATGTCTTTGAAAGAAGGGTGAGATTGCCACATGTTGAATAACCAGAAGGGCTTTTTACATCTAGGTCTAGGCAATCCTAGGTGGAGAGTTACAGTGGTATGGTCTGAGGTTCTAAGGAAGCCATAGCGGGCAAAAGATATAGGGAAGTGGTCGTCCCAGTCGGGACTGACCATTACCCGGTCAATTTTAGAGAGGATTGGACGATCGGTTGTTTATTAATCCAAGTGAAGTGAAACCCGGTGGACCGAAGATCACTTAGTTCACTTAGATAACGACAATTGTTAAACTCATCAATTGCGGGAGACCACTTACTAGAAGCTCCAATTCTCTCTTCGGGATGAAGGATAACATTAAAGTCTCCTAGTGAAACCCAAGGGATATGGTTCTCCTGCTTTGAAATGGCTATTAAGTCATTTCAAAGAAGGGAACAGTCAATTGCTTCGTTAAAAGCATAGATAGCGGTGAGCCTAAAATTCGCATTATAATTATGGTATTTGATTAGGCAAATGATGTACTGAGGCGACTCCGATAGCTTGGAGATTAAGATCACACTTGGGTTCCAGGTAATCCAAATACGACCGAGAGGATGGGAGGAATAGTTGTTAATTATATGCCAAAAGGGGACCATTTTACTAATGATAGAGTCAACATTAGCTATATTTACTTTAGTCTCGACTAGGATAAGCAATGAAATACTATTACTAATAATAAAATCAGTTACGTCTTTTTGTCTGACAGGGTCATTGAGACCTCTAACATTCCAGGAAGCAATATTCATCAGGAGAGAGACTTACAGTGATCAGACGATGGTCATGTCGGAGGACATTTCCATTTTACCCTTCCCCTTCGGGTCTACAGTGCGAAGCCTTTTAGGAGGAGATTCCGCCTCTTCTCCGCTCTCCACTTCTTTTCCTTCATTGATGGATGGGACGTGATGACTAAGGTCCGCTTGAGGAATGAACTCGGATGGATCTTCCTCAGAGGACGATGATGGAGTAGGGAATGGAGTGAGCTTTAAGGGGCCTTTTTTGCAGATTCGAGTAGGATGACCAAAAACCTTACAGTTCGCACACTGGGGTGGAAGGCCTTGATATTCAAAGGATACCGTGATAGCTTTGCCCCTTATCTTGAAAGTGAGCTCAGAACGGACATGTGATCCTACTGCGATCATAATGCAGATGCGGGCAAACCGAAGCTTTTCTTTTCTCTCCATTTGATGATCCACATATAACGGAGTCCCTAAGACAGAGCCTATGTTACTAAATCCCTCCGCCGTCCAAAGTTCAAGGGGAAAATTGAATACCTTTACCCAGATAGGGATTTCCGTGTGAGGATCTTTGATAAGAGGGGATAGAGGTTCCCAAACTTTCAGGATCATCAAATTTCCTCCAAAATGCCAAGGGGCACCCTCTAGTACCTTTTTTACCATGCTTTCAGAGCCTAATTGGAAAAGGAAATAGCCTTCAGGAAGTGGTTTAAATTGGATGAGGCCAAACTTCTTCCATAGGGTTTCGACATTAGCTTTGAGGAAGCTGAGGTCGTTAGGTTGAGATAGAAAATATCCTAAAAGACATGCTTTCCAAGAATCCGGAGGACCCATTGCAGAATCTTGCATGATGAGATCATTCCCCACAAGCTTCATATGGTTAATTCCAATCACCAAAGGAGACCGATTGTCACTATGCCCAGAAACAATGCTCGCATAAGAGGATGGAGTATTCGAATGGATGCGAGAATTTAAATTTGCATATCCCAAAGAATTTGGTTTTAAAGATGGGGATTTAGATAATTTTGAAGGGATTTGGGCAAGCTTATTTAAGAATCTCCTTCCTTTCGGACCTTTGCCCGCATTACCAAAATTTCTGATTAAGGAATAGGGGGCATAAGAGGACGGACCATTCATCAATCATTGACCCGTATTTATTTTTGGTTTGTTAATGGTAAGTACCTGAGTGGGCCCGATCAATTTTGAAGACCGGCTTAAAAAGGAGGACCCGGACTGAGCAATAGGGAAAGCCCAATTATTCAGTCCATTAGAGTGAGGGCCCATTGACCCAGCTGGGACCTCACCATCTGGACTCACGGGTCTCCCGAATAAGGAAGTGGGACCCGATTTGATTGAGCCCACCCTTATCTCATTATCGATACCAAACGATGCCTCCCTGAACCCTTTTTCAAACCTAGACAAAGACGATTCATTCAAACCCTCTCTGCTCTATTCATCTGATTTCCTCAGAGATTCACCGTTCGCATCAGCCAGCAGACTAGCATCTGACAGTTTCTTCAAGCTTTCACCGGTCGCTGCCCAGCCAACCAGATCTGACAGTTTCTTCAAGCTTTCACCGGTCGCTGCCCAGCCAGCCGATTTCTTCGAGCTTTCACCGGTTGTTGCCCAACCAGCCGATTTCTTCGAGCTTTCACCGGTCGCCTTTGCCAAACCAGCCGACTCACCTGGACTGTCGATTGAAGGCGTTGTCTTTACCGATGCTTGAAGCGAGTACAAGAATCCATTCGAAGAAGAGGGGGTGATGCATGCCCTACTCGAGGCCAGCTTTCCGATTCAATTGGAGAATACCCCAATCTGACTCTGTTACCTCTTGAGTCGATCACAGATGCTGAATCAAAAGACGGGTTTGGTAGCACGCCGGTCAGCACCTGATTGAGAGGAGAGTTTACATCGGTGGTTCGGGGCAGTGGGTTGGGAGGGGGAGGGAGATCATTAATAGCTGCTACCATGTTCTCATAGGTTCCCAGAGCCAAGCGAGGCACTTCAGAGCGACCAGGATAAGGGAAAACAGGGGGAGGATGGGTTCCGATCTCCGAGGCAGAGGAGAACATCGCCTCAGAGGGGCTTCGAGAGATCACCGGAGGCTGATTCAAGCAAGTCAGATTGATCGGCGAGACAGGGTGGAAGAGTGAGTGTCCAGACTCCAAGTGGCTTCTTGCCATGACTAGGGCATCTCTAACAAAGGCCTCGTGCTGAGAGGTGATGGGGTTGGGGCTGGGTACGATCGGAGAGGGTGGGTAGTTGGCTTGTGACTCAAGGAAAACAGAATGATCAGGCGAGCAGACCGAAATAGAGACAAGCGAGGAGGAAAAAGCCATCGAACGAACAGGGAAGAACGAGTCCACTAATTCAGAGGCCAAGGCAGGGCGAGGGGATACCATTTGGTTCAGAGAGAGGTAAGATAGAGTAATACTCTTCTTGAATTTTTGGCTTAGTGATTCTGATGGAAATAGAAGTGATACTCTGATTATTGGAATGGAACTTGGATGTGTTTTGGCGATAGTTTTTGGGGTGAGGGGACTTTGTATATAGAGGTTTACAGCTTGAAAAGTTGCACTAGCTATTGGGTAGGCTGAGTAGCCAGGGGTTAGGGTGCAGCTTATTGAAAGGAGGTCTAAGAATTGATAAGGAAAATGGACTTGACCTGAGATCTGTCCTAGGGGTTGAGGATAGGATAGGGAAGGGGGAAAAGCTAGAGAGAGAAGAAGAGAGCCAGTAGAGCTCGAAATGGATAACTGAGATTGTCCATAGCAGGGTACTAAGGAAAGCATTACTGAGAGATGCCCAAAGAAGGAAGGAGGGGAACAGGGTAGCCATGTTATTCTTTTGAGGGGAGAGGGACCAATGAACGTACTTGGCTGTCATAAACCAGGAGATGCCATGATTGTTATTCATTAAACCATGGATTCCCTGGCCTGAAGCCAGGGAATTAGCAAGAACCCAGATGAGAAGATTACTTGGTTACCGTTGTCTTTCTAGAGAGAGAAGAGAGTGATTTAAAATTCCTATATCGTTTGTTGTTTTTTCAAATATCATAGTATTTATAATTTTAATACACTTTTTAAATACTAGCTAATAAGTATAAAGTTAATAACTTTTCAATTGGACAAAAATAACATTTTATTAATATATAAAGTATACCACTTTAATTTATAATTAATATAAATTTAATCCAACTATTTTTTTTAATATTTAAATAACATACTTTTCATATATATATATATATATATATATTAAATAAAATAAAATTGGCTCTTACATATATCTAGAACATACCACGAAGAATGACATAAAAAATTAGAAAAAAAAAACTTTAAAAAAAATAAGTAAGTTTGACCATGATGTAAACCAGAACGATAGGAAATAAGTGAAAGCACAATGTCAACACGACAAAAACAATGTATTCGAAAAACATGTGAACATAAGCAACAAACCAACAATCTTTTCTCTTTTGGAAATTTATTATTCTCTAACCCAATCTTTTTTAACCCAAATTCATTAATAAAGATCCAAATTTATGTGGGAAATAAATTATCATTGTAAGTAGCAAACCAGCAAAAGATAATTGATTACAGACTGTATATACAAAAATAACTAACAAACTTAAGTTACAGATTAAAAGGATTGTGTAGGCCATACAATCTTGGGTCCAAAGAACCCGGGTCAGAGGATAACGCAGACGCAAGGGTCGAAGATGAGCCAAAGATTCTGTATTTCCTTTCCTTCCAGATATAGTAAACAATCGTGCCGAAGCAGACACACTATAGATAACGTAAACTTGAGGGAGGCCAGTTAGAATCCTTTTGGAATTGAGACACATAATGGTAATATTACGTAAAGATAATCCAAGTTTAGAACTTGTGAAATCCAAAATTCTTAGAGAGAAGTTACGATCGTAGAATATATGATTGATAGTTTCGAAGATGAAATTGCATAAGACGCAATTCGGGGTGAGTGTTAAATTCCCAACTCATAGTCTTATCGTGAGTGGTCGGTTTACCTTGTGTAGCAAGCCAAATGCAAAAAAGTGACAAGGAATATTAAATTTATTTCAAACTAACCTTGTTCATCCGACATAAGGGATGTGCAAATAGATGGTATTGTAGGTTTCTTTGATTGTGAACTTGAGGAAACCGCTCTTAACAATATATTAGTGAGTGTGGTTGAAGAGGACGCTGAATAGAGGAATATAGAGGATGATATTATGGATCTCCCAGAGATTGCTGCAATTTCTAGCACTTATTGAAGATCATGACGCGATATAAGACAAGAATTTTTATGAAATAAAAGCAATTAATAATAATAAGAGAAAGTCAATTTAGTAATTTGACAAGGTATGAATTATGAACTAGACAATGGGTTACTTGGAATTATAAAGAAGCACAAGCTATGAGTTGACGAGGATATAGTGTAAATATGTGTGTAAGTCGCATCAAATGCACGCATCTATATATGTGATCATTTCATATAGAGGAAAAATAAGTTCGTTAGACAATTATAGCTAAATCATACTTGTAAAGTGATGATTACATAGACGTGTAATAACATTATATACATGGAAATATTTGTAAACCCTATAAATATAAGGTAATATATCCTTTAAAATACTGATCACATTTATTTAATACAAAGATATCTCACTTTATTCATATAATTTAATTATTGTAATTCATCATTTTGGCTAAGTATTTGAGAAAGCTTTTCCTTATCAAATTTGGGGCTGTTTATGAGAAATTTTTCTTTTTAATTTTTTTTTCTTCTACCAATGGTAATGACGCTATCGGGGATGAAAATAGTATATCCTAGAAATTTCTTAATTCAAGGTAATCCTACCAGGATTCCCTGTACTTGTGTTAAATTCTTCTATTGAAGAGGAAAAATCAAAGATAAGTAATCAGTATTTATGTGTAAATGATGTTGAGGAAATAAATCATGAAATGAGAGTGGCAAACCGACTATATCTGATAGTATGAAGTTCAAGGATCTGTTCATGTGTATAATGGATATGGCATTCAAGGATCTGTTCTTTCGAATATTGAAGATGAAAATCACATAGGTTAAGGTCTACCAACAAATCTCTCTAACGTTTAACTTTTGGAAGCTCAAATTAAAAATATAAAATGAAACAAGTTAAAGTAAAAGAGGTGCAAGCTGAAAAAGAGTAAGAAGTTCAAAAAACATTTGAGAAATTATCATATGTATTACAGTTTTTAACTGATAAACTAGTGTTGAAAGATATAAGAAAATACATCGGGGATAAGGTGATTTTAGGTGAATTATTTTGAAGAGGTTAGAGAAAGAGAAGTGGTTTTTAAATATACAGAAATTTTTTGAGGAAGATGAAGTAAAAGTCAAAGAAAAATAATAATCAAAGAAATAGAAGGCGAGGTTCAGTCAAGTAATTTAGAATCTAAGAAAAGTAAAGTATATAAGGTAATGTAGTATACTAAGGAAAAATATTGAATGGCATATTATATGTTGCGAAGCTTTCTAGGAGGTTTGATCTATATCGCATGAATTCTTATGATGGATATGATGATCCAGAACATCATCTGGAGAAGTTTAGAAATATGATGATTGATTCAATGCTGGTGACATATTATTGTGGAGATCTTTTTTAATGATATTTAAAGGAAATCCGTTGGAATGGTTTAACTTTTTACCTAAAGAGACGATTAATTTTTTATTATGGTCTTTGACATGCATTTAGAAATTGATTTGTTTGGAAATAAAGCATATAAGAAGGATAAATATTATATAGTATCAAAGAAGAAGGGAGTTATTGAATAGCTATGTTCAAAGGTTTATGCATCAGTTGAATGTGTTGGCGAGTTGAATGCAGGGTGGTAATGATCATTATGGATACTACATGTTGGTATTAGAGGAGCTGTTTATCTAAAAGAGTGAGTCACGCCGTGAATTGTCACTTTTTTCTCTCGTGAAACGTTAGAACTACACGAACAACTCCAATGTCGAGGTGTATCTAACCTTCTGCCTTCCATCATATTATAAACCTTTTTGGTATCTCAAGAGTGACATATTGTTCGATCATAGTTGCTTGTAGACCACACTGGTTCAATATATGAGACTAGACATATTCTTGTAATAGTGGTATTTTAATATTGATTAGTATTTGGATACCTTGTGTCAATGATCCTTTTTCTATAAAGGTTATACGGGTTAACGAGTGGTAACGACGGTTCATGAACTTGAGATATTTCAAGGACATGTGTATATTTGATTAAGTTTTCCAATTTTTGAAGCTTGTGTCTTTGTCAAATATTGTAGTATAGTTAAGACTGAAGAAATTTGGATGAGGTCATTCGAGCTTGTAGGTGTTTGTGAGGTCATATTGTTTATGTGGGCGACTCTCTCTGCTACCTAGATCTTCATGTATTTCGTACCCGTCTTCATAAATATTTTTTGTATTGGCTCATATAACATAGTGGAAATAGTTTAGACCTATAAGTTTTTGCACTGTTTTAAGTAGAATTTTGTTTAAAATCATCAATGGTAGGCTTTTTTTAATTCTCCTAAAGATCATCTCCCTTGAGGAAAGAAGTTTTGTTCATAATATAAATATTCATGATCAGATTCTTCTTGCTCAATAAATCATTCATGACATAAATAGAAAACCTAGATGTAATAATATTATTCTAAAAATAGATATGACAAAAGAATTTGGCAAAATTTCCAGCAGATTCGTATTAGATATCATGAAAGATTTTGAATTTCATGATAATTTCATAAATCTTGATAAACAACAATATCAACTCAGTTTACTTTTCTGTTATAAGAATTACAGAACTAAATGATTTCTTAAAGGGTGTGAATGACATTAGGCAAGGGGTCCCATCTCCCCACTCTCTTTATTCTTGTTGAAGAATTCCTCATTAGAGGAATTAACAACTTAATTAATAAGCACCAACACATGTTGTTCAATACTATAGGTAAAATATACATAAATTGATTGGCTTGTGCTGATGACTTTATCATCTTTGTGAATGGATAATAAACAACATTAATAAATTATAAAAATTTCTATCTTTATAGCAAAACATCTCTGGTCAAAGCATAAATCCTGAAAAAATCTAATATAATTACCTCTCATAGGCTAAGTTCTCATAAGATTAAAACTCTTGAAGAAAGTTTTGGTTTTAATTATAAAACATTGCCAATGAAATACTTAGGTTTTTACATTAACAATACTAACAAGCTTAACAAATATGATGAGTTGGTTCATAAGATTAGAAAAAGAATTAATAAGTTGAACTCAGGTAATCTATCATATGGTGGAAGATTAGTACTGATTCAATCAGACCAACTGAAGCTAAACACAACTTTAGTTTTTCAATGACTACTGTTTTTGTTAACATATCAGCTGGATTCTTGCTTCCTTAGATTTTTTTACAGTATTAGCACCTCATCTTCCAATAAATATCTAATAAATTATAACGACAACTGATGTGCTTGGTTCTCGAATGAAATGTTGAATTCTTCGCCAATTATATATTTATTAGGCCTAAAGCATAATGTATTGTTTAGAACTATCCACTCTAAGCTTTTTAATGATATTCCATCTTTCAGGTGAAATAAAAGGAGTAATTGAAGTAGCATCCCAGCAACCATTCTTCCAAAATAATTGAACTTTCGCTTCCAGGTAATTCACAGAATTAAGACCATCATTTATAGGATTAAGATCATGCCAATTATCCCTCCAGTAGTCCATTTCACCACAGCCCAAGATCCATCTTATATGACTCTCAGCATCATTCCTAATGCTTACAAGCCTCTTCCAAACATGAGACCCAGACCTGTTGAAATTAGCATAGAGAGGATGAGAGTTATTTGAATAAATATTATGCATCATTTTGGACCAGATAGAATCTTTTCTCCTGAAAGAAAACCAAAATTTAAGAGAATAAACATGCTGAATATCAGAAATGCTTCTGATATTCAGCCCCCCCTCCTCGAAGGGCTTACAAATCTGATTCCAACTGGCCCAATGAATAGCAGGCTCATTTAACTTAGATCTCCATAGAAATTTATTGAACATTTTCTCAATCTTAGAAATGATACCCTTAGGCAACACACTATTTTGTAACCAATAGTTAAGATAAGACATTAACACATTAGTTATTAACACAAGTCTACCACCAAATGAAAGATATTTTGAGTCCCATTCTGTAAGCTTGTCATTAATTTTGTCTATTATCTTTACAAAATTGCAGGTTTTGTTACTGTTATTCAGGATGATGCCAAGATAGCTGGTTGGCAGATTCTTCACTTTGAAGCCAGTGTGAGTCTCCAAACTGTTTATCTTAGTCTGATGAAGAGAAGAGGACGTAATCAACTTCGTCTTTTGCTTATTTATCAACTGCCCAGAAGCAACCTGATATTTATCCAGGAAACCACTCAAAGTGTTAATAGAGTCATGTAAACAGTTAGTAAATATTAGGATATCGTCTGCGAAATCCAGACAAGGCATTGTAATCTTAGCTCTAGAGTTGTAAGACATTTTTCTGTTATTAATAAACAAGTTGTACATTCCTCTAAGCAAAACTTCTTCCCCTATTATAAACAAACTAGGAGACAAGGGATCACCCTGTCTCAAACCACGCCTAGTTGTAAAATAACCAAACGTACCACCATTTATCAGGATAGAAATACTAACATTACTAATTAACCTGTTAATAAGACTTAGAAAATTGTTAGAAAAACCAAATTTAGATAAAACTTTGTAAATGAAAGGAAAAGCCATCCTATCAAACGCCTTTGACATGTCGAGCTGAATCAAAACGTTGCCAGTTTTAGGCTTTCTCTTGATATCAAAAATCATCTATTTAGCCACAAGAATGTTATCATGAATACTACGAACTTTAACAAACACCCCTTGACAGTCAGACACAATCTTAGGAAGAAGGCAAGCCAGCCTAGAATTAATAAGCTTTGCAAAGATCCTATTTAACATAGTACATAGACCAATCGATCTATACTCATTCCAGGAAGTAGGATTCTTAGTTTTAGGAACCAGACAAAGACCAGTTGCGAAGATCCCTTTAGGCATGTAATCTCCCTTGATGAAAGCATTAAACGAATTGCACAAATCAACCTTAATAATCTTCCAACAAACACGAAAGAAATGGAGGTTAAAACCATCAACCCCAGCAGCACTTTCAACCTTTATAGATGAAATAACACTCCAAATTTCATCCTCAGAGGTAAACTTCATCAAGGAATTATTCTCCTCTTCATTTATCAAAGAAGGAATATCATTAAAGATGGCATCGTTCAAAATAAAAGACTCAACCTCTTTACTGGCATAAGGCTCAGTTGAAAGAGCATCCTTAAAATACTTTTCTGTTGATAAACCAATACTCTATTCATCCTTTAACCAACAATCACCATATTTAATGCTAATAATCCTCCTCTTTCTTCTTTTCTTGTTTACAAAAGCATGAAAAAGCTTCGTATTCCTATCTCCATCCTGAAGCCAGTCACTATAACACTTCTGCTTCCAATAATCAGACTTCATCCTAAGCTTCTTAACATAAAGACTGTTGGCCTTATCCAAAATCAGCCTTCACATTATCATTTTAGTTACTGGCCAACTGATCCTCCAGCTTCCTAACACAAACCTCCGCCTCTTTAAGACTATTAAAAATATTCCCAAAGCTTTTCAAATTCCAATCCCTTAAACAAGCTTTCAAACGCTTTAACTTTAACCAAAAACATTGATTAGGATAAGCAACAATTGGCAGCCTCCAATTAGCCTCAACAATGCTAAAAAAAGACTATTCATTCGACCACATATTCATATACCTAAAACCCTTTTTATGATGATCATTAATAACTCTCTCAACTGTGATCAATAACGGCGAATGATCAGAACAGGTTCTGATCAAATGATGAACTCTAGTTCTGTTAAAGCCTTCATTCCACTTTCCATTCACCAAAGCCCTATCCAAACGTTTCCACCTCGAACCTCTATTCCAAGTATAACGAGACCCACCATAGCCTCCATCCCCAAGCATACAATCAGCAATGCAGTCATTGAAATCCTCCATACTGTTGATACACAAAGAAGAACAGCCAATCTAGTCTTCAGAGCTTGAAATCACGTTAAAATCTCCGACTACCATCCAAGCTTTCCTGGTATCAGAGACAGAGCTAAGAAAGCTCCAAAGATTCTTCCTCTCAGCTCTATTACATTTAGCATAAATGATAGACAAATTGAAATCAAACTCAGAATCAGCGTTTGACACCCCCAAGTGCAAACATTGATCATGATGAATGAGCACTTCAACCTTAAATTCCTCCTTCCAAAGACACCAGATTTTATTAGAAATATTCGCAGCGTAATTAGTGAATCTAAGCTTAGCAGCAATCTGATTAATCATCTCCATTCTTACAAGAGGCTCCTGTAAAAGAAGAATTTTAACTTTGTTAGTATTAACCATGTCCTTTAACCTTAAAATGGTAGGATTATTGTTGATACCACGAAGGTTCCAACTAACCTGACTTATCATTATCAGAATATGATTTCCTACAATTGTCCTTAAATCTTAAGGATTTAACAATCTTCTGATTCAGTTTCTTTATTTTCTTATTAGTTTTTAGTTTTTTAAGCAAGATTTCTTTAAAGACAGGAGAAGACTGATTCAGTATTTGATCCTCTGGAGTACTACAGCCAGACATGCTTCCATCTTCCTCATTCAAAATAAACTCAGAAGACACCCTCTGCACACAATCACGGTCAAGATCCTTAATAGCATCAATAATCTCCAACTTTTCAACAGAATGATCAAATCCTTCATTCCTGTTTTCAGAAGTCGGAAACCCCTGCCCAGTTTTCAAATTCAAGTCCACATTGGTAGAGTAGACTTCCTGATCAAGACTTTTGGAAGAGACAATTTCTTGGGAACTAACATCACTGTCTTTAGTAACTATAATAGAATTCAATTTCTTCTTGTTAGACTTATTAACAAGATTCTTTTGAGACTCGGAGACATTAACTTTTACAGAACCTGCATGTTCTATTTCTTCACCAGAGGTTTTAACAACCACCCTTTCTTTTACAGAATTCCTTTTACAATCCATATAATTATGCCCCATATTATGACATTTATGACAGTAAAACGGTGCATTCTTGAAGCTAACTCCAACCCAGCATCCATCCTGATCCCCAAAGCCTATCCATAGTTTCCTTTTCAAGACTTTAGACACATCGATTTCAACAAGCGCATAACGCGCATTTCCAGAGGCTCGAGTAGAATTTGAAACCACGATTTGATGAAAAAAACCCAGGGAATCAACCATATCCTTAATAACAGTTCTGTTATACAAGAATTCAGGCAAGTTTTCAAACCTCACCCAAAGCAGGGCAATTGGGCATTCAAAAGTCATACTACTTGCAGGACACCATTTGATGATTCTCATCACTTTACCATCAATATTCCAAAAAATCTTCGACCAAATTTGATCAACATCTTCCAAAAGGTCGAATTCAATAAAAATCTGTTGGGAATCAATAGTAACATAAGAAAATGAGCCTTTGAACTTGAAAGATTCAAGGAAAGACTGAAACTTCTCATGTTTAGGAATACCCAGACTAAATTTTCCTATAATGGTCAATCTCGATTCGTTTAGAAGGGTAGATTTAATTTGTGAAGAATAATGTATCACATTATGATCATCCAAAATCTTAACAAAATCCGGCAAAAAAGCTTGAGCCTCCGAATTCTTTTTCAATATATCAGAAAATGACTTTTTGATTGGAGAAGAGATCTTCTCATCCTTGTTGCTGAGGGGAGAAAATTGATTTCCATCTAGCTCCATAGAATTTCAACGGGAATACCACAAAATCCATCGCTTCACAAAACAGAGCAAGAAACGAGAAACCCCGAGATCAGAGCAAGAACCGACCGATACCACAAAGCCCAGAAACAGATGAAAATAATCAATCCAAGAGACGAGAATTAGGAAAAAGAAACGGAGAGGAAGAATCAACAAAAAGTTGATCTTGCAATCCCTTTTTTTACAGAGACTCATACTCTGTTTCTTGGAGCATCGAAGTTCAGAGATGCTCGTACAAAGATGACTAATAGTAACGGAGCAAAGATAGTTGAGATATATTTAAGTTTTGTGTTCCTTGTGTAATCATATCAACACATTAGATATGATTAACTTCTTTTTATAAATCACACAAGTTAATCATATCCGATGGATTAGGAGTTTATATTACGAATGTGTTGGAATTTATACTTTGCTCATGGACAGTGGAATATTTCTTTTCTTTCAAATTTATTGTCTTGAAAAGACTACACAATATGAGGATTGAGTACCAAAATTTTGTTATCACTAACACGTCACCATTCACCAATACGACCCATTGTTTTTGTTTGTTATGATAAGTCTAGATACGTCACACACGTCTATTTCAAACATATGATATCTTCACATGCTAGTCTAAAGTAAGATGCTAGTCTAAAGTAAGAGTACTATTTGAGCTTCTACTTTTATTGTGGTTTACAACCAACTTCAAATGAACAAAATATTTATTTTATTTATATAAATTGAATTCAAAAAAATTATTTTAAAATTTTAATTCAATTTTGTTTAAAACGAGTTACCAATAATTATCGAAAAAATAAATAGAAGAGATTATTAAAAAAACCAAAAGTATTGGATAAAATTGTTTTTCCAATTTTTCAATTTATTTTTAAGCAAAATAATAATTATATTTAAAAAATATTTTTATTTTCTTATGCAATTTTAGAGAATAATTTTTTACTTTTTTTTAATAAATCTCAAATTAAAATTACCGATAATTGCGTAAATCTTCTTTAATTTTAAAATTATTTCCAATCAATTTTTAGAGTTTACCTGATCTTTTTAGCTTTCAAATTGAACCACTAAAAACCGTACATAAACATTAAAGACCACCAATCTAACGGCAGTAAAAGTAAAACCACCCGTCTAAACACATTTGTCTCCTTCTTTTACTTTTGCTAAATGAATCATTGTATATGTTGGGCCATTTTCGTATAACTTCAAATTAAAGCAAATACTACTGCGCAAAAGAATATGGGGACGGTTTTCATTTTTTCTTTTTAACTTTTCTTAAGTAACTTTTAATTTAGATTCAATATTAATAATTATTTAAATTTTGAAAATATAAAATTAAATTATATAGTTTTTTAAATTTAAGATTTAGTTTCCAAATCCAATACAAAAATTTATATATATTTTAAATAAAATAGATTTAAATTTCCAACTCAACTTTAAACAAAATAAATTTAATAAAATTTGGAAAAAATTATTTCATTATAGAAATGAAAAATTAGCAAAATATATCATTTAAAAAGAAAAGAAAATTTATATTAAGATAAATCTAACTCCCGAATACTATACTTTTAAAAAAAAGTAAATCTTTTTATCATAGTATAACACTACTAGAAATGCCTATCTTAGAAAAGATGGCAGTTATGGTTCTTGGAGAAAGCTCTGTTCTTGACCAAGAACAGAGCCAGTTTTTTTGAAATTTTTGATTCAATCATTGAATCTTTATTTCTTTTCCTGAATTTATCCTGTGTGTTGTTTAAGATAATGCCTAATAATTCTGGAAATGCTTCGATTGAGGATTTTCCTATGCTTAAGAACTCGGTTCAGTCTCAGGCAGAAAAATTGGAAAGCAAGAAGGGTATGGTGGATTCAAAGCTGTCTAGGAAAGATTGTAACATAATCTCTAATCCGATTTTTTAGAAGAGAAATAAGGAGAAAGACAGTGAGGAATCACAGAAGGGTTCTTATGCTGATTTGCTAAAAGTGAAGAAAACAGAGTTCGAGCATTCGAATGTCTCTGTCTCTTTGTTGAATGAATTTCCGATTATTACATTTGATATTGGGGATAAGGAGAAGTTAATGAAGATGTCAAAGCACACATTAATCGCAAAATTTGCCACGGGTAAACCTTCTATGGAGAGTTTCAGGAGCTTCTTATTGAAATTTAACTTTGCTGGCAGTTATAGTGTTTATGTCTGGGATTACAGACACATCTTTGTAGAATTTAATGAGATTGAGGATTTCAAGAAGCTTTGGTCGAGAAATGTATGGGTTTTGGGTAGTAAAACTCTTCGATCGTTAAAATGGACATCGGGTTTTGATCCGAATCTGGAATGTCCGTATACGCCGGTCTGGGTGTCTCTTCCAAGTTTGACGGAACTTTTATTCAACAATTCTACGATTAGTGAAATAGAGAAGGTCTTGGGAACTCCGTTGAAAGTCTGGGTGCCTTCTGTTAACAGGGTTAGGCAAAATTGCTGTCGGTTTTGGGTTGAAGTAGATATATCTAAGCCGTTAATTCACAAGATTCAGTTGAAATTTGGTGAGGCTGACAGTTACTAGATCGATCTTGTATATGATAACATTCCTTTGTATTGTACTCATTGTGCTCATATTGGTCATTCAAATGATAAATGTAAGAAGTTTGAAGGAAAGATCTTAAGGAATGATCAAGATAATAGGCATGGTCAAGATGGTGTGTCTGATCAAGTTTCTTGTTCTCGTCTTCCTAATAAGGTTAGTGAATATAATAATCTTCAGGATATAAATGATATTTGTGAACAAGAGGTTCATTCTGCTGCTGTTGAGAAAAAAAATATTGGTCATCTGTTAAAGTCGATTGTGGTTGACAAGGTTTTAGACATTTCTTTGCAAGATAATTTGGAGTCTGATAGTTGATCTCTTCGAATGGTTAAAGTTATTGAGAATAGTGGTTCTTCTGATCCTGTTAATGAAGGTGAAATGATAGATGCTTTGAAGACATTGGAAAGGAGGAATATATTTGAAGTTCTGAGTGATGATATTCATGCCTCTCCAAAGCATGTTGGTAGTCTTACTAGTTCTCCTGTGAATGATAAGTTGGAGAAAGGTAGGTTAAAAAGATAAGAGATTCAGAAGTCTAAGAATGTGTCAAAGATATAGGGTTCAAAGGGTCCTGTTTCTTCTAAAATTATGAAGCTCAAAAGAGCCCACAAAACTTCTTCTGATTAATGACCATTACTATGTTAAATTGGAATGCAAGAGGGCTTGCTAATAAGGAAACCATTCAGAGGTTAAAGTCTATGGTTTTTTCTTTAAAGGCTAGTTTTGTTTCTGTTCAAGAGCCTTTTGTTAAGGTTGATAAGATGAATTTGGTGGCTAAGAAATTGAAGTTAAGTGGTTGTAGTAGTAATGTGAATAATAAAATTTGGGTGTTTTGGCACCATGATTACAAGGTGGAAGTGGTTTTTGACAGTGAGCAGCTGTTTCACCTTAAAGTGGGTCATTCTTCTATGAACAAAGAGTTTCATGTGTCTATTATTTATGCAAAGTGTAAAAGAGATCAGAGGCTCTTGCTTTGGGATTCTATAAGAAGTCTTGATGTTCTATCTCATGAGTGGATTATGTTTGGGGACTTTAATACTATTACTAGCATTCATGAGCAGTTTGCTTGCTCTACTGTTAATCAAAGGGGAATGAATGAGTTTAATGGTCTTACTATAGACTGTGGTCTTATTGATGCTGGTTATACTGGTTGCCCCTATACTTGGTCTAATGGGCATAAATGGAGGAGGCTTGATCGTGTTTTGTATAGCTCGTCTTGGTTGGACTTCTTTGATGGCACTGCTGTTTCTCATCTTGCAAGGAGTTGTTCTGATCATTGTCCCATTGTTATAAAGTTTCCTCTAATATTGAAAGAACTAAATCTCCGTTTAAGTTCTTGAATATGTGGGTTACCCACCCTGATTTTTTGAAAACGGTGAGAGAGAGTTGGTCTGTTGATGTTAATGGTGATGTAAGGAATCCCATTATGTTTTTCTGGATTAAACAGCAAAGATTGAAAGCTGTGTTAAAGGTTTGGAATAAGAGTACTTTTGGGAATATCTTTGATGCTATTAAGCACTCTGAAGAAGTCATTAACATCAGAGAAACCATGCTTCAAAATCAGTATGATGATGTTAATAAATCTGCTTTGGAGGAGGCTAGGCAGAATCATTTTTTGCTTCTTGATACAGAAGAAATGTTTTGGAGACAGAAGGCTCATGCTTCTTGGTTGAAGGATTCTGATAGAAATACTTCTGCTTATCATATCTTTGTGAAGAAGAGGCTCAAGAGGAATAAGATTGATAAAATTAAAGTGGATGATCATTGGTTAACCACTAAGGAAGATATTGGTAATTCTGCTGTTGATTATTTTAAATCATTGCTTGCTCCTGCTAGTAGTGTTGTGACTGCTCCTGTTCTAATGGGAGTAATTCCTTCTTTGGTTAATGAAGAGGATGACAGTAGTATTTCTTGTATTCCTGAGAGTGAAGAGATATATGGGGTTATTAAATCCTTAAACTCTGAATCAGCTGCTGGCCCTAATGGCTTCAATGGAGAGTTTTATAAGAAGTGTTGGGGAATTGTTGGGAATGATCTGTGTAATGCTGTTAAGGGTTTCTTTAAAGGTTTTGATCTGCCTAAGTGTGTGAAGGCTACAACGATTTGCTTGATTCCTAAGCTCGATAATCCTAACAAGTGGAAGGATTTTCGTCCTATCAGTTTAACCACAATGTTCTCAAGGATTGTGGG
Organism: Limnanthes douglasii subsp. nivea; assembly: GCA_036936605.1. NCBI lineage: Eukaryota > Viridiplantae > Streptophyta > Magnoliopsida > Brassicales > Limnanthaceae > Limnanthes > Limnanthes douglasii. The sequence goes on along the minus strand of JAUPFV010000003.1, from coordinate 27,925,466 downwards.
GAAATTAATCAACAAAAGGCTTGCGAATATCCTGCATAAACTCATATCTGAGGAGCAAGGTGGGTTTGTGAAGGGGAGATGTATTCAGGACTCTATTCTTATGGCTCAGGAGTTGTGTTTTGACATTAATATCAACAGAACGATGGGGAATGTCATCATCAAGACTGACATGACTAAAGCTTTTGATAAGCTGAATCATAAGTTTCTCTTTAGCATTTTAAAGTTATTTGGTTTTAATACTAATGTTTCTGCTCTTATTGGTAATTGTATTAGCAAGGTCTGCTCTTCTATCTTGGTTAATGGTGAGCTGACTGGTTACTTTGGTAACTCCCATGGTCTAAGACAAGGGGATCCTCTTTCCCCGAGTCTTTTTATTATGGCTGAAGAGTACTTGATAAAGAGTATTAAGCAAACATCTAATGGTAATGTCAGGTTTAGATACAAGTCTAGAAGCAACCAGAATATTGCTTATCTAGCTTTTGTTGATGACTTCATGGTTTTTGCAAATGGTGATGCTGATTCAATGATTGCTATTAAGTCAGTTTTGGATCATTATCAGTGTGTTTCTGGTCAAGAAATTAATACTACTAAATCCAAGCTTATTGTTTCTAACAAGATGCTTCCTCAACAGATTGCTATTATTGAAAATATATGGAATATCAAGCATACACATTTGCCATTCAGTTATCTTGGTTCTACAATTGCTATCAACTCAAGAATTGCTCACTTTGAAGAATTAATTTACAAAGTCAGGAGTAGAATAATGGATTGGGACAAGTTACACCTTTCGTTTGCTGGTCGTTTACTGTTGATTCAGACTGTTTTTGTTGCCTTTCCAAATTATTATTTGCAGCATTCAAACTTGCCTGTTGGCATCATCAATAGGCTGGAGATCCTGTTTAGTAAGTTCCTGTGGGGAAGCAAAGATGACAAGAAAGCCATTAGTTGGGCTAGATGGGAGAGGTTATGCAAGCCTTTAAATGAAGGAGGTCTTAATCTTAAAAGACTTAAAGATATGCTGAATGTGTATGCAATGAAACTATGGTTTAACTTCAGGATGCAGCAGTCTCTTTGGGCTAAATTCATGTTATCCATTTATTGCAGGGATACCATTCATCCTACTTTAGCTATATCTCCTAACAGGAAGTCTAAATCTTGGTCTCGTATCATTATGGCTAGAGAGAAGGCTGAGGATTATTTATTTTGGCTTCCTGGTCATGAAAACATGAGTTTTTGGTATGATAGATGGTGTTCTGATAGGCCTTTCATCAAAGTGGTTAATAATAATGACAGAAAAACTTTTTGGGATAGTGCCAATGATTCTGTCAAATATTTCTGGTTGAATGATGCCTGGGATTGGAGAAGGCTTAGCACTAAAGTGACTAATACGGAGATTAATAAGATCAGGGAGGTTCGACTTTCTGATAAAAAAAATGTTTTGCTTTGGTCTCTATCAAAAGATGGGTCATTTAGTGCCAGAGATACTTTGAATCACATCAAATGCAAGGGTAATGTTATTAGAATTTATGCTAAGACGTGGAATGTAGTTACTCCTAAGAAATGCTCGTTCTTATTATGTAGAGCTCTACATAACTGGTTACCTACTGATGTTGTGATGCAATCTAAAGGCTTTCAGCTAGCTTCTAAGTGTGTTCATTGCAATAATACTGAATCTATTAACCATGTTGTGGTACAGTGTCCTCAGGCTTGGTCTGTCTGGCTGCATTTCAGTGTTATCTTCAAAGTTGAGATTCATCCCTATATGACGCTCTCGCATATCATCATGAAGTGGTATTGGGTTGCTCAAAGAAGCTGTGACATATTCACAATCCTGCCTGCAATAATCGTTTGGTCAATTTGGTCAGGTTGAAATAGAATGAAGCTTAACAACAAAGGTACTAATTTTGCTACTATAATTAGACACATTATCTATATCTTAACCAGTCTAGACCATGCGAAGATTCTTAACAAGAAGCATTGGGGAGGTTATGATAAAGAAGCTGCTAAGATTGGTTGTGTGCATCAGATTAAAGATTCGAATAAGCCACTGTTTTTGAAGTGGAAGAATCCTAAGCAGGGTAGATACAAGATTAACATAGATGGAGCGTGTACCTTCAGTCATGAATCTGGAGGTGGTGCTTTAATCAGAAATAGTAATGGTAGTATGATCATTGGCATTGGCAGATTGTATGGAAAATCTTCTCCATTAATAGCTGAGTGTCGTGCTCTGTTTGATGGTTTGAGACTGTGTAATACTCTGAGTCTGAATAAGGTTGATGTGGAGATTGATTCGTTGGTTTTGGTTAATCTGTTACTTTATGGAAGCTCTGTTTGGTATCTAGAGCCTTTGTTAAACTGTTGTAGGAAGTTAATCAGGTCTGAAATGGTCGTCAAGCATGTCTATCGTGAACAAAACCTAGGGGCTGATTGGATTGCTAAGGAGGCTTTGAGGGTTCAATCGAATGTTGATTTTGATGGTAATGATGCTCCTCCAAAATTAAAGGCAATTATTTTGTTGGAAAGCCTCAATTTGGGGTATTTGTGTTTTTCAAATTAGGGTTTATCTTCGAATTTGGGGCTGTTTGGGTTTCTTTGGTAGTGAGGAAGAAGACGATGGTCTCTCGTCCTTTTTCAAATTTTTGTAATATTGCCCAATAAGGCTTGAACTTTCTTTTTAATTAAATATAAGTCCTCATTAAAAAAAATTAATTTAATATAAATTTGAGTTATATATATACTTTTTATCGTATTAATTTAATAGAAATTCGAGTTATATATATATAGGGAAAAGTAGCGGTCAGTATCTTTTCAAGTATGATATTCCATTTCAGTACCCAAATACTAGATACTATTTTGGACAAAAATAACCCTGAGGGTATATCGCGTTATGTTTAAAATTGTAAGTCGTAAATCGCGTGACCAAAATCTCATGATCTGTTACACACAAATCACATCATCTATTTTTATACATAAATCTCATGACGAGTTACACACAAATCTCATGATCTGTTACACATAAATCGCATGATTTGTTTTTACACATAAATCTCATGATTGTTACACACAAATCTCATGATCTGTTACACATAAATCGCATGATCTGTTACATATAAATCGCATGATCTATTACACATAAATCACATGATCTGTTTTTACACATAAATCTCGTGATCTGTTACACACAAATCTCGTGATCTGTTACACATAAATCTCATGATCTGTTACACACAAATTGAATGATTTGTTTTTACACATAAATCGCATGATCTGTTACCCACAAATCTCATGATCTGTTACACATAAATCTCATGATCTATTACACATAAATCGCATGATCTGTTGAGGGTACTTCAGGAATGAAAATATAAACCGGGTATTAAAAAGGAATTAGTTTGGTGAGATGGGTGTTTAGCAGGCATAGAAAATAGTTGGGTACTAGATGATAATAAGTTTGGTGAGAAGGTATTTAGTATGACATCTCTCTCTCTCTCTCTCTCTCTATATATATATATATATATTGGAATCCCCCGTTAGTATAGAATGTATTTTATATGTATTTTTTTCGGAGGGATTCGTAGTCGCTACTCAACGAGTGCGCACAAGGTAAACCTTAAGTCTAACAAAATAGTCTGCAACCCAACGCGAGAAGGTAAACAACACAAGATGAAAGACTCACCCTAGAAAGCGTTTGTAGAAAAACTCGAACTCATGACATTTGGTCACAAGCATGCCTTACTCCACCAATTCGGTTAATCTTTTTATATACGGTCATAATTTATATTTTATTTCTAGAGTCGTTTGATTCTATTAGTTATAATTTATCTATTTTATTTATTGGGCTTGGATCTTTTTAGGTTCTCAAACATTATTATTAACTATAATGTTCGAAAATTAATTACTTTGAACGATAATATTTTCGTTTTAACTGTACGAATAAAATAAACAAAAAAAATATTAACATTTTATTGATTATAATTGGACCAAATATTTAATGGGATGTAATACTAATAGCTTCAGTAAGTAATATTGCGAGTTTATTCATATGGAAAGAGAAACCGAGATATCTACTTTTCGTAAAGATTCTCTCTTCAATTTCATTAGAATGAGACGAGACTATCAGATACCTCATGGGATGAATTTCTCCTAGAAATCCGCGACCTGGGAAAATGACCTTAAACCATGATTCTAATCGATGGGCTTAAACTTTCATGAATATATCAATAACCTGCAAAGTTGATGGAACATATGGAATCAAAACAGTCCCAAACTGCAAATAATGAAAAGTCAAGTGATAATCAATTTTATTATGCTTAGTCATCTCATTAAAAATATAATTATTTACAATATGCATGACACTTTTTTTATCATAATGTAAAGACGTGGACTAAGTAATGTTCATCCCCATATCAACAGGAAGTCACCGTTACCAAATAATCTCACATGTAATAAATGATGTAACACGGTACTCAGCATCGGTAAAAGATCTAGAAACAATATCATATTTCTTTTCTACGAGATTAATGAATTTAAAAAAAAAAACATAGGTGGATTGACGATAATGATAATTCAACTAGCATCACTATAAGCATGCAGTTTTTGTGAAGATATTGAAAGAAATAAGAGGCCTTATAAACAAGTTCCATGAAGATATCTCAAGATACGAAGTACAAATCATCAACTGATATATATAGGCGCAATAACAAAGTGATTAACAACATGAACAACATAAGCTATATTCTATTAAGTAACTGAAAGATAAACCAAGCTCTCCACAAAAATACGACACATATATGGGTCTAACAGAGGGACACGGTTAGTAAGAGAACATCTAGTATTAGTTTCAAGAAGAGTGTATATCCTCGTGTTATCAAACAACCGTGATCACTCAAAGAGATCAGATATATATTTGTTTAAGAAATAATATATCATTTCTTATACCGAGCCACCTCAATACCCAAAAAAATAACAAGCCTAAGTCTTTCATAGCAAACCTATGAGCCAAATCATGCTTTAGTGCCTTAATTCCGTAAAAATCACAACCTATAATAATCATATTTATCTATATGTAAAGATAAAACAATCCACCATTCGCTCGTACATATGATAAATAAAATTGAATTGTGATTAATTGAAAGAAAACCAAGTGAAATAATAATTATATATAATTTCTCAAACCAAACACGATAAGCTTGTTTGAGACCATATATAGATTTATTAAGCCAAAAAAATTACATGACTCATGAGCAACCCCCAAGGAAGGAGTCATGTAAACCTCCTCATTAAGACCACCATTGAGACTAATAATTTTGACATTCAGTTGAAATATCTTCCACTTTCGAACATATTCAATAACATTAAGAGTATGAATTATCGTTATTTTTTTTCATTGGGGCAAACGTATCCTCGTAATCCATACCATACTTCTACAAGTACACTTATATTACAAGAAAAGCCTTATACCTATAAATATATCCATTATATTTTATTTTATTTTAAAAATACTCAACAATAACTAATTGTATGCTTACAAAGTGAAGGTTTTAGAAATAAACTATTTATTCTACTGGAGTTAATATAAATCATATATGTTTGCTATGAAAAAAGTAAACGAAGCTTAGTAAAAATAATAAGCAAAATATGGTAGTTTGGTACACTTAATTGTACGAGTAAATATCCTAACAATTAGAAAAAAAAATTCACTATAGCAAAAAACATACTCGAACAATTGATGGAGCATAAATAGTATAACCTCATGTAGATGTCTCATCAACTATTAAATCATAGAAAATGAATGTATCACTATCATTTCCAAATGAATCAATAATATAAAGTTTCATTTTCGCTACGTCATGTGATTTTATCAGAATAGAATAAACCGTGATATTTTCAAAAGATTGGCCATATCATAATACATATAGCTTATGACTTGTGGGATCAAAACAATGATAACATTTTTTCTCAAATATCATAACTTAGAAAAACACATATAGTTGTTTTAAGAGACAACTCGTTTCGTTCGATATAAAGACGAATAAAAAAATGTGTACATCTAAACACTCATAAAGATAAATAATTTAGAGGTTTTTCATGTTGCTTCTGAAAAAGAAACATCCCTGAATTATGCGCAATAATAATTTGATTAATCACTTGTAGAATATTGAGAATTTTTTTTCCCTAAAAGACACATAAAATTTAAATAATTAAAAGCAAAGAAGGAGCAGTCCCAACAAGGTGACAATTGTTTATTTCTACAATACTATTTTGGCGAGGGATGCTAGTTCAATATGACTAATATATGGTAGCATCAGAGGCAAGTAACTGAGTAAACCTAGTTGAGGTATATTTACCTTTTAAGTTGCACATGAATAATTTTATCATGACGAAAAATTTAGTCTTAACAAGTGCACTAAAGTTTCTATAAATTTCAAGAAAAATGTTTCATAAGATAAGTTCATGTATACCGAGTATAATTGTTAATAAAAATATATAATATGTCAAACCACATGTTATGAAAACATCAAATGAACTAAAACATCAAAATGAATATCAAAATGAGCAAAAGAACAAAAGACATTTTTATTAAATGGTAAAGTATCAAATTTATAGAAATTAAAACTATTACAATAAGAGATATTACAAGTGTTAAAATGACCCAAAACACTTTTGCATACTAAAATTTTAAATGTGATGCATATACATGTCTCAAACAAGAATGCCAAAAATAATATTAAGATGATAAAAGACTCAAATGAAGGAAAGACAAATCAACACTAGAGGCATCAATATTAATCTATTTGAATTTCTCTAAAATATAGATTTCTCCCAATCTATGACATATCGTATGTACAACATGTATAATTATTTCTCCCTAAAAGATACTACGAACTTTAACTGTTAAAAGCAAAGAGCGAGTTGCTTCAACATGATGGCGGTTGTTTTTTCTGCAATACCTTTCTGGTGAGGCATGTCACTACGAGATAACTGATGTATAGTACCATAAAATGCAAGTAATTGAGTAAACTTATTTGAGGTATATTCATCCCCTAAGTCACACCTGAAGCACTTTATCACAATAGAATGTTGGGTGTTCACAACTGCTCTAAAATTTATAAAATTTCTTAGAAAATAACATTTGTTTATAAGATAAACCCACGCTTACCGAATATAATAACTAATAAAAGAAATATAATAAGTCAAACCACACTTGTAGAAATATGAGATGAACCCACACATTATGATTGATAATATCAAAATGAGTAACATAACAATAGATACTTTAATTTAATGTTAAAGCAAAAAAAATGCGAGTTTACTTTTATTATAATCAGAAATATTACATGTGTTCAAATTACCCAAAACATTCATACATACTAAAAAATCTAAATATGATGTATATACATGTTAAAAACAAGAATACTAAAGATAGATTCAGATGATAAATAAGTCAAATGAAACAAAGACAAATCAACACTATAGACATTAGCATTAATTTATTTGAGTTCCTTCAAAACATAGTTTTATCTTAATATGTGACCTATCCCAATCACCTTCTGAGTACTTGGATCCTATATAATATAAATAGAGTCAAAGAAGAAGAGTTATTGACTAGATTTACATAATTAATTTCCCCAAACAAAATTCAAATAAAGATTAAGAACGTAGTAAACATGAGTGAACGATATATGACGGGTAGTAATATATCGAACACTCTCTATTGATATTGATTTAGCACTAGAAGATAAAAATAATATGGGTGAAATACGAAGCACTAAAATAAAGTATGACACGTAAGATGACACATGACGAGATACACCAGAATTTAAAATACATAAGAATGAAGGAATGTATAAAGTAGAAGAAACGGATATGCTTGAGAGAGACATTGATGTAAACATGGTCGTAGAAATAGAAATAATATATTATCAAAATGATTCAAAATTATGAAGGTATAATACAGAGGGTTATGTGGTGCTATCAATATTTCATAATTATACAGCAATAACAATAAATTGTGAGAGACGAAATAGAGGATAAAATTATTGAGGATGACGTCTACTACTGAAAAATCCATTTGCTGAAGGGATCAATACTGAAGAGGTTAATGTTGTTTTGATTTTGATAATGGGAAATAAGACTTCCAATGTTTACATAAATTACCTTAATTGAAGTCTACATTTGGTAATCGTCTAGGTTGATTTAAAGTAGTGGGTCATTATGGAACATCAAACACATTAGAAATATTAGTCACTTTTGAGCCTTTGTCAACCTGAGATTTGTTTCGAGTCTCCTCTCCAATAAATCCATTATTAAGTTTGACCAAAGTCTTATATCGGTTATACTTATGAAGTTATATATGACATATAAGTAAGATCATATCTCAACTTGCATAATGCATTTTGGACGTGGACAAATACAAATTTGTACAACCTTCGAACCTAAAACGGAAAATATTATACCTATTGTAGGGATCATGTTGTTCATACTTATATATGGAGGAAGATATATGACATCCATATTCCCAAAAAAATGTATCAAATCTTTAGACTTTTTCCAAAAAATTGTATCGTACATAATAGGCCATTCATGTTCAATGTGAAAAATATGTTGTATTTTATAGTTCAGGCTTAGTCGGTATGGCATGATTAGAGTGAGCATATCACATTTTTAGTAGTGTTATGGCTCAAGTGATAAGAGGTTAGCCATTCTCAAGGCGGAAGATCTATTGTAAATCTCTATGACTTATACAGGATGGTCTGATTAGAGTAAAAATATAGAGATATATAGTAAATATCTATGGATATGTGATGAAAAATGGCACAACTTAATTAGAGTGAGTGAATATAAGACAATTAAGAGGAAGCTAAAGTGGAACTTTGTACGAGATGAACATTTATTAGGTACGACCAAAGTCCCATATTAGTTAGACATGGGAATTATCAACGATATATAAGTCAGTCTTAAAGAGTGAGAAGCTATATTTATAGTGCCTATATGGATTAGGTGATACATAAGTATATCGGATTAGAAGAATGAAAGTCAATTCAGATGAGGCTAGTCATGCTCAAGATAAAAAAATATATTGTAAAACTCTATTAGGGTGGAAAGATGGTCTGATTAAAGTGAGAAAATAGATTTATTGTAAAGCTCTATGTCTTAGATTGTGAATATTGGCCCAACCTAATTAGAGTGAGCAGATGAAAGTCAATTACGAGGAAGCTAAGTTGTATTTTTTTCCGATATGAGGATTTTTTAGGTGCGGTAAAACTCCAAATCGTTTAAACATATAAATGATTAATGGTATATAAGTAATAACATATCTCAAATAGTGATAAAGCTCAAAAATTTCATCGAACATGCCAAAAGTTTTAGATTTAGAAAATATAACAAAAACTCCGCTAGAAATAAAAGAGAGATTTTTAGAGCGACAAAATAATTAAAATAGTAAAATTCTAATAAATAAGGTAAACCCCCCTCTTAGAGTATTTCTCCTATATCTAACAAATACCAGGTATACAAGTTTAAAATACCAACACAACCTCATTTGTAGGTATATTGGGATAAATAAATAATGTATCCTCATTTGTGGGAATATTAACTCTTAATACGAAATAAATTAACTTTATACATTAATTACATAATTTTCCTTATATATCTACCATTATCCGAGTATTCTATCCTCAACAGAGCCTCCCCTAAATCCTTGAGTTGGAATATCAAATGAAACTTTAGGACAATAAGTATTTAAGTTTATTCATATAGTGTAATCTTTACGTTCTCGTTCTTTCATGCTTCATGCCAATTTGCATTCACGTCGGTAATATTTAAGTTCCTTATTCTTCTTGTTATTTTACTGTATACAAGACGCACTTGTCAAGTTAAATATCTCTCATATTGTCATCAAATAATTACCTTTGTTGATGCCTGTTGTTTCTTTCTTTTGTCAATGCTCTTACTTATTTACTTTGTCGATACTTTCTTTTTACCTGCTATTATGAATCTCCATCTAGCTAATAATTTAAGGATATATTTAGTAAATGAACTTACCTTAGTGATACAATTTTTTGCCTTTTTATGTCTGTATTCTGAATAATCATATATAAATAATCTTTTTTCAGAATATACTTAGTCATTTCTTTACAACCATCATCTATATATCATATAGATAATATATTTAGCGTGTTGTTTTACTTTAGAAACATCGGAAACCGTCACCCTGAATATTAGAAACATTAGAAAAGTAGTAAGACCTCTTACTATTTTTTATAGGCTTGGCTTATAATCATGTTTGCTTTGACTGAGGTGCGTGGCTATTTATGCTTTAATGGCTAAGCTTGGTTTATAACCATGATCACAACTAAAGTTCGTGGCCTCTTAGACTTTTCGTCTAGACGTGGCTTATAACAATATTCACTTTAATAGGATGTGTAACCATTTACATTTTTCATATGGGCTTGGCTTGCAGTCATGGTCTCTTATTAGTTATAATTGTGTTATAATTTTCTAACTCATGTTGGTTTTTTTTTCTTCATTAGAAGTTAACCTTCAGTTGGAGAAACTTTACATATACCATTAGTTTAAGACTTCTTTTAAAAACTGTTAGTTTAGAAACCATTTGAAACCTTTGCAATCATTGGTTTTAAAACTACCATAAAACTTTCAGACCATCACTTATGAATATTTACCGTATAACCATCGTCTAACCCATATGTTCCTCCCAATCCTTGAATAAAATTCAAAGTATTTATTCAATGACTAATAATTAATGAGATAAATATATAACTCACTTTTCATTTTTTAGGGCTTATTGCATGACTTTTGTTTTGTTGAAGTAAAATTTTAATTTAAAATATGTATGAAAAAGAATATAAAATCTTTAAATGTATGTCAATGTAATGATAAATTAGTCTTAATTGTATGTATGATGATGAATTTTACTTAAATGTATGAATGTTAACTAATATGTTATGACAATTTGATTTCATTACGAGAAATACCCCTCATTTTAATAATTATTAATGAAGTTGTAGCATAAAATATCACAAGTGATCATCGTCGTTATATATCAAACAACTATGATCTATTGATTTTTGTGTTGAAAATTTGATGATGTAATTAATTATTTATTGACAATATCTTTTTTTTTTTATGAATATTGTTGCCAAAACTATAAAATATTTGAATGTTGACGTCGCCTTTGTACTTGTCATGTACAATAAATTTTTGGTCTGTTATCACATTTATATTTTGAATATTTTGGATGCGTTAACGGAAACCAAAATTTTGATGGTGCAGTGGTTGAAACACTAGTCTTATATCAATGAAGTCTTTACTTTAAATCTCTACAAATACTATTTCAAAATTTTAATTTACAAATTAAGCAAATAATATATTTCTTGTAGTCATAAACTACACTTTGTATTGTATTAATAACCTATTATATATTTTTTTCTTTGTCTAACACTTAATTAGTATGTAAACAAAGAATATGACACATTGTTCTTCGTCATCCAAAACTAACACTTTGTCTCTCTTGCTTCAAATGTAAAATTTCAATCAAATAAAATTTTCGATGGAACAATATAAAAAGACGATCCACTGTCATAGCTTAACTTAAAACTAATCAATATTCTATAACTTAAACTAAAAGTAATTTAAGCTGTACAACAATACCAAACAACTAGACATTTGAAATCTTAAAATTAATATGAGAACTTCTAAATATGGGGATATAACTTGAGCAAAAACAATGGTCTTAAATTTTTACTAACAATAAATTTAGATATAATGATTTAATGGTTGCATTTTTCAAAAATATTTACCGACGAATCAAGATTGACAAATGAAGATGATTTGTTGACGAAATAACTTTCGGGAAAAAAATATTTGCGTAAGAAACAACTTATCAACAAAATATTTTTCTAAACTAATAACTTCCCGATAATAGTTGTCATAAAAAAATTCGTTAAAGCAAACAATAGCCATTTCATTTTATCTTTTCACCAATATATATATATATCATACTTCAAGACAGTGACCCAATGGATTTAAATGATAGATTTTTTGAAAAGCCATTGAAATATTTTTTGAAGTTTTTCATACTTCTCCTTTACGTATTTGAGGTATACATCAAACTCCAAATCCTCATTGAAATAAATGTAGTAGTTTGTGGTATCTATGGAAGTACAAAAATTCAGACAAAGAAGAGTAGTTGACTGGTTTTATCATAGTAATTTCATTTGTTGTCTCAAAATCGGATGATAAATATTCTTTCTTAATAACTGTCTTTAATCGAGTCAATAACTGCAATAATTTTTTTTGTAGATAAAATGAGGTTAAATGTTTTGTTAAATGTAGTAGTAAACCTTGTGGTTACAACCAATAACTGTCACAAATAAAAAAACATATAAACATAATCTAAACAACTTGAGACTAACATAAGTGTAATTATTGATAATTATCTAGCTTCACTTCTTTTCAACGTCAACTTATGATCAATGGTGAGTTCACCATTAGTTTTTTATGTTAATGACAGTGTTCATTTATCGACAGTTACCTGAAAATTTTCAGGTTTCCAATAGATATCACACACCTTTATATCAACGACTTATAATTTTGATTATATTTACTATCTCATGATTCCATATATCAATACATGCTGCTATTTAAAAAACAATCATATTTATAACTTATATATCTTTGTCATAATTTAAGTAACAAGTTAATCTTTGACCATAATCACCAATAGAGCAAAACCAACATAAATTTCTAACAGTTAGTCTTACAAATCACGATTTACTTTATAATTTTCAAATTTAGGTTGTTTTCTATTTACCAACAAACACAATCATCCATCAACAATTATATTTTCCCTTATCTTTATTGTCTTATGATTCCGCGTACCAATACATATTAGCTTTAAAAAAATATGAAAACCAAATTTATAACTCATATATCTTTATCATAATTTAAGTAGCAAGTTAAACACTTACCATACTCTAGAGCAAAACAACCTAAATTTTTACCCTTAATCCTACAAATCACGATTTACTTCATACAATTACGGAACCGCATATCTAGAAAGCTCTTACTCAGATTCCGTAAAAAACGATAACACAAATAAAATCAAATTCCACTTTAATTTTATTTCAAACAATACAAACGATTCAACTTAATTGACAAAACTAAAAATTAATAATTTAAAAACAGGACTTTCATTGAAAATTAATAATTTAAAAATTAATAATTTAATAACGATTATGATGATTTATCAAATTACCATCAATTTATCAAACATAACCAAACAATAAAAAAATCACAAATCTAAATTGAAAGTAAATTCAAATTCAAACCAAAACTAAAATAAAAATAAAAAAAATCTAAAAAATAAAATCAAAACAGTTTTTTAATCCAGATCGAAATAAAATCATGAAATAGCCAACCGGAATTTAAAATCAGATGGAAATATTATCCTAATCGAACATACATTCGAAAAATGCCCAATCAAAATTGAAATCAAACCAATATCGAAATAAAAAAAATTAAATCAAAACAATTTATGCAATTGAAATCAAAATTATAAATCAAAATCTAAAATTAAATAAAAAAAAGGTTAAAAAAAGTTAAAATCGAAATTCAAAACCAAAACATAATACATAATGAAATCAATCTAAAGATGAATGATACCATTAAAAAAAATACTTTTCTATTAATCAAAATAATATATTAATAAATATATTAATTCACTATTTATAATATTCTTTTTTTATTAATAAAATTGATTTCGTTTCGGAAAAAGATAAAATGTATATAAAGTAACATTCTACTACCCTAGTAGATCAAATATATAATATGTTATAATAGGCTAAAAATCATAGTTAGTCATTGGAGTTGGTCATTAGTTTCAATAGTACGACTTATTTAATTTTTGTATCAAACCAATCATTTTGTTTCCCCGGTGGTCACTAATGTTGGTATTTTATTTTCATTTTTAGTCACCGTTAGTGACCATAAATGTAAAAAAATTATAACTTGAATATCAATTGTAAAACGAATATAACTTGAGTGACAACTTTGGAATAAATGACTTAATCTTTTAGCCGTTATAATACTACCACTAACAATAATAATACCATTGTAATTAAATGTACGGAAGATAACTAAGGACAAAAAATATAAAAAATATAGATATCAGTATAAAAGCAAATAAATGATTTGTAATGGGTAATATAGTTCTTCTTCTTTTTTTCGGAGGGAACCCGCAGCCGCTACTCAGAGTGCAATGAATGCGCACAGGGTAAACCCTCAGTCTGACGCGATAGCTTGCAAATCAATGCCAGAAGGTAAACCACACAAGGTGACAGGCTCAGCTGAGAAAGTGTATGTAGAGGGACTCGAACTCATGACCTTTGGTCACAAGCATGTCATACTCAACCAACTCGGCTACCACCTTGAGGGCGGGTATTATAGTTCTCGACATCTTGTGGCGGGGATAAATAATGTCCTTTAGCTTTTACACGGATACGTATGACAGAATGTTCATTCCCGTTGTCATTATGCATGTGATTTCAAGCATTCTTTCATAGGGAGTATTATTTAGTTTAAACATCACATTTTAACTGTTTAAATTAAAATTTTATAATATAGTTTCTTTAAATAAATAAATATTTATTAATAAACTAAGTAATATAACAAGTGACATACCGGTACAAACATGAGTTTATAATTAAAGGTGTTAAAATTTTAATTTTTGGAAGGATTTTTAAAATCCTATAGCAACATGCACTGTATGTAACTAAAGGTTTTTTAAATTGGTTTGAAAATAAAAAGATATTTACATATACATTATCCCACCAAAAAAACAACAAATAAAATATAAAGTCTAAAAAATATAATAAAACTAAGTAACTAAACGAAGCATATCATTCAAAAGTAACAACAAATATAATAACATTAAGTCTTTCATTGTTATCCAAACCGTTTGTCACGACCAGCCAGAAAAGGATTAAAGACTTGAAAATAACATAAAGGTAAACAATAATAAATTAGTAACTTTTAGCACGACCAAAGAATTTATTTGCCATGAAATCTGTAACAAAGGTGCGAGATGACGCGGTGGGATAAGACAGATCCCAACGAAGGGGAGTCTGAGAAAATCCTAGAGTTCCTCTGCTACCAAATATGGTTGACAACCGCATAGAAAGCATAAATATGACCAAGGTTAGAGTAGGAGGATAAGGTCCAATAACTGCTGGTATTTAAGCACGAGCTCTAATCCACAAACAACTTAGGGAACTTAAGACTTCTACAACAAACATCTCACACTAGTTAGGAGAAAGAGCAATCCACTAAAGATGTGGCAGGTGGATTCACGAAAGTTATTACGTAAGACACAATATGAGGTTATTGTATAAACCGTGCTAGGATTTTATCTCGCGTGGCAAGCTTCTCCTGAATAGAGAGCTAGACAATGGAGGATTTTTTGAGGATTTTGTGTTTGTTCCAAAAAAGATCGGCCTAAGGTACTTGCGGCGCGGAAGGCCGAATAAAATGATATGTGATTCTTATTGTGAAAGCATTACAGTTATTTTTAAAGATCTAAAACTTAACATCCTTCTTGCTTGAGAGAGTAGGTTATCAATTTCGAGTAGATGACATTGGTGAGACCTTCTGCCCTAACAGATCTGAGTGTTTCAGTTCCAAGATTCATTTTTGAGGGTGTCAGGAACCATATTATTGTTGCACATTGTAACATAACATATAATACTGGGATAGAATTGGTCAACAAGAGAATTAAGAAAAATCCAGGGGTTACACATGAGGGAGGTTGAAGCACCGTTACCGATAGAGCTTGTCGATAATGGGCCTTAGGTTGAGTATTTCCCTCCACTCCAACTAAGGAAAGAACTAATCAGAAGATTCTAGAGTATTTTATTTTTCACCTTTTTTATGAGAACCCATTTACACCAAGTTGAAGCTGTTACCATTCAAATGAACCATAAATTTTTGACGACAATCGCTTAATTCCAATCTCTAAGATCTTGAATTCCAAATGCCTCATTTGGACGAGGGCAAAGTAACCTTAGTCCAAACAAATTTATAACCAAATATTTTCATCTCACTTCCCAACTACAAGAACTTACAAAAACGTTTAGAGAGTTTCTCGAGGACCCGAATATGAAGGATGAAGACAAACGACCAATACACATGTCCGATGAATAGGAAAAGTTTGATAAGTTGTAACTTGCTAGTATATGAGAGATGTTTGGAAGTTCATGAATTGATACAAATAGTTATGTTAAGGAAGATATGCCTATAATTGTTGTAGGAGAGACGAGAAGTAATGAGAGGGACACCAATGAAACAAACTAGAAGGGGTATATCTTAAAAGACGATAGTTCTACAAGTCAGATAGGTAAATGTGACTCTTGGTAGGGTTGAGGTAGAGGTCCAAAATATTAGAGAATCCATTAATGCCATTTTTGAAAAGGTTAATAAAGATAGGATTATCATTGAAAAAAACCATTAATTCATCAGCAACATATGTATTAATAATTATGAGCTTATGGAAATTAGGCTAAAAAGCACCCGTGATCCCCCATTTTTACCACTTGTATCAACTCGGTCCCCTTCCTTCAATCATGCATAGAACGCATCCTCATTGTTTTTTTAACTTGCAATTTTAGTCCCCTCGCACATGTGAAGCTTGTGAGCTTGACACGTGGCATCAGTTTTTGTTGCAAGAATGGTCCCCCAATTTTTCTTCCAAAATTTCCCTTTCTCCTTCCATCTCAGCTGCCCTGTCAGCTTTACCATTTATCTTAAGTTTTTACCATTTTACTAAAAAACTTACCATTTACCCTAACTTAACCCAAACCCGAAACCATATAGAACCCAGCCCAACCCGTAATAATATAATCTAGCCCAGCCCACTACAATATAACCTAACGTGACCCGTTTACCCCAATTACCCAAATCATACCCCAATTACCCCAATTTTGTTAGACTCCTTACCGGGTTGCTTCGACATTTTTGGGAAACAGAGAAATGGATCAAGAGATAAGAAATGAAGTAATTTATAAGGAAATCGGAGGTTGAATAGTGTACGACGGAAATCGGAAGTTGAATAGTGTACGACGATTGATTTGAATGAAGTAAAAAGAAAGATTTCGGTATCGAAATTCTCGACGGTTATACTAAAAAAGAAGAGTGCACGGTCGCTTGTCGTTCATGCTCACACGCCATTAAAATGAAGTGAGGGTTGGCACTGCCTGCAGTCTATCATGAGGAGAGAGAGAATGGAGAAAATAAATGTTTTATACTTCAATATATATATATATATATAATATTAGTGAAAATTCGGGTAATTTGGGTATGATTAGGGTAATTGGGGATAAACGGGTCAGGTTAGGTTATATTGTAGTAGGCTGGGCTGGGTTATATTATTACGGGTTGGGTTGGGTTTTATATGGTTTCGGGTTTGGGTTAAGTTAGGGTAAATGGTAAGTTTTTTAGTAAAAGGGTAAAAACTTAAGGTAAATGGTAAAGGTGAGGGGGCAGCTGACATGGCAGCTGAGATGGAAGGAGAATATGCAATTTTGGAAGAAAAATTGGGGGACCATTCTTGCAACAAAAACTGATGCCACGTGTCAAGCTAACAAGCTTCACATGTGCGGGGGGACTAAAATTGCAAATTAAAAAATGATGGGGATGCGTTCTATGCATGATTGAAGGAAGGGGACCAAGTTGATACAAGTGGTAAACATGGGGGGCCACGGGTGCTTTTTAGCCTGGAAATTATAATAGAACCTGAAATAAGGTTGTTTGTTTTTCTCTATGAGAATGCTTGAAATCACATGCATAATAAGAGCAGAAAAAAACACGGAAAGAGGTTCCCCTTGCCACCTATTTTTTTTTTACATAAAAAAAACGAAAACTCTTTACAGTTAAGCATATGAGTGGCGAAGTCCATAACATAAAAGAAGTTAAGGAAAATACGCTAACAAACATTGTCGAATGCTTTAATTAGGTAAATCTTTAGGGCGACATGGGGAACATTTTTATTGGTATGATAATCATGACGAAGCATATGAGTAAAAATGATTTTGTTGGAGATACAATGGCCCGGGATAATGGCCGACTAAGAGAAGTTAATGAGAAAAGGGAGGATCATTGATCATGTTAGTAAAGATCTTAAAGATGAATTTTAAAATAATATTGCAACATGTAACAGGTTTGAAGTCGAATTAGGAACATGGGTTGTTCAATTTTGGATGAGCATAATAAGAGTCTTATTAAAGCTAAGGTTTATGCGAATATAGCAAAATAAATTATAGACAAACTTGCACCAATTGGGTTGATATAGGCCCAATAGGATTTGAAAAAACTATCGTTGTAGTTGTTAGGCCTTTGCACTTTGTTATTGTCAATAGTAGATAAGGATTTTCTTATCTCGTCGTTAGTGACGGAGCGAATCATATGGGATTTTTTCAAAGATGATTAGTCTAGAAGTGATCATATTTTTTATTTTATTTAGACTAGGGTAATTATGCGGGCTTGACGCTAAAGAAGTTCGAGAAGTGGTTAACTAAAATATCAGGCACATTATTGAGGTGAGAAACAAATTATACCATAAAAGTCATTAATAGAGTTTTTTTTAGAAATATAAGATTATATACCCTATTGTGGAAAAAGTTTGGCGTTAAGTCAAGTCACGCGAGACTTCTGCTTGAATAAATATTCCTCAACATAACTAAAGAATACATAATTATTTGAGGCAGAACTTTCAACCTCGAAGAGAGAATAATTTAGGGAGTCATTCGCCAGGTTTTGTAGGGCTTAAAGGATGAGGACATGGATGGAAGTGACGTGTTCACTAATTTTACTAAATTCTCACTTATTAAGGAGTAATGAAAATTTACAGGCGTTTCAACTCAAAATGGATGTTGAACATGGTAGATTATTTGATGTGAAAGTTCCAGTTATTAACGAAAATCGAATGCCATTCTAGGTAAGTCAAAGGTACACACGGAATCATAGTGGACATAATTTTTTTGGAAAATATCATCCCAATGGCTATTGACAAGGGCGTAGTCAAATTCTCGAATAAATAGGGTTACTAAGTTGTTTGTTAGACCAAGAGAATTGACACGAAGATATCTAAGTTTTTTGTTATAGCGATAATAATTGAAATCATTTATAGACGAGGTCTAGAGGTCCGAATTTGCCTTTCGGTCCTGTGTTTATGGATGACATTAAAGTCACCAAAAGCAATCCAAGGAGTACCTTGACGATATGAGGAAATGACACTGATATCATGTTAAATGGGCTAGCAATCGGAGGGGTCGTGAAACTTATAGATAGTAGAGTTGGACAATGATATGTTAGACAAAATTAAAATAATGGAGCAATCAATAATTTGAGGGGATATATACCCAAAGGTGCCTCTAAAAACACTTTGATTCAATAAAATCCAAATTTTACCACGATGATGCATTAAATATTGACCTTAAAGTACCATAAGGGAAGCATAGTACGCATAATTATATTAACATCGTTTTCTTTAACTTTAGTTTCTAGTAAGAATACAAGAGTAACATGGCTCAAGAATATGTATTCACTAACGTATTTCTGACAAAAAAGTCATTTAGACCATGCACATTCTAATGTGAGATGATTATAATGATAATTAGAGGGGAAATGAACTTATTTTATTTACTGTTTGAGGACCATAACGTCTTCGATTTTCTCACAAACAACATGAACAATAATATGCGTCATGGAATAAGTAAGAGGTGAGTTAACTTTAGTGGATTTAGGTGAGGGTCGTGTTCGTATTATGGGGTCTGGCGATTTCAATATTGATAAAGGGGTGAATGTCTATTTCACCATCAAGACCTATCATAAGGGTATTGTATTTATGAACGGAGGTGTATCGATATGCTCGAGAAGACCGAAAATGATTGAACATTGGTTTTAATGATGGGTTCTTTTCTAGGACATCGGGAAACAACAAGAAAGTTATCGGTGTAAGGAGGGAAAAATGCTATGGACATTTCACAAAAATGTGACAAAAAACATACATTTTTTGCACGTAGGGGGCAAACCCTAATACTCAATATGGAAAGATGTGTACTTTCCTAGGCATCTGATTACTAAACCTCATAAAACTTATCGGTAGCATTCATAATAATACCAAATTTTGGCAAAATTCATACAAACTCTATTCGGAATATGGGTGTCACCATATATGGGAGTGCCAAAGAAATGGTCCAAGATATTGAGCCCATTTCCAGACCAGAGTTTGTGGGGAAGCCTATGGAACTTGAGCCAAATGGGAATGAACTTCAAAGAGTTTCCATGATGGAGGCCATTGGCTCCTATTTTTGAGAAAAATATGGTGATTAAGGCATCTTCAATATTTGGATGTTATTGTCAACAATATAAAACCAATAGAAGAAATGACTCGAGAGAGTTACCTTGCATTCTTGCAATGTATGCATGCCCCCAAATCCTAACATCAATGGATTGAACGAGATAAAATATTGGTTTCTTACCAATGAAGTGCCCTCATAAACATTTCTATCATTCAGATTTATCACCGTTGATGGCTTCATGGGGAGTATGGGCATTGCATCTTCAACATAGAGATACTAAAACTTCCCAATTATCATGCTTGATCTATTATTTTTTGGGGGTGGGAGCATGTTAGCCCAGTTTTACGTTGGTTGGAGTGGGGTTGTAGATCAAGCACAGTTTTACGTTGATCTATTATTTTTTGGAGGTGGGAGCATGTTAGCCCAGTTTTACGTTGCTTGATCTATTATTTTTTGGGGGGTGGGAGCATGTTAGCCCAGTTTTACGTTGGGGGTGGGAGCATGACTCGAGAGAGTTACCTTGCATTCTTGCAATGTATGCATGCCCCCAAATCCTAACATCAATGGATTGAACGTGATAAAATATTGGTTTCTTACCAATGAAGTACGCTCATAAACATTTCTATCATTCATATTTATCACCGTTGATGGCTTCATGGGGAGTATGGGCATTGCATCTTCAACATAGAGATACTGAAACTTCCCAATTATCATGCTTGGTTTCTTACCAATGAAGTACCCTCAAAAACATTTCTATCATTCAGATTTATCATCGTTGATGGCTTCATGGGGAGTATGGGCATTGCATCTTCAACATAGAGATACTGAAACTTCCCAATTATCATGCTTGATCTATTATTTTTTTGGGGTGGGAGCATGTTAGCCCAGTTTTACGTTGGTTGGAGTGGGGTTGTAGATGATAGAAAGGGGAGAGAGTTTCATGTATACTCACCAAAAGATATGGGTGTTGTATAGTATACTGATAGTAATAACAATGACCATATGTGTATCAAAAGCGGGGGCTCTGATGGAAGCTAAACGAGGTCTTGAAAAGAGGTGTTGAGAAGTTATACAACCATGATTACCTCTGGACGGGTTGATGATTCTACCATGACTATTGCACTTTAGAAACGACTGAGGGAATGTGGTCGCTAGAATATTCCTAGCAAAATAAGAGGCATAAAGGATGCATGCAGATTAAGAGTAACAGTGATGACGGATGTGTGAACGATTGTTGATGGAAGTTAAAGAGGACAATAGAAAATGATATTGAGCGGACGGTTAGATAAGTTAAGAAATGTTAACTTCTCACTCACGTGAGTCTAAATGAGATGATTTGAATTGGAATTGGGCCTTACAATATTGGGCTAATTAAAAAGCGTGTTGAAGCAATACTTCACATGTGAATTATTGAACAATAGGATATATACAGAGATGATGGGTCTTAATGCCACAACTTTGCATGCATGAGGGTGACGTTACATGTGTCAACATAAGTAGTTAATGCATGGTTTATGGTATACATGGTTAACGTGGTGGTGCTAGAGTAGGGTTAGCAACAACTTTGATGGGCTCAAAAGAATGGATCATAAACATGAGAAATAACTTTGTACAACATGGAAGATATTCGAACAAATGATCATGGGGGAATCCAAGGCAGTCAAAGAGCGAGAAGCATTGATGAAAACATAGGAAGACCTTCTAGTGTTACCACAGTCACGTGGTCCAAGTGCAAGACAATTAGATTGGAAGAGACAAATGTCACCTGGAATAATGGTCATTGAGGCGCTCCAACTTGGTGTAGGGTGTACCAAAATCAGCCTCTGACGGATCTTCATCATTATTAAGTTGCATGCAAGAAAAAGTGAGAAGAAATGGAGAAGATATAGGCACATTCTCTATAAAATTGCATGCCTTCACAAGCGCACGCCTGAATGCTTGATGTGCATGAAAGTCTTGAATCAAGCTCGAGAATGATGAAGAGCTTGTACGTATAGAAAACGGAATGACATGCACAAATAAAGTGAAGATAGTGTTGACTGACGTCGGGCGACCATGCAAAGAGTGTGAGGAACTTGTAAATTTTCTAGTTTCGAACACCAACGAGGTGTCACAAGAGTTTTGAGGAAGATAAAGATTCACTGTGACGAGAAGTTCATTATTGTACATTTTAGTGTGAGTACAAACATTGAAGTGTGAAGTAGCTTTTCTATGTGATAACCATAATGGTATATAAACAATGATGCAGAGAAAAAATGGTTTTATTTTGTGTTAAAATTCTTTCTAGTATAGAACAAAAAAGATGGAAATCTCAATTGTAAGACATATATATATATATATATATATATATATATATATATATATATATAAAAGAAGATAGAGGGCTACAATATCAAAGCTAACTCTAACATGGTGATAGTGTTTTGGCGAAAGTCAAGAAAAACAATCGACATTATAAGAGAAATATTTTGGAAGATCTCGATCCATGATCATGCATTAAATAAAGAGAGATAAAGAGGATTTTCACAAGCTGACCTTTTATTGGAAGGAATAAACATGCTTCTGGGATACAAAGATACTCACTAGAAAATGTGACACACCAAATATCAAAATGCGAGAAGCATAGAGGCACTTTGTGCTCTGTGTTTCTAAACTGAAATTCTGTTTGTAATAGATGAAAAGGGGAACCTTTTAGGTCTGTTAAAAATGTCAGGTTGTGGGTTCACGAAGGGACTAGAGGAACGATCAGAATAATGAAAAAAGACCTTTCGTAGAGACGAAAGACCAGATAAAATTTGACACTCCAAAAAATTCAGAAATGACATAAAAACACGAATTAGAGAAGGAAGTTAACTGAAATTGAGTTTTGAAATAGAGCCTCGTAGGTTTTATAAAAATTCAAAAGGTTGTAGTTTAAAAAAAACAAAAAACAGATTTCTCTCCACGTTCAAGCATAAATGCTTAAAAATGAGAGATTGGAGAGTTTCTTGAAATGCTCAATAGAAGGGCTTTGAAGAATCAATGACATTTTACAAAAAGTTTTGAAAATTGAAGAGTTTAAGAAAAAGTATCTAAAAACTAACAATTATTATTTACTTATATATTTTGTGTAGTTCATTAAATTTCATAACCCATAATCGACTAATATATATATAATTCAATTATTTTTACGATCTCATATTATAGTTTCATAAAAAATAACTAATAAAAAAAACATTCATAAAAACTAAAATTAAAAGAAGATTAATCATAAATTTAAAAAATGTATATTAAATATTTTATTAATATCACAAAAATAAATGTATTAATTTTTTTTATAAAACATTAATTATAAATAAACAGAAAAAATTGTTAGCATATATAGAGTCTTTTTATATTATGTTTGTATCTCACATCGTTATTTTCATATTTACTTATTGTATTCATCTTTCTAAGTTATAATAAAACCATAGTCGATTTATTTTTTATCTTTTTCTACCTGATATCAGAGCGTATGTTTAGATATTGAGTTTAGGGTTTTGTGTTTTCTGTTGTGTTGGCGGCAATTGCATTAGATGTCTAGCAAAATAAAAACTATGCGGATCTTTGTGAAGAAATACGCAAGTTTTCTTTAATCTTCAAATGATCTTCAAACAACCGATTTTCAAACGATCTTCAAATGTCATCGTCTTAACATATGTCCACAAGTTTTTTTTTCATATTTTCCTATTTTTGTCTGATATTTGCTTAGATCGGTGTTTTTCGTTTGAATTTTGTTTAACTTTTGGATTATATACTACGTTTTTTTATATCAGCGTTTTTCCTTTGGATTTCGTGTGGATACTTGGAGTTTAGATTTCGTTTAACATTTGGATTTCATTTAAAGTTTGGAATTTGACAATTTCAGATTTAGGATTGGAGATTTGAGATTTAGAATTGAGAATTTGAGGTTTAATATTTGAATTGAATATGTGGTTCAAAAAATGTGAATAAAAAATGCGTGAAGAAGATGTGAAAAAGAATCTGTTGGAAAAATACGAAGACAGTAATATTTGTAGATCGTTTGAAAAAGATTTGAAGAAGTTAATTTGAAAATCATTTGAAAATTAAAGACAATTTGTGGATTTCTTAACAAAAACTCGCATAATTATTTTTTTCTTAACAAACTCACAATGACTTCAAACTCGTTGACGATAATCGCCAAACCATTGTGAGTTTGAGATGAAATGTTAATATATATATATATATCTATATATATATATATTTCTATCGCTCATAGGTGACTAAATTTTTGATATCCTTTTATTTTTTTATTTGAAATTTTTTTATAAGATAAACGCTACACCAGAATAAGTATAAATTTTTTAAAAATGATACATAGCCAATGAATTATTTCATCCTTTCATCAATGGTATGGTACAGTTTTCACTACTAAAAGAAAGCACTATGAACTGAGTCGTCACACACACAAATACAATGACTGATGCTCTCTTTTTCTACCAATCCATGAAAAAGTGCACGACTATCATCAATAATGAATTCCTTTTCTTTACAGATGTCGAATTATAACAGGTACGTTTTTCTATATAAAAAAAGATAGATTTTATATAAAGAACTGTTTATTTAAGATTTGTCTTAAGGAGAGATAAGGATTTTATAAACATATTTTCTTTAACTTTCAATAATACAATTGAGAAAACAATGATTTATAATTTTTTCAAATAATAATTATAAACCGAATTAAATATATGATGAACCTATATTTTGGATGAGTTGGGTTGTTTTAATGTGGCTGAAATTTAAATCCAACGAGTTAAGCTTTTTCAAATTTTAAAATTTGAACCATAAAAAGTTGAGTTAATGATTTCTAATAGGTTCATTTGAATTAAATGGTTTATTGTTTATTATATATTATTTTATTCATACAAAAACAAAAATAAAAAAGTTTTTTTTATATGTTTTTTGATTATTTTTATATTTTAGTACCAAAATTTTAGTCCAATATTTTCATTCTATTAAGAATGAAGCCCTAAAATTCAGGTTTTTATTATTATTATATCTTTGGTTGATTATGGTTTTTTTATCGTTCGTCTCGACCGTTTTAACATCTCGTCAATGATTTGTCTTTTCTCCGATAACCTCTCAACCAAGATTTTTCAAATTTTCTAATTAAAGACCATTTCTCACATTTCACTCCAAACCTCAAAAGATGTTGTTATAAAATACTATACAATTATCACAAAATGGCTCAAGCACAAAATATATACGAAGGAAAGATTTAAATGAAACACAGGATTTAACGTGGTTCGACATTTGTCTACGTCCACGGGCGTCGCCAGAGAAAGAGTTTCACTATGATAGAAAATGTTACAGATTTCAGATTGTGTTTTGTGTCGCCCTTGTAATCTATTTATAGAGAATTAATATACTTACTAGACTATGGGCCTAATGGACTCATACCACAAGACTAACTCAAGTGATTGGACAATATCACTATCACAACACAAAACTGTACTGCCGGACACAGTACATTGTCAAGGCATTATTCGACTCATGCACAACAAATCTTCCCCTTGAGGCGAATATCCTTTCTTCACTATCAAAAAAGAATCTTCTCTTCTTCTGACTCACCAAATGCCCTTAAGGCATTCACTCTATAGTGCGAACACCGATCCAGTTTAGGCACTCCCTAAACTTTCGAACTGATACTGCCTTGGTCATTATATCTGCTGGATTATCGTGTGTAGACACTTTCTTCACATCAACAATTCCCTTTAATATTATATCACAAATAAAATGATACCTGGCATCTATGTGCTTTGTACGCTCATGGTACATCTGGTTCCCTGTAAGGTGTATGGCGCTTTGACTGTCAAAAAACACTTTTGTAGTAGTCCTATCGAAGCCCAAATCTGCCACCAAACCTTGCAACCATATTGCCTCTTTAGCTGCTTCTGTTACCGCCATGTACTCTGCCTCTGTTGTAGACAAAGCTACAGTAGCTTGCAACTGTGCTTTCCAACTGATCGCACTCCCAGCTAGAGTAAATACATATCTTGTCAGAGATCTTCTTTTATCCATATCACCTGCAAAATCAGAATCAACTAAACCAACCAATGATCCTGCAACATCATTCAACGATTCACCAATATTGGTCTTGTTAAAAGTTAAGCCAACATTCACAGTATTCTTTTGAAGAGATTCAATCTCTTCCCCTATAGCACCAATCCATCGATCTGCCTCTGAACTCGCTATAGCTTCTCTGTAGCTACTAGGTTCCTGCATCTCAACTTCTTCTGCAACTGACAGAGCATATGCAACTAGATTCACATACCTTTTTGGAAGTCTAATATCTCTTCTTTCTCTGCCCAATGCTATGCTATAAGGTTGTTGTTCTGGTTCAGGCGCATCATCGTCACTATCATCTGATGCTGACGCTTCACCTCCTGATTCTGGATCCACCTCAGAACAACTTGAATTATTGGACCTGCTAGGAACTGATTCTACTTCAAGCTCCACCTGTTTACTCACAACCGATCTTGATTCGACCATTTCTCCTACTTTCTTCTGACTGTCTATAGAAGCAAACTCATTAAAAGTAACGTCCCTACTGATGAGAAAACCTGGAGACTTTGGAGAGGTACACCATAACCTATATCCCTTCACTCCAATAGCATATCCTAGAATATATGCATCTCTTTTCCCTCGGCTCAAGCTTACCATCTCTCACATGAGCATACGCAGGACAACCGAACACCCTCAAATGTTCATAATCAGCCGACGATCCAGACCAAATCTCAAAAGGAGTTTTACAATCAATAGCCGTTGATGGAGACCAATTCACCAAGTAACACGCTGTATTGATAGCTTCAGCCCAAAAATCCTTTCCCACACCGGAATGCGAGAGCATATTTCGTGCCTTGTCACAAAGCGTTATGTTCATTCTTTCTGCGACTCCATTCTGTTGTGGTGTTCTAGAACAAGTGCGATGTCGCACTATTCCCTTAGCTTGGCAGAACTCGTTGAACTCACGACTGCAATATTCTAACCCATTATCTGTCCTAAGACGTTTGATTTTTATTCCTGTTTGCTTCTCAATCATCGTCTTCCATTTGACAAAGGTTGAATATGCCTCATCTTTCATTTTCAGAAAGTAAACCCACACCATCCTTGAATAATCATCGATTAAACTCATGTACTATCTGGCTCCGCTCTTGGATGGAATTCTGTTTGGACCCCAAAGATCTGAGTGAATGTAATCTACTGTGCCTTTAGTCTTTCTTACAGCCAATTTGCTGAATTTGACTCTAGTTTGTTTACCTAACACACAGTGCTCACAAAATCCCAATGATTCTGCTTTATACCCTTTTAACAAATCTCTCTTTCCCAAAACAACTAATCTTCTGTCACTCATGTGACCAAGACGCCAATGCCACAACTTATTTTGATCCTGCCTACTTTGGCTATTACTCCCTGATGATGTTACTGCAGCATCGCCCATAACAACACTCCCCTGGAGAATGTAAAGACCCTTCTGCAAACTGCCTTTCATGCATACCATTGAGCCTTTTGTCACTTTGATTACACCATCTTCTGCACGATACTTGTAACCCCAAGAGTCTAGAGTCCCAAGAGAAATCAGGTTTCTCTTTAACCCAGGAACATGCCAGTACGTCAAGATTCTAACAACCCCGTCAAACATTCTGATTCTGACGTTACCAATACCACCAACAGTCAACGAATGATTGTTCCCTAAATAGACAGTTCCATGCATTGGCTTGTACGTATCAAACCACTGCTTAAACAGACACATGTGATATGTAGCGCCAGTATCAAGTACCCAAGATTTTTGCCCAAAGTCTGAACTCACGGACAATTCATCTCATTTACCACTGTTTTCACTATCGTCGGAATCGTTCACACCTTCAACAATGTTTGCTGCATTTCCCTTTTGATTTCCCTTCTTACCATTCAGTTTCGGACAATCTCTCCTATAATGACCCTGCTCACCGCATTCATAACAGTTTGAGTGCTTCACCCTTGACTTGGACCTCCAGTTCTTCCTTCTTAAAGAACTCGCTTTGCTTTTAGATCTTCTCCTAGTCATAAGACCTTCCCCTTCAGCTTGATTGTCTAGCTGCAACTGTCTCATCTCTTTTGATTTCAGTGCCCCTTTGACATCTGCTAGCGATAACTTATCCTTACCATACATAATGGTATCTACGAAGTTTTCATAAGGAGCTGGTAACGATCTCAATACAAACAAAGCTTGATCGTCATCCTCAATATTGATATATATGTTCTCCAAGTCCATTATAATTGATTTAAAATAATCTAGGTGCTCTGTTATGGACATACTTTCTTTTAATCTGAAATCATACAAACGTTTCTTCAAGTATAATCGGTTTACTACTGATTTCTTTGAGTAAAGATCTCCTAGCTTTTTCCATGCGCAGGCAGCAGTCTTCTCACCACTAATCTCGCGAAGCACATTGTCTTTCACACTCATTAAAATCCAGCACAAAGCTCTTTCTTGAAGATCTTGTTTCTCCTTTTCTTTCATCTCTTATGGTAACTTATTCTCCACATCCTTCCACAGCTCTTGCAGTACCAATAAAGATTTCAGTTTAATCTTCCACAACGCAAAGCTGGATCCCCCATCAAATTTTTTAATCATTTATTTTGTTGTTGTAGACGCCATTGTGAAACCCTAATTGCAAAAGCCCTAATTTCACCACGTGGCTCTGATACCAATTTTGTTATAAAATACTATGCAATTATTACAAAATGGCTCAAGCACAAAATATATACGAAGGAAAGATTTAAATGAAACACAAGTTTAAAGTGGTTCGACAATTGTCTACGTCCACGGGCGCCGCCAGAGAAAGAGTTTCACTATGATAAAAAAGGTTACAGATTTCAGATTGTGTTTTGTGTCGCCCTAGTAATCTATTTATAGGGAATTAATAGACTTACTAGACTATGTGCCTAATGGGCTCATACCACAAGACTAACCCAAGTAATTGGACAATATCACTATCACAACACAAAACTGTACTGCCGGACACAGTACACTGTCAAGGCATTATTCGACTCATTCACAACAGATGTGAATAACCTCCACAAGCAAGCCATCTCCCACCACTGAAACAATGACATATATGGAACCCCAATACCTAACATTGACAAATCATACGCTGACATTGTCAAACCTTCTACCAATGCTCCTCGCATCAAACCATCAATAACACAAGAAGTAAAAGACCATATCTCCTTATAATTCAGTGAAAATGAAAGAGAAACCCTCCTAGCATCTACTAAATTTACCTTGATTGTGAAGTTTTCTCAAGGCTTGCCTAAAAGAAACATCCTTAATCAATTTCTTGAAGCCAAAAAATTATATAGAGAGATCAATGTCACTAATTGGTATTCAAGACATATATTCATAAAATTCTCGCTTAAATTTAACATGTGTAAGCTTTGATCCAAATGTGTTTGGACTGTTGAAGATTGTTCCATGAGTATCTTTAAAAGGTTACCATTCTTCAACCCCATCCGTATCTCATTGTGCCAACATGGATTAGAATAAAAAACATACATGAATACTCTACAATGAAGACCTCATCCACTCCATAGCCAACTTCATTGGCCAACTACTGGAAACATGGATTCCTGTCGGAAACCATGCTCTATTTAATGCATGCTACACCTTGATTGAATTGGATATATTTAAAAATATTCAACACCATATTTGGGTGGGATTTGGTGACAAGAAAGGTCTTTGGCTCCACATAAGTTACAAATACATTCTTAAATTATATAACCATTGCCATCATGTCGGTCATGATCAAGATTCCTGTAAGAAAATTTCACAGCAAGATCAATAATCATCCAAAAAGATTACTTAACAAACCCAGAATAACAAGGAACATAGAAAATATGCTCAACAAATGGATTCCCAGCCCTATATGAAACCTAAGGATAACTTGGCCACTAAACTGAAGTACATCACTGTTAGCCCGAATAACAATGATAAGTTAAACATCAATTCTATTGGAAAAGCTGGCACAAACCCCACCAGACATAAGTCTACCGTGCCTGAAAGTAAGCCTCCATCAAATGAAGAAATTATTGATGCTATAAAGAATTTTGAAGAGGAATACACTCACTCTCACAATTCAGAAACTGTTTGCCACACCCCCAACCAGGATAACATCGACAGCCTACCCCCAGCCCTCATCCTTAAGAAGAAAGAACCTGATAAAGACTTCCAATACAACCTAAGAAAAAGATTAAAAGAAATTAAGAACAAAAAAATAAAAAGGAAATATTGTTATCAAGTCCTTATTTGGGGCCAATCAATCCATAAAACCTAAACTTAATAATGACTAAGTTCCTTTACTGGAATATACGTGACATTGGAAACAAACCCTCCATTAGAAGGCTCAAGTCAATCATTAAAAAGGACAAAATCAACATCTTAGCCATCCTTGAGTCTTTCATTAATACAAACAACACTCCCCTTATTACCATTAAGCTTGGCTTACATCATTATTGTTCTAACTCATCTAATAAGATTTGGCTCTTCTTGACAAATTATTTCGGCACCAACATCATTCAGGATCATCCTCAACTTTCACACATGGATGTCTGTCA
The DNA here is from genome assembly GCA_036936605.1 of Limnanthes douglasii subsp. nivea. NCBI lineage: Eukaryota > Viridiplantae > Streptophyta > Magnoliopsida > Brassicales > Limnanthaceae > Limnanthes > Limnanthes douglasii. The sequence continues at coordinate 27,894,459 of JAUPFV010000003.1, read as the reverse complement.
CAATTCATTGAACAAAATCTTTTATTTTACTACTGTCTACGCTAAATGCCAAAGACTCAACAAATTTGACCTTTAGAACTCTCTCAAATCTATTTATAATTCTGTTACTGAATGGTTTGTTATTGGTGATTTTAACGTTATCTCTTATTCTGATGAACAAATAAGTTGTTCCACATTATTCCTAAACAGTTCATAATAATTTAATGACACAATTCGAGAATGCTCTCTGAAAAATGCAAGATACATAAACACCAAATTACCTGGACCAACAAATCCAAATGGAAAAGATTGGTCTGTGCCTTATTCAGCCCTTCCTGTTCTGATTATTTCAATATCACTAAAGTCACCCACATGGCCAGAACATGCTCTGATCATACGCCCATTTGAGTTACCATATCTAATGACAGAAATCATTTCAAATCCAGTTTTAAATTCTTAACATGTGGACATCAAATGATGATTTTCTCAAAAAATTTGAAACCAATTGGAATATGGAAATGCAGGGCTACCCTATATAATTTTATGGAACAAAATCAAGAGACTTAAAGATGCCCTTAAAGCATGAAACAAACTCAACTTTGTAAACATTTTTATCAAATTTGGGAGGCTGAAGACAGGGTCAAATGCATGGAAAAACTGCTCCACGACAACACGTATATTGAGAACAGCAACAATCTTTCTAAAGTTATTGCTTTGCTACTCCAAGCTTTGGCTAAAGATGAACCATATTGGCATAAAAAAACCTGCACTAACTAGATTAATGATTAGGACATAAACACCAACACTTATCACTCATATGTTAAAAATAAAATAAGGAAAAACATGATAATTGGCATTAAAGACAACTCAGACTGGATAACTATGATCATCAAATTGGTAACTCTACTGTATCTTACTTCAAAGATATTCTCACTAACAATGATAATTTTAATAACAGGAACAATAAAAACTTCTTGAATAGTTACATGTTTCAGTCTATCCCTAAGATCATCAATGATGAAGATAATGCAATGCTTATGAAAATTCCTAATGAAGAAGAAATCATTAACATCGTCAAAAGTCTTAACCATTATAGTGTTGTGGGTATGTATGGCTTTAATAGATATTTTTACATTAATTGTTGGTAGATTATCAAAAAATATTTATGCTCAGCCATTGTATCTTTCTTCCAAGGTCACAACATCCCTAAGGGAATTATTGGCACTAGAATCTGCCTTATCCCAAAGTCCGATAACTGTACAACCTGGAAAAATTACAAACCGATTAGTCTTTGTACATTGATGAATAAAATTATATCCAAAATCATTAACAACATGCTCTCTCATATTCTCCCTAAAATCATATCTGAGGAGCATGATGCATATGTTTCTGATAAATTAATACAAAGCAACATTTTGATTTCTAAAGAAATGATTTATGACCTAAACAGAAACATTAAAGCTGTAAATTGTATTATCAAAGTGGATATGGCTAAAGCATATGATAAAATGTTCCACAAATTTATCATCAAAGTCTTATTTTCTTTTGGTTTTGACTCAAAATTCATTTACTTAATCAATAGCATGATAAAAACATTAATGCGTCTATCCTTATCAATGGTGAGAGTATTGGTTTCTTTAAAACCAAGAGAGGTCTTCAACAAGGGGATCCAATGTCCTATAGCCTTTTTATTATCGCTGAAGAGGTTCTCCTTAGAGACCTAAACAAGCTCTTTGAAAACAACATAATTATGAAATATATTACTCATACTTCCATTAGAATCCCCTATTTAGATTTTGTGGATGACTTCCTTATTTTAACTAACAATCTTACCTCTACTATATATGTTATTAAAACTTTCTTTAGGATTACGAGGAAATCTCCGGCCAGACTATTAATGAAGAGAAGACTAAGATTATCTTCTCCAACAATTCTCCTCCCACCAGAATATCTAGTCTCTACAACATGATTGATTTCAACTCTAGCTCTCTCCCTATCTCTTACCTTGGAATAACCCTCAGCAACAAAAACAAAACCATTAATTTTGAACCCATTCTCTCTAACATTGGAAACAAGATCTCTAAATGGGATGGGAAAAACCTCTAATATGGTAGAAGACTTACTATAATATCTTCAGTCCTAATGGTCATCCCCTCTTATTGGATTCAAAACTGCACTATTTCTAAAGGCATCATGAATAAAATTGAAATCCTCTTTAAGAAGTTTCTTTGGGGTACCAGTCACGACATTTCTAATACTCACTGGACCAGCTGGGTTAAAGTCTGCAAGTCATTCAATGAAAGTGCCTTAAATGTCATAAATCTTATTGAGATTCAAGACCCGTTCGCTTACAAGTTATGGCTCAAATTCAAGAAGAAAAAATCTTTTTGGGTTAGATACATTCTGAGCATTTACTACAACAATATCCACAATTTGCAGGCAAACTTCTCTAACAAGAATGGGTCTCAAGTCTGGAAAAGTCTTGCTGCTATCAAAAATACTATTGAGCTTCTTATCAAATTAAAAGTGAGTCGTGGAGACATAGATTTCTGGTTGGATAATTGGTTTACAAAATCCCCTCTAATCATCCTAGATGACAACTAGGATAATAGTTTGTACAAAATTTATAGGGTTAATTTTTTTTGGAATAACAATAGTTGGAATAAAGATAAGTTATCTAGCATTTTTTCTCCTAATGACTTGGCTAATATTAATAAGAATTGCTTAAATGAGCAATAGGATGACTTCCCGAGATGGCTGGCTTCTAAAGATGGTAAATATAACACTAAGGATACTTGGAATCTAATCAAAACTATACACAACAATCTATATGGCAAACTATGGAATTGTATTACTCCAAGGAAATAATTTTTTTAAACTTGAAGATTAATGAATAATTGGCTACCTATTGACACTATTATGTAGGGATACCACTTCTATATAGTATCTAAATGTCAATTACGCGAGAACATTGAATATGCTAAGCACCTTTTTGTTTAGTGCAACTTCTCTTGGGCAATCTGGTCAACATCAGTTGATTCATGACTCTTATTTACATGCTTGGAAACTAGTTCTGGAATTCATGCAAAGATACCCATATTAGTTATATCTTACCTGATATCATATGCGGGGTAATTTGGCAAGCTAGAAACAACTCTAAGGTCAAAGGCTTATCCTACTCTTCTTCCTCCTCAATCAACTATATTAAGCATATCATCTCTGCTTTGGATCAAGCCTCTCTCCTGAAGCACAAGCACTGGACTAACACAAGATCTGCCTCTTCTGAAGTGGGTTGCTTCAACCACCTTAAAGGCCATAACAAGCCTTCCTATCTATCATGGTTTCCTCCTAAAACTGACAGTGTAAAGTTAAATATTGATAGCTCTTCACAGCCAATGGTGAATCTAGCGGGGGAATCATAATGAGATACTCAAAAGGTAATATTATCACACACTATGGTGATGTTTATGGGAAGCTTACCCAAATTATAGTTGAAGCTTGCACCCTCCTCGAAGACCTCCTAATCTGCAAGGAAAATGGATTGGTTAATGTCGACATTGAGTTTGACTTTCTAATCATGGAAAATCTTCTCTCTTCATGTGAAAACCCTTGGCCTCTTGAGGTTATTCTCAAATATTCTAGAGCTCTTATTAGCCTAACTATGGTTATCAAGCACATTTATCGTGTCCAAAACAAGGCTGCCGACTAGCTAGCTAAGTAGACATTCAAATACAAAATGAAAATAGCTATTAACAAATACAACGTTCCTAATAAATCCAATGCCATCATCTTTCTCGAAAGTTTTGTTATAGGTTATGTTGTAAACAATGATTAACTTTTTTCTCTTACCTCATTCTTATTCCATGCTTTGGCAGCATAAGATTTCTTCTGACACTCATTTACCTAGTATTTGTGTCTTTTAGGTTTTTGCTATCTTCTAAGGATTTCCAGTCCTCGATTGTTCTTATCATCCACTTCATTCGAGTTTATCTCATTTGATGGAGTCTGGTCTTTTGTTTCTCAAAGCTTGCATCTTGCTGCTTCTCCGATTATAAGCTCTGTTCTCGTTTTCCAAAGTTTCGTGCTTCTCCAATTCGTCGTGTTTGATTCTAGATCCTCCCGTTGAGTGAGCTCCCCCTAGTCATTTGCATTGCAATAATTTCATGACCGTTGCTTCTCGTTTAGCTAGCCATCAAAACCATCTCCATTTCATTGACGTCTTCATCAATGATTTTGAATTTTAGCTGGAATCTCCTGATCAGTTGATCAAATTCTTCAAATTTCACGATTGTTTCCCTTATTGGGTCTCGCATTTTTGCAAGTTAAAGGTGGACTTGTATATCGAATTGCAAAGTTTTAGTGCATATTTTAAAATTATCCTATGTATCTCTCCTTGCGCCTTCTTTGGGCCTTGTTTTTGTTCCCTGTAAACCCTTAATTTGGTCTATTGCGTCTATCTTAATAAAGACAATATTTTAAAAAATAAAATAAAATAAGTTACAAAACTATTATAAAAATAAAATAAAGCTAGTTATAAAATAAATTATTATAAAAATAGTTTATTTTTTTTGCTGAACCGTGTTCTTTTTGTTTTTCCACAAATTTATAGGCATAACCAATATTTTTATTACACATTCTCATATAATATAATTTTTATTAGACATAGGTAGATAATCCATAATCCCATTAAACTCTAAAACTCAGAAAACTTTAACTCATTTATACTAAATAAAGAAACCATTTAACTTTTCAAAGCTTACCCAATAAACAATTGCTACTCATTTTAAAGTTTTTTCATATTCGTTTTAAAAAATCAAATATATGTCCAAAACAAACAACAAAATCACTATCCATACTACAGATCTCATGGAAAGTCCATAGAAGATGTATAATTACTTTCGAAATATTATTGATTTTTTTTAAATCAATAAATTCAGATAACTGTAGTATAATATGATATTCATCGTCATTGGGTTACGAAACTTATTCTAAACTGATTTCCCATAAGATTTACTAGGTGTATTTCACATATATACGTTTAAAACATTAGAGTTGGGAACCATTTGTAACTATATTAATTACCGTTTGTGAAACGTTATATACTTGTCTTGTGCAATAAACGTAATTATAAATAATATATTTCACAATATAGTTAACAAATATTTTCAGATTACTGTGAAATCGTCACGATATGCTATAATCTCAATGAAATTTCTTAATTATGCTGACGAATAACTAAGAAATTCGTCGACGAAATGACGAATTCTACAGAATTCACTATCAGTTTGCCGTATAAAATTATTTTTACATTTTCACACGGGCTAATTATATATATACAAGTTCGTCACATATATGAAAAATAAAAATAACAATATCACCGATACAATATTGAATTATTTTAGACCATTCCAACCATAGATCCTCAAGTTTTATTAAACTAATATGTTATTTTGGTGTTATGGTAGCAAGTTTTGTGCAATAAAATCATTTTATACATTTTTTTTTATCATTTTCTAACTTAGAAAATGGATACAAAAAATTACGTTATTACTTGCAGAATTCAAGTAATTATAGATACGAAACATTGAATAAATTATGTGCGAAAATTTGTAGTATGGTTCATGCGTAACAAAGATAACATCATATGTGATATGCGAAACATTCATACCTAATTTCACTGCATCCATGACGAATAAATTAACTAAGTCGTCATTACAATGCCGAATTATTTTTGGTTATTCCAACCACAAATCTATAGGTTTTGTTATGATTGATATGTTAGTTTGGTGTCGTGGTAGCAAAATTTATGTGAATTGTTAACTTTAGATGCTTGTTCTTATCATTTTCAATCTTAAGCCAATAATAATAAAATTTTAGAGCCATATATGAAAAATTGAAGTAATAATAAATACGAAAACATGTATAAAATTATATGCGAAACATTCAAAAAGTGTGATGCGAAACATTCGGAAATTATGATTCGAAACAATGTATAAATAACATATTCAAAACCTTCGTAACTGATGTTGCCAAATTATTGACGAATAAAATGAATTATATCGCTAATAAAATGACAAATTATTTTCGGTCATTCCAACCAAAGATCTATTAGTTTTGTTAGGACCCATATGTTTTTTCGATATCGTCTAAAAATATTTAGGTAAAATATTACATTTAGATGTATTTAGTGGTTTCCAACCTTTATAGGTAATACGAAAACCTACGACTGTACTTGCAAAATCTAAGTAATTATACATGTAATACATAATAAATTACATATGAAAACTCGATGACAATTAAAACTTAATACAGTACTTCGAAATCTAATATAATATACGAGCAAAACCAACTATGATAATTATAAAATATGATATTGCATAAAATTGAATATTGGTTTCTTGCTGTATGGGTCAAATGTATGTGAAATATCAGTATTAGTGGATTATACCCATGTTTTTATAACCCACAAGTACTATAAATATGATTTAATAGTCGAGTGGGAGAAAGAGACCGGTGAAAAAATCGACTTCTTAATTATAGTTAGAATCGCACGATTTGAGTTATGGTTGTGAAACCCCTAAGATTGTCTACCAACGTGAGAAATCGCATGATCCAGCTCGTGACTATAAAGCACCTAAGATTATATCCTGATACAAGTGGTTTTGCTATAGAATCGGCCACTGAGTTATTCACACGCACTACCTGCTCGTATTTAATTTTCTCAATCTTATTTTCTCAATCTTATAATGTCGCAAAATACCCTCATATACTTTCTTGCTTAATTTCATATATTTCATTCGCTTGAATCACCACTAACTGAGAATCCAATATTACTCTTATGACCTTTTTCTACAAATATTAATTAATTTTAAGCCAATCAAGACAGTCCCATACTCTCCCATGTTATATGTTACATTTAAACCAAACTTCACCAACTGTATGATTTCCTTACCAAAGGGTGGTATTAATGTGATCCCAACCATTCCTGTATTAGTACTCGACGTTTCATTACCTTTTAAAATCCATTTTAAACCTTTTCCTTCTTTTGAATGTATACCTTCATTGGTATCAGCTTTTTCTCCAGTGAAGTCAATAAAAAAATCAGCAACCGTTTTAGTTGTAATTAAAGTAAGTGGCTCATTTAAAATTTTATATTCTTCCAATTCCATTAACCATAGTGTAAGTCTTCCCACAATATATGACTTATGCAACCCGCTTCTAAAGGAAAAGAAGTTCTTAAGGTGATGGTATGACTTTGGAAGTATGGTATAATTTTTTTTGGCACCTACAACCACAGACAAAGCTAACTTTCAAAGTTCATATTCCTTCTTTATGCGTCAGTCATGCTTTTGCTTACATAGTAAATCATTTTTTGCAATTTTCAATTTTCTTTAACCAGCATTGTAGTTACAACAAAATATGATACAAATACGTATAAGTATAATACCTCACCACGTATTAGTGCTGATAAAATTTACGGTAAAGTCAAATACTCCTTCAAAGAAAGGAAATATTTGTCACAATTTTTATTCCACATAAAAAATTTCACTCCTCTAAGTACCTCAAATAAATATTGACTTATATCAGAAGCCTTAGAGATAAATCTTGACAATGCTGCGAGACAACCTGTTAATATTTGTACTTCTTTAACCGTCTTCGGTGTGCGTCATGTTTAATAATGCCTTCAACTGTTTAGGGTAAACTTTAATAATATTCTTACTATTAACATATCCAAGGAACTTTCTACTTCGAACTCCTAAAGAGCACTTTAGTGGTTAAGTTTAAGATTTGACTCTCTCAAGTTTTCAAATACTTCTGATAAAATCTCAACTTACTTTTTACTATCATATTATCTATGTAAGCTTTCATGTTTATGGCATCAATTTCTTAAAAATTCGATTAACTAACATTTGGTAAGTTAACCCCCCAATCTTCAAACCAAAATACATAACCTTATAGCAATATAATCATCTTTCAGTTTAAAAAACAGTATCCTCTTCATCATTAGGATGCATTCAAATTTGGTTATATCTGGAATCTTTATCCATAAATGATAAAAATCTGCGACCCGTGACATCATCTACTAATTGTTCAATACAAGACAGAAGAAAATATCATTTGGGCATGCTATATTAATATCAGTAAAGTCTACACACATCTGACATTGTCTGCTCTTTTTATCACCACTACAAGATTAACAACTCATATATCTTGACTCATTGATATGCCTCAGCTTTAAATTTTTTTCCATTTCTTTAGCAACAACTTCCACTTTTTCAACAGATAAAGCCCTTCTTTTTTGAGGAATTATCATCACTTATCTGTCAATCAAATATTTATGGTAGATAATAGATAATTTGACCCCTGAAACATCACTGGCAGTCAAATTAAAAACACCAGAATTTATTTTTAAAAATTCTATCAACTCGATCTTGAGATATAGATTTAGAAAATTTCTGATATTCGCTTCATGTCCGTCCCTTATCACTTTCTCGACTGTCTCACTCAAAGAATCTCCACATTCAATTTTTGACTTTCTCTGACTACACTAACCTAATTTCCTACATAATAATTTTGACATTTTCTGCAGGTACAAGAAGTGGCTTTCATCCATAGTATACCATTGATTACATTATACGAAATGGGTTTATCAGAAATTATAAATAAAGTTCTTACTATTTTTAAGTATTTCCATTATCAATAATACTAGAAGCTCAGTTTCACTAACACAAGGTGAGGGATTCCTTTCATAACTAACGAGTTTTTTGGCATCCAACTTATATGAGGGTACTCTTTGCATATAGTCAATATAGTTCTTGAAAATGACATTAACTAAGCGCCTATTATCAATCAGTACTTGTGATAAAATCCCTCCCGATATGTCTAAAGTTATAATTAATGCATCTTCATGTAAGGTTAAAATCCCTCTAAAGTCATCATTTTAAATATCAGATCATCTACAGGTTTGCGATTGTGATAATATGATGACTCTTTAACCAAATGGACCTTCAAATCTCATTTATGCTTCTTATTTGGACGGGTCGGTTCCTGACATTGTGTCTCTACCATAAATACTAAAAAGATGTTGTTTCCTTCTTTTGTCTTCTCTTAACTTTTTCTCGTTCTTTATCCTTTTACTCTTCTTTATTTTTTCCCCACTTATTTCCCCCTCATTCCCTTTGGCGAACTGAATCAAATCATCACTATCAATAAGTTTCTGAATTTAATCATGTAATTTCTAGAATGAATGGTGGAGTGACCATGGTCTCTATGATAGGCGCAAAAGTATATGCGAGAACTATCATTACTTGAATTTAGCATAGGATACAGAGTTTGATATTTTGACCTTCCTTTTATTTTATTAAAGATAGCTGCAATGTTTTTGGTTAAAGTGTAAATTTTTGAGTTAGATTATCATAATATGAAAACCTTTGCATATTGATCGGTCATCTCTTTCCTTTATCACACTTAATATCTTTTATTTTCTTTTGATTAGGTACCACAACTTTAGACTATTGGGACTTTGAAACAGAAGAGGCCTATCTCGTCGAGTCTTCAAGATGGATGAATTGTTCTAATCTAGCCAAAATATCCCCCATATCATCCACATGAACCTAACAAGGTCTTCATACAATTTTCCTTCTATATCTAAACCTCTCTTAAAAGCATATATAACAATAGCTTATTTACAAGTTACCAAACTATTCATCCCTTGAAAAAATCTCTAGAAATAGTTTTTCAACGATTCCTCATCTTCTTGTACATATTTATGATGGAATCGCCTTTTTTGTATGAGCTCGGTTACCTACGACGAAATTATTGAAAGCTCTTCAAAATTCTAAATTAACCCATTAAAAAACTATTAAACTAATCTAAGGTATTTCACTTGAATGTCATGGACATGACTTTATATAATAATACATCATATGGATTAAATCGTATCATTGTATCTCTGAACTATTCTAGATAATACTTGTCATACCCTGAACCATCATAAGTCGTCATATTAAATGGATTAAACTTTCTTGGAATTTTTCTTACAATTGTTTTTTGAAATACTGAGATTTTTGAAGTACATACTCTGCCTTTTTTTGCCTTTCTTTGTTATAATCCACCTTTTTTTTTCTCTTTACCCTTTTTACTACCAAGTTACTTAACTGACCTTCAAATTTGGATCTATTTTCGTTTCACATTGCTACTTTCCTCTAACTCCATAACACCTTCTCTTCTCTCTTTTACAAAAGTCGCCTCTTTTTCTTTTATTTTTACATCATAACTTGTTTACTTTCTTTCACATTTGACTTCTTTTTTCCCTTGTTTTTTGACCTGGAAATTTTCAATAATAATTGTAACGCCTCTATCATCTTTTTCATTCTCTAATTGGCTTCACAGTGTCTTTCATCTTGTAACTGATTCGTTATAGCTTGCTCTCGCTTTATTTATTCAATCTACAGCTTTAAGATCTGAATGCTAACTAAAGTAGCTTGGAAACCTTGATTAAGGAGGTTTTCAACTTGAACTTGTGTAACATAACCAGGCATACCAACTGCAACTCCGGTTGGTCGATTAGTCATAGTTACTACTAGAGTTCTTTGCTCTTGAACCACTAATATGCACACACTAGCTGCCATGCCTGAGTCTCAAGTTTGTTCCAGGATACCTCCATCAGCTAATAAACTTATCAAAACCCCCGAAAAGGTTTCCAAAGTAGCTCAAATTGATCGAATCCTTGGAGTTCCTCTTTCGATTTCTGATCTTATCATCATCATTGGTAAATTACTTGAAAAATTAAACTTTTGAAAAGAAAATTTCCAAAAAAACGGCGCCAAATTTCATGAGGAATTTTTTTATCAAGTATAATGCAAAGTAATTTTCAATAATCACGAAAGAATAATCAATAAAATATGATAGTATTTTGTGCATTAAGTGTGTAATCTTCAAATGAAGACTTAAGCCTTTATTTATACAGTTACAATATTATTTTCTCCAATCAGTGCATTACACGTGTTATAACAGCTTAACAGACTATCTCGATGACTTATTAAATGATGACACGTGTTTTTTATATATAACTGCTTGAAGGGTAAAAAACACTGTTAGTCTCCCATGTTTACCACTTGTATCAACATAGTTCCTTTCGTTCACTTATGCATAAAACTTATCCCCTTCGTTTCAAAAATTTGCAAATATAGTCCCCCCGCACATATAAACCATTTAAAAACTGACACGTGGCACTTAAAGTTGAAGTATTGTATCACTTTTGGTCCCCAAATCCCATGTTTTGTATCACTTTTGGTCCCCCAGAATATGCGGATAGACTAATCGTGCAAATGTTTAAAACAAAGGGGATGATTTTTATGCAGAAGTGAACGAAAGGGACTATGTTGGTACAATTAGTAAACATGGGGGACTAACCGTGCTTTTTAGCCCTGCTTGAAAATCTTTTCTCGCTCGCTTGTCTCGTCTCACATCTTCCCTGCGACCCGCATCTAAATAATTTTTTTGACCACCGTCTAAATCTTTTAAACAACCATTGTCTAATAATTGTTACTTGTCCCTCATCTAATCATTTCTTTATCGATATCGTCTAAAGTCTTCTATATGACCCTCGTCAATTATTGTTACTTGTCCATTGTCCAATCACTTCTTTATGGACCTCATCTAAGGTGTTTTGGATGATCTTCGTTTAATTACTTATGTGTGTCTCTTGTCTAACCACTTCTTTGTATCATTCGTCTAAAAGTTTCTTGGTGGCCCTCATCAAGCAATTTCTATATGACATTCATCTAAATCTTCTTGATGAACCTCGTTTAACATTTTTATTCTACATATTATCTTCTTATTAGTCTTATGAATGTAGTTCGTTATTATAAACAACATATATTATTTGAATGATGTATCCTTATTATGAGTAATTATCAAATAAGGTATAGCCTTCGACAATAGCTATTTAAAATATCAAATCACTCTTATGAATTAATTAAAAACTATATATATTTTTTATTATACTAATATTTTTTTAAAAAATATTTATTAAATAATAAATGCTAAAAAATAATAATTTATCATCAATTTTTTTTACATTGAGCATCATATGTAAAAATAATAGTATTAGAAGTTAAAAAATGCCTTACCTTGAGCGTAGAACAACGTGAGCCACTCATAAACTTTTTATTATCTAATATTAGAGGTGATTGTAATACATACATATCATGATTCTTTTGAAAAATTTCAATTGTCTCTTAAATTTATGATTTAATTTGATAAAACAACAAAACATATTTTAAGTTTGAAACTAGTTCAAGAATGAGAAAAAAAGATTTTGGTTTTTGATGGGTGGGGTCTTTCCAAGAAAAGAGTTCTTGAAGATGAAAACTCTTCATCTTTGATTACCCTCTTCAACTCTAAACTATCTCTTTAGTAACCTGAGAGCATGCTGCAGTATCGATATTTTTGATCCCTCCTCATATTTCTTCAAGAGTATTTGTAAGGTTCTTCATAGAAAAGATTCAAAATCTAGAGTTTCTCCAAAATCGTTCGAGTTGGGGATTTAACCGAAGTTGATTGGGACTTGTTCGTCTAATTTGTGGAAGGCTACCAAATAATTTAAGGTTTACAAGAACACTAAAAACTGCTGACACACTTCTCAATCAAAGCAATCCTCGTCAACAAATCCCAGTAACGAGTTTCTCTTGGGGCTCCCCAGCTCAAATAGGGCGCCTTGATGTTACAAAGAAACTTAAATTTTCAGCAAATGAAAAATGACAGTACACAAAAAGGCTTCCCCAGAAAATCATATCACTTCCTTTCAAATGGCACCCAAAAAATTCAATTTCAAAATAATAAGGAGGAGCCATAAAATCTGTAAATATATCAAGACATCAAATACGTTAAAAAGACCCAAAGAAGATGAATTAGTGAAGATTTAACATAAAAAATACGATTTTCAGTTTCCCCCTCTAAAATGCTTAATTCAAAAGATCAGAATCAATTCCAGGCTATGACGAAAACTCTAATGTCATGCAAGGAAGCTATCTGACCTCGTTCTCAACCAAATGAAGATGATGTAGCTTTACAATGACCCGTCTATTACTCAACCAAGGAAAACTTTCTAGCAATCCAATTCACCAAGCAAGAGAAGTACACTATAATTAGAATTTCTAGGTTTACTCTGGTTGGTAAATTTGCTTTATGTAGACCTAAATTACAAATTATAATATATTTCTGAGAAAAACTAAAATTCACTGGAAATTTCAACATATTTACTTATGATAATATACATGTTTTTATTGAGCATAGAAACGCGATGTGTGGTTAGTTGACAATCACTATTTGAGGCTCTTGAAATGGGATCATCACTTAAATCTAAAAAAAGAATCTTTTGTAACCCAAGTGTGGATTACATTTCCTAAATTGCATAAATTTATATATAACAAAAATATAATTAGTACTATGGCTAAAACTATATGAAGACCTCTTGAGATATAGATTCCCGATAGAAATAGGGCTAGATTCAACTACTGTCAATCTTGGATAGAGCTTGACGAGTCCAAACCACTTAGCAAAAAAGTTTAGATTGATTTTGATAGCCAAGATGGGTTTTGGCTAGACCTTATATATGGACTAGTTCCTTTATATTATCTAGATTGCAACCATTTTGGTCATGATGCCAACAAATGCAATAAAAATATAAAAAAATGATTTCAATACCTTAACCAATCCTGGAAATCATAACAAACAACCCCTTCATACTCAATCTTCTAAGGAAATAAATTCTATAATTTTCAACCCGAATAAAAATACTAATAAAACTCTTGACATTAAAGAATATAATTCCTCTCAAAATCATGTGAAACCTTTACTTAATCTTAACATCCAACCAAACCAACAAACTCTCATGGAAAATATTGACCTTCGAGTTAACTCCTCAATCACTATTAAGGAGTTGAATTCTGAAGTCATTAAAGCCTTAAACTTTATTGACGTGGAAACAGAATTAATGTCCTCCTTGAATAATATGAGGAAGATATCAATGAAATCTCCCCTAAAGTTACTCTCACAGGTAGTCTTCCAACATCCACAACCACTACCCACACTTATAAAACCACTGAGTTTATTAATGTAACCAGAAAGAAAACTAATAAGGCTAAACTAAAAAAAACAGAAAACAAAACATTGAAAATATCAAGTAAGAGCACAAAAGGTCTAAAAAATCCCTCACCTTTTTAATATAAAATGACTATAAACAGACTAAATTGGAATATTAGAGGTGTATACAATAAATCTTCAATTAATGGACTCAAAACTCTTATCAAGACTTAAAAATAGAATTTTTAGCCATTTAAAAACCTATAGTTAATGAGAATAATCTTAACACTTTAATTAAAACTCTTGGTTTTCATAGTGGTGTTTCCAATCCCTCTTATAAAATCTAGCTCATATGGAAATATTACTTCAATGTTGAAGTAATCTGTCAACATGACTAGCTCATCCACATCAAAGTCCACCATCCTTTTGATAACAAAGAGATTATGACCACCATATTTTATGCTAAATGAAATATGATAAGCAGACTCCCCATTTGGGACAAACTTAAGGATCTCTCAAACAATACCCTTGAGTGGATTATTTTGGGATATTTTAATTGCATCTCCTCTGCCTCTGAGCAGCTCTCTCGCTCCACATCGTGTTTAAGAAGCCTTGATGACTTCAATAACAATTAGAAGACATTGGCTTCATTGGCCCTCTATACCTGGACTAATAAAATATGTTAGAAAATATTAGGTATAATCTTAATCAATGATAAAATGAGAAGATTATTTGATAAAATATAGGTCAAACATCTTGTGAAAACCTGCTAAACCATAATCCCATTAACAAATCTTTTAGAATTTTCTTTCAAGCCCTTATCTTTATTTAAATTCCTTAACATGTGGACTTTGCATCCTGACTTCCTTTAAACTGTTCAAAATGCTTAGGATACCCCAACATCTGGCTATCATTTGTTAGTTTTCTTGGATAAGTTAAAAACGGGTAAAAACCTGTCTCAAAATCTAGAACAAGAATACTTTTCGCAATATTTTAATGGTATTGCCAAAGCTGAGGAAGAAGTCCCATTTCATTAAATTAATCTTCAAAATCATCAATATATTAAAAATAAAATTAACTTGGCATAAGATCATGATAATTGCCTCATTCTCTTGGCAAGATGATAGGCTTATTGGGATAAAAAAACTAACATAAACTGGTTAAAATATGGTGATAGAATCTATGCTTTCTTTCACAATTTTGTGAAGAAAAGACAAAGAAAAAATAGAATCAAGGTTATATACCATGAAAGCCTATGGCTTGATGATCAAACTTTAATTAACCATCATGTTGTTAATTATTTGAACTCTTTATTAGCCACTTACATTAATATCAATCAATAATATGACCCCTTGAATGTTATCTCCAAGCTATTAACTGATGATGAGAACCAATTTCTTCTCAACACCCCTACCAAATATGAGATTATTCAAGCCATTAAAAACCTTCACCGAAACAATGTGGTTTGCCCAGATGGGTTCAATGCTATGTTCTATCAAAAACACTGGCCTATTATTCATAGTGATTTAGTCTTTACTATAGTTGATTAATTCAAGGATAAGCATACCCCCAAATGCATCTTTTCCGCCTCCATTTTCCTCCTTTCTAAATCCCGCAACCCTAAATACTTGAAATATTTTTGCCTAATTAGCCTCTATTGTCTTCTTAACATAATTTTTAAATGATAGAATGTCTGTCATCCTGCCCAAGATCATCTCTAAAGAGCAAGAGGGGTTTGTTCATGGAAGAAATATCCATGAACACATCCTCCTCTCCCAATAGACCATCTATGACCTTACCAAATCATTTAGAGGAAGTAATATTATTCTCAAAATTAACACGACCAAAGCCTTCGACAATCTTTCTCATAAGTTTATATTTAATGTTATGAATGCCTTTGGATTTTATCCTAAATTCATTCATCTCATTAAAAACGATATTAGCTATGTTTTCTTCTCCATTATTGTTAATGGAGAATTAAATGACTTTTTCAAAGGTACCAATGGCATAAGGAAATGTGATCCAATCTCCCATAACATTTTGATAATTGCTGAAGAATACCTCATAAGAGGTATTAATCATCTAATCAATCTAAACCCTTCAATAAAATATAACACGAGAAGTGATATGTATATTAATAGTTTAGCATTCGTTGATGACTTTGTCATCTTCACTAATGGTTCCATAAATAACTTAAATAAATTGTTCAAATTCTTAAACTTATATAAAAGTATTTGAGGTCAATCTATTAACCTTCATAAATCCAGCCTTATTGTTTCTAAAAACATCAACAATAACAGAATTTATAACATTGAAAACATTACTGGTTTTAAAAAGAAATATTTCATCTTAACTTATCTTAGTGTCGAAATCCATAACAACAACAAAGATAAGTTATATGATGACTTGGTTAACAAATTCAGAGAGAAAATATTGGATTGGGACTTCAAATCCCTATCTTTTAGTGGTAGATTAGTACTGATTCAATCAGTAGTAATGACCATCCCATCTTATTATATCCCGTGTTATACTCTCACTAATAATGTTATCCAAATAATTGAAAGACTTCTCAAATAGGTTCCTTTGAGTGTCTAAGGAGTCTTTCCAAACTATTATATGGACCAATTGAAATACTATTTGTGAGCCTTACAATGAAGGTGACCTTAATATCTAAACACTCTCTGATCTCAATGACACTTATTCGTGCAAAATGTGGTTTAAATATAGAGAAAACAATACCTTTTGGGCTAGATACATGCATAACATATATTGCAAAAAGTTTTATCCTCTGCTCAAACCCAATTCTAAAATCACGAGAACTTAGAAAATACTTATTAATATTAAATATACCGATGAGAAATATATAAGATGAAACCTTAGTAATGGAAACACTGATTTTTAAATTGATAGATGGTTTAAAAACAAACATTTTATTGATCTCTCAAATGAATCTAACTATGACTGGTACACTATGAATCAAGTCACAGAATTTTGGACTAACAATTCCTGGAACCATAATTAGCTTGAGCAATGCATGACTTAATTCGAAATTAACCTAATCCTCAATACTTCTTCTCACCCTAATCATACTGATAAGCCTATTAGGTCTCTCAATCTCCTTGGTAACTTCAACATCAAATTAACTTGGAACAAAATGAGAACTAAAAGCAACATCACTTCCTTATTTGCTAAAATCTAGAAAAGCTACACTCTTTCTAAATATTCATTCATCCTCTGGAAAATATATGAAAGGTTGGATTTCTGTTGATCATAATCTCCAGAAGAGGCATTTAAACCTTGCATCTAAGTGTCAGTTCTACCATAACATTGAAAATGTTAATCATGTCTTTGTAAATTGTCCTATAGCCTGAGATGTTTGGATTGATCTTTCTAATCTATTTAACATTAACATTGGTAGATATATGACATCTAATATTTTTTTATAAGATGTTGGTTCTTGTCTACCATAAAAAAATTCTCATTAGACATACTATACCTGCCATTACTTGATGGTTTATATGGCATTACAAAAATAAAATAAAATTTGAAAACATCTTCATATCTGCTGATCTAATTTTAAACAGGATCAAATTCATTTTATCTAGACTTGACAATGCATACATCTTAAAAATAAAAATATGGAGTGGTGACTTGCACATTGCTAAATATTTAGGCTGTTTCTTCCATATTTTAAGATCAAAGTCGGTTAGCATTCACAGATGGTTTCATCTATCAGACAATCGTTTTAAATTAAATATAAATGGCTCATGCTTTCTCAACGGTCAATCCAGTGGTGCATGCCTAATTATAAACAATATTTGTGATGTTTTATATGCTTACGATAGATTATATTAGAAACAAACTCTTTATGTTGCTGAATGTATAACCTTACTTGATGGCTTAATCATTTGCTACCAAAATGATTTTAAATCTGTAGACATAGAAACTAATTCCACTATACTGTTTGATATGCTTTCTTATGACACTGCCCTTTGGTACTTTCAAACATTAATAAAATGTTGTAGAAAATTATTCTTCAAACATTATGTTTTGTAAATCAGAAAATCTATGTAGAATAAACTGCGAATCTATATTTAAGAATAGTAGAGAAGCAAAATCACTAACTAAAGATACCAGATAAGTTGCAGATCGCGAATCAAGTTAAAAGAGGAAATGGAATTTCAAATGAAGTAGAGATGGATCTACGAACGAAAAAAATATAAACTAAAAATAAGATTTTTACAACACTCCTAATAGTACACAAGATTGAACAATTTACACACAAAACTTTTTAGATGCATATAATCTTTTACAAAAAAAATTTGTATTTTAAAAAACAACTTTAATTATAATGCGAACACAATATCAAATAAACTAATGTATTTTAATAAATACATTAAAACGATCATATCCTAAAATAAATATAATATACTTATCTAAATGTGCTGCCAAAATTATAAATCAAAAGATAATAAGTGTATAAAAGTTGTTGATCTCATGTTATAAAATTATTTTAATTTTTGGTAAGAAGGTTCTTGACATCAAACCGATGGGTTGGTGTTTTCCATTTAATTCTAAACCCGACAAGTATTGGAATATTTTTATATCATTTTGTCAACAATAAATTTCGAAAACAAGTAATCTTAAAAATTAAAACTATATCACGTACGAAAATAACTAAGATAAAAAATATTTTTTGTAATTTAAAATGGTGCAAACATAATTAATTATAAACTTCACAATTTTATAATCTTTTGAAAAATTGATTTGTATGGTACAAACAGAAAAGCGTAACCTCTAAAAAGCAATTCATTCAAAATTATTTAATAAATATTAATTATTTTTATGAACTATTTATGTTTGGGTCAAAAAAACACTTACAATTTTATTATTTTAAGATATACGAAATGAACGTGTGGTTTCGGTTTCATTATCATTATACATCGAACATACAATATTTTGATTAGATTTTATTTATTATTATGTTAACATTAATTTCATGAATGTGACTATTTTTCGAACTCCGAAGGCAAGAGAACAAAGTGAAAGTGAGGGAGCTCCCAAGGGGTAGCCGAGTTGGTCGAGTATGTCATTCTTATAACCAAAAGTTCATGAGTTCGAGTCATTCTACATACGCTTTCTCGGCTGAGCCTGTCACCTTGTGTGGTTTACCTTCTGGCGTTGGTTTGCAGGCTATCGCGTCAGACTGATGGTTTACCCTGTGCACACTCATTGCACTCTGAGTAGCGGCTGCGGGTTCCCTCCGAAAAAAAGAAAGTGAGGGCAACCTTCTTTATTAAAATAGTGCGCATACCGATTATTCTTTGCGAGACCCATTAAAATATTGACACGTGTATGGTACTAAAAAAAAATTGGTAGTGGGTTACAGAGAGGCATTGATTCAACTTGATTGTTTCTGAGCTCAGAGTCTATAAAAGAGGAACTAATGCAAGTGAAGTGCTATGATATCTCTCTCTTTCTAGTAGTTCTCTCTTTTTTTAAACTCAATTTGAAATCCGTCTCTCAAAACGTGTATTGCAGGAACTAGGTTTTCGAAATGGTTGGAGAAACTCCAGCCCGGAAGTCCTTCACCACCATCGGTGGCAACTTCCACCGATTCATCGGTTATGGGGGCGGTAAGGAGATAATACTTTCTTTTTTGTTTGTTTTGATTATTTATTTACATATAAAGTATCTGAATGTTAAACATGTTAATTTTTTTGTATATGAATGGTTCTGGTATTCCAGGATCGGATTAGGGCTCTGAGTCCAGGTCACAATCAGGTTCAGCACAGCCGGCGCAACAAGCTCTCCCTCTTTATATTAAGTTTTAAATTTTTACTCCGGTCAGGATGTCCTCCTCTCTATCGGTGGTGTAGTACTTATAAAATAAGGAGACACAGTGTTCATTATTTTCAAATTTCTAGTACTCTGATATTCTGTTCCTAGTTCTAATCTTAAAACTACTAAACAATCGTCTTAAGATTAGAACTAGGTACAAATTTCAGAGTTCTAAAGATTTAAAATCATGAACACTGCAGTCTCCCATGAGTATATAATTTTTAATTTTTATTTTTGTAATTTTCTATTTTATTTAGTCTGTTTTGGCTGTAATTCGTGATTAACGTTATTGTAATCAGTAAAAATTTAATGTACTTCAATTTTTTTTTAGATGCTAGCTTGTGTTGCTTATTAACTAAACACCAAACAACCTTTTATTGCAATATATAAACAATCTGCTTATATATCTAAGTGTGCAACTATCCATGTTGTTTGCTTGATATAAATCGAAATCTTTATATATATATATTGTTAATAGCTTACATGTATTCTTGTTTGTAATCTGGTGGTGGTTGTTGCTATTGTCATTCGCTGCTGCATTCACCACCATGGAACTCCTCGAAGAATTCTTGCTGTTATTGTTCGTTCACACAGGAGATGAATCAACATTTTATATCATTCACCACCATGGAACTCCTCGAAGAATTCTTGCTGTTATTGTTCAAACAGGAGATGAATCAACATTTTATATTATATGAAAAAATAAATGGAATTTACCTCCCGAACACAAAATAAGTTTTACTATATAAGTTGGTAGTAACAATTTTAATAATTTAAAGAAGAGTTTAGTAAACTATTTATCTACAGTTTTACAATGTAAATTAATTTATATTTTATATTTAAAAATATATATGGTTGAGTTTGGTTAATACCAATTTGAATAAAAAAATTATTAATTTTTTCCAAAGTGTGGCGAAATAAGTGAATTTTATTTAATTAGGGTAAATTACAATAAAGAAGTCATCAAAGGACCTAATAATAACAATGAAAATTTTGGGGGACTAAAAATTAAAATCTTTAAATTGAAGAATTAACGCCGAAACATGAAGCGTCAAAAAGGGAACAATAGGAGTAGCAAAATCATTCGAGAAAACATATTCACTACTTCGATGATGGAGTTACTTCAAGACTACATGTCATTACTTCTGACGAGAAAGGAAGATGATTCCAAACACAAGTGTATGAAGGCATGATAGACAGATTCTGATAGCAGAAGAAGAGAGGAGAGTTGGAAAGGCAAAATAATGTATAAAATTGAGAACTACAATGATTAAATTCAACAAGAGATTCATGAGAAATAATGATTAGATGGTTCTCAGGTATCAAATGCCCTCTTTTTCAAGTTGGATAATAGCTTTAAGGATATGAGACCTATGAATGATCTTTAATCAATTTTCATTTTACAGTAGAGAGTCCACCTAGCAAGCTAGTCTCCTGCTAGATTTTGTTCTCTAAAGATGTGTTTCATGGTCATATTGGAAGTAATTAAAGCTCTAATATTGGTTAAGATAGAGTTAAAAGAGTAAGGATACTTCCCTGAAGTTAGCATGTTGATTCAAATTTCTGAAACAAATTCGATATCGACGTTTGTGAGGTTGTTTATTTTTCAGAAAAGGAGCCCCATCGTAAAGAGCTTTAGCTTCAACTTTGATGGTGGATAGAGAACCATAAAAAAAATTCATATCCATGAATCAAGTTGCCAACACTGTCTCGAATTATGATTCCACCACCAGATTCGCTAAAAGGAAGACAACATGTGTCTGAGTTTAATTTGTGTATACTAATTTGAGAAGGAATCCAAGTAAGAAAAAAAGGGATTTGGGGATTCTTATTATGATTGAAACAATTCAGAGTAACATAAGCTTCTTCTACCATTTTCCAGTGTTTGTGTTTTAAAAGATTAGACTTGAAGAATTCAGAAATAGCTAAAGGGTGATTCTGTGTTACGAGAATCTTTTATTGTCAAATTAGTCTTTAAGTTTTTTTGTTAAGGAGCCTTTTTAGAGAGAGAAAGTGAGAGAAAGATGAAGTAGAGAGAGAAAGTAATATTCTATTAATCCCAGAATCTATAAAGCGTGTGTGGTCCTTTAATAGTACAATTATGGGTCCCACACGCTCTAATTCCTACTTATTACATCTTTGGTCCCTATATCTTTCCATCTCTTTATAATAACTATCTCTATTGTATTCTTTACAATTCTCCCCTAATACAACTTCTTCTTTATAATTCTCTCCTAATAAAACTATTTCTTTACAATTTTGCCATACGTCTTTTATTCTCCCTCATCAATAGCCCCCCAGTCCTAGTAAAAATATTTTTACTGGGACTGTGAAGACACCTCCGCTGTTCATTTCAATCCTCCTCGGAAATTTGCTTCCTCGAATATCTTCTCCTCGGTGAATTCTTCTTCAACTACAAGATCTCTCCTCGAAAATGCACTTTCTTGGATGTTGTTTTAAGTACCACGTCTCTTCAAATGAAAAATGTTTTTCCAACAAATGTATCCTTCAAATACAGAATACATTTTACGCCATGCTAATCAGTAGCCCCCCAATCCTTGCAATGTTTTAGCAAGAATTGAACCAGGCCTCGTCAATATCGTTCCTCGGAAGCAACTGTATCAGCACACCATAGCCTCCAATACTAGGCTAATAGATTGCAAGGATTGGATTAAAAACCTATGACGTCAGCAGGCGTAAATCTTTGTCAGTAAATCTGTTTAGAGATCTTTTCCTATTCCCAACACGTTATATCAGTGGATTGGCTCTGCATCTTCTCCCACGTATTTTTGAATCAACAAACTTGCACCTATGTTACCCATAATGCCTCTAGGCAAACAAAAGAAAATGTCCCCAGGCCTAACTTACCCTAAAAGCCCATCTCCCTCTATAAATATTGACCCCCTTCCTTAGCATTCTAAACTTTTTACTCTAAAAATTTCTAGAGAGAGAAAGCTGGCTTATAAACCGCGTCAGATTCCAAAGTGGCTTCTAATTAGTAAAGAATTCCAAGAGAGAGTTGCTACTGGTGAATATGTGAAGCCTCAACCCCAACCCTCTGTCACTACATTCTACGGCTCCTGGCCTCCATCAGAGAATTTTGCTGCTACCATACCCCTCGAAGTTGCAAAATAGAGTCTAATATCCGATCTCCACACCGTCAAACTCATGGGTAAAGATAAACATCACAAACACTCATCCGGGAAGAGGAAAAGGCACCACAAGGATAAAAGAAGTTCACAAGAGCGGAAGCATGCCCAAGAAACACCCAGAGAAGCACCCACAACCACCCCGGAGCCCCTCGTATCTTTAGTAGTCGAGAAACCTCATCGTAACAAAGATTCCACTAAATCTAGTCTTCCATCTACCCCTTCAATAACCGGGCATGAGACTCCTCGGTTTTCCCTTTCAAGAACTGTCATTAACAAGGAATATGTCCAGGAAATGCGGAACAAAATCGTAGCTACTAAAGGAAAAGTAGTTGCCTCAAGTGCCCTTGAACCAAAAGCGCAGTTGATCCTTTCATTGGACTCTTCTAGTCGGATGACTTCCTCTCCATTAGCAATTTCTGAAGATGGATCGCCCCAAAATCGAAGGGAGACATTACTCTTCCCTTAGAGCTTGATGCCATTGCTGGCCGCAACATCTGAGGCATCGAGAACAAGCACATGGTTGCTTTGCACAACATACCGTACAAGTACTTTTCTCCATCTGAGGAGCCCATGTTGAGGACTCGTTGGTGCATTCATTCATATATCACTATCAGATTCCCATCGGAAGGTGAGACACCCTTATCAGTTAGGGATAACAAATTGATTGTCTACACCGAAATTATGAACTGGGGGCTAAGGTACCCCTTAGACCCCTTTTTCATTGAATATATCGTGAAGATAAGCCTCTGCCCATCCCAAGCCTGCCCAAATATGTGGTTCAGTCTCATGGCCTCGAGCATTTTGGGCCACGAATTTTCGCTGGAGCAGCTCATCGGGCTAGCGGGGTTAGCGAAGAATTTGTTTTTCCCTTTTTATTCGCTAACGTTCAACCGAGGACAGAAGATTTTGAAAGATCTATTAGAAGCTGACAAAAAATGGAGGCAACAGTTTGTATTCTTCTCTGGTCACTAGGAGACGGGGTCAGAAGCAACTCCTTCAAATCCTCACAAGCTCTCTCTCCTGTGGACCAATAAATGTAAGTGCCTTAAACTTTTCGCTCTTCGTGACTCCTGGGAAAATGATGTACCAAATTCTTCTACTTTTTGCTCTTCTTGCAGCTATGACTGGGGTGACTAAACCCTATGCTGATTACGTAGAGAGCGCCACCACTGTTTTTACCAGACTGAGCTTATGGGCCAAAGATCACTGGAAAAATGATTCCGCCTATGCTTCATGAGCAACAATTTGGCTAGGAGTCGACTGTGGAGGATGAATCCCCTTGACCGGGTGAGCATGAGAGGACTGATGACCCCTCTATCCGAACAAGAAGTTATGGAGCGTGTGACCAAAAAGGACATAGTCATTTATCTCCCAAAACGCTCTCATGCTAAAAGCCACCTTGATGAGTCTAACAAGGAGGTATCCACCAAAGTCCTTCAATCGGACACTGAGGGGTTGATTACCAATCAAGAGCCATCCTCTTCGACAAATATCGAGACACCGGGGTAACTTCCCCTTCGAAGAAACCTCTCCATTCAAGAAAGAAGAAAGATAATGAGGCAAAAGAAATTCGAAAACATGTCGTCCGGGAGCCCATACAAGAATTACCCGAGGAGACGAAGACCCAAAATGATGCTCCCAAAATTGCTCAAGGCACCGATGTCCAAGATGTGTCAAGCAAGCCTTAAAAAGAGATGAGGGAGAACTCAAGTCAGACCCCCAGCTCTCCCCTTACTCAAGCTTCAAGTCTTGCTCCGATTGAAGGCGTCCCCGTACTTGCACCGCTCCCTCTCCCCCGGAGTGATCCTCCGCAGAGTGTCGACATCAATATCCTTACTGGAGATTCCTTGGATTTTGACCCCAGAGCTCTTGGGTCACCTTCAGGCTCCTTCAAAATTCCTTCACATGACGAATTTTCCCTAAGTCTTCGCAACCTGCTTCATGGTTCAGTCAACATGGGGATAAGGATGCGGCATCTCGAGGCCTGAAAGAATTACTACAGATTCAAAGCGTCTCTTGCTATTTCTCAACTCGAAGAGGCAAAGAAACAACATTCCATTATAGAGGGTCAAGCAGATGCGCTCTATGAGAGGTTGTCAGCCTCCGAAAACTATGTGGTGATGCTCGAAAGCTGCTGCAAGGAAGAGAGAGACCTCTACAAAAAGAAGACGGAGGCCCAAGAAAAAATGTTGGCTGAATATCGGAAAGCTTACCATATCGCATGCAAAGGATTTAATGACTGTGTTACTGATTTCCAGAAAGTGAAAGAAGACCGAGATAAGTTGGCAAAGCGGATTGAAGATTTTCTTAGGAAAGTCGAGGAAGAGAAGGAAAAATTTGAATGCTTATGCAGCCAAATGCGCGGCTAATCTCAACAATCGAGATGCTACAGTCCAAACTGGGCTTATTACTCAGATTCATGCTGAGTACCCTGAGTATAACTTAGGCAGCTTCTGGAAGCTCGTCTCTCCGGACCTTCGGCCTCCTAACATTTTGGTGAGCGACAGCGAGCCATCGGATTCCGAGGATAAGGAGGTCTCGGAAACTTCCAAGTAGGTAAATGGTGTATGACAAAGTATGATGTTGTTTGTCTAGTCAATTTTTGTGTAAGATGTGCAAGGTTTATGTTATGTGTAAGACATATTTGCATTTAACTAGTTTTTTTTCGAAGCATATCTTCTTCGAATGTTTGTATGTACCAATAGATTATGATAATTGTGAAACTTGTTAATCATAACACACACGTTTATTCGAAGAGAAAATAAATGTGACAACTTGCGTTGAATGGTTTTTTTATGCTGATTTGCATCGTAATAAATGCACCAACTTGCATTGAACTCTACTCTAAGGCATGCTTAGAGAAAATAGTTTGAGACAAAGACCGTTGTCTTAGTCATAATAGTTCGAAGTAAAGAAATAAAATTTGTCAGACGTAATAATTCGAGGCAAAAAATACGGTTGTATTAATTAGCTCATAGTGGCACCTCGTTAAAACCTTCTTGTGCCTATCAGGGTAGGAAAGAGTATGCCCTCACTGTTTTTGGTAAGCCTGAAAATACACAAAAACAAATATTACATGCTAACTTTTTCCTTACTCTAAATACAATTTCAAATGTTCGATGTTCCATAGAAGCCTCAGACATCGCCCTTAATTGTCTTTTAATCTATATGTTCCCTGCTTTACTTTCTCTGTTACTTCATAGGGGCCTTCCTAATTCGGTCCCAACTTTCCAAGACTCTTCTCTTTAGTATGTAGAAAAACTTTGCGTAATACTTTGTCCCTCACTTTGAAGTCTCTATGCTTTACTTTAGAAGCATATTTACTCCTCATTAATGTTTGATAATGCAAGGACTTCAACTGTGCACGTTGTCTTTTCTCTTCAACCAAATCCAATTCCAAATCTCTACTTTGGTCGTTCAAATCTTCTGTATAAGCTGCCACTCGATATGATGGGAAGACAATCTCTAAAGGGACGACTGCATCCATACCATATACTAAGGCAAATGGAGATGTAGCAGTGGCAGTTCGAGGCGTTGTCCTATAAGCCCACAATACTTCTTGTAAATAATCAGGCCATCTTCGTGCCTTTCCTTCCAAATTCTTCTTCAATCCATCCAAAATTGTTCGATTGGTCACTTCCACCTGACCGTTAGTCTGTGGATGAAATGGGGCAGAAAAGTATTGTCGTATTCCCCTGGAAAGGCAAAACCTTTTAAATTATTTGTTGTCGAACTGAGGTCCGTTGTCCGTTGTGATTTGTATTGGTACCCCAAAACGCCAACAAATGTTTGACACAACGAATTTGATAACATCTTTTGCTTTTGTCCCTGCGAGGGGTTCCGCTTCCACCCACTTAGAAAAATAATTCACTGCTACAATGATAGCCTGTCTTCCACCAGACGCCATTGGTAAGGGCCCAACCAGGTCAATGCCCCACCTATCAAATGGAACTGCTTCTGAAATACTCTCCAAGAACACCCAAGGCTTGTGGATTATGTTTGCATAACGCTGACACGTATCACACCGTTTTACCAAATCTTTCGCATCAGAAGAGATAGTCGGCCAATAATAACCAGCCAAAAATACCCGTCGAATTAACGCCTTATACTCACAATTGGCCGAACCTTCCCCATCGTGCAACTCTGATAGGACAAACTGCGACTCGTCCTTGGCCAAAAATCTCAATAACGGTCGGCTCAAAGATTTCTTATATAGAATCCAACATGACATAACCGTGAGACTTGAACCTGATCCTCCTAGCCTCATACTTTTCAGCGGGTAAACTATCTTTTTCCAAGAAGTCAATAATTTCTCACCTCCAATCATCTACGATTATGTTGCTTACCTCTTTAATATTCATTGAATGCTCTGTTTCGATCATGACCGAGGGGTGCTCCTGAATCAAGACCCATGGGTAACCCTCCGATCGCGAAGCTGTAGCCAAAGAATCTGGGATGACATTTGCCTCCCTTCAAACATGCTCGTACTGAACCCCATCGAATTCGGCCACCAAATCTTTTAATACTTTTAGGTACCGTATCAATTTATCTTTTCTGGCCTTAGACTCGCCCAAAGCTTGATTTATCACCAACTGTGAATCACTGATCAGTTCAATCCTTTTGGCCCCACATATTCGAGCCAATCGTAAACCCGCTAATGCTGCTTCGTATTCTGCTTCATTATTGGTTGCCTTAAAACCAAATCGAATAGCTTGGAACATGGCTATCCCTTATGGAGAAATTAACTAGACACCCGCACCACTTCCAGAATTATTCGACCCCCCATCTGTTCAAACCAACCATTCTGTGTGATCGAAGTGGTCAATAGTCTCCCTGTCGTCCCTATCCGAGTGGAACTCGACCAAAAAATCAGCCAAAACCTGAGCTTTTATTATCGTCCGAGGTTCGAATGTTATATCAAAGTCTCCCAGTTCGACTGACCATTTAGTCATTATCCCAGATATGTTCGGCCTCTGTAACAAACCTTTCAGGGGGAATGTCGTTCGAACAACAATACGGTGTGCCTAGAAGTAAGGTCTTATTTTTCGGGCAGCTGTTACCAGAGCCAAAGCGACCTTTTCCAACTTAAGATATCGTTTCTTAGCATCCAACAAACTTTTGCTGATATAGTAAATTGGTTTCAAAAGACTGTCCTCTTCTCGGAGTGAAACGACACTGATTGCACAATCTAATACCGCCACGTAGACAATTAATCTCTCACCCACCAATGGTTTAGACAGTATATTAGGGGAAGTCAAAAAGTTGCTGAACACTCCTCGGTCCAATTGAATTGTTTCGCATTCCGCAACACCTTGAAGAAAGGTGCACATTTGTCCGACGATCGGGAAATGAACCTATTCAGCGCTGACAATCTCATTGTCAGGATCTAGACTTCCTTGATATTCCGAGGTGTGGTCATGGTTGTTAAAGATTTTATCTGGTCCGGGTCAACTTCTATACCCTTTTCACTTATCATATAGCCAAGGAACTTACCCGATCGTACCCCGAAAATGCACTTTTCCGGATTCAATTTCAGATTGACTTATACTTAAATTGTTAAAAGCTTCTTCCAAGTCTGCAAAATGATCTTCGTCCCACAAAATTTTGACAAGCATATCATCGATATAAGCTTTGACATTTCTGCCAATTTGTCCCTCAAACGTTTTGTTGACCAACCGTTGATAAGTTGCCCCCGCATTCTTTATGCCAAATGGCATAACCTTGTAGCAATATAATCCTCTCCCGGTGATAAGCGATGTGCTCTCTTTATCTTTGACATCTAACCGGATTTGATTATATCCTAAGTAAACGTCCATGAAAGACAATAACCGATTGCCCGCAGTCGAGTCCACTAACTGATCAATTCGGGGCACCGGAAAAGGATCCTTGGGGCAAGCTCTATTCAGGTCCGTGAAATCCACGCACATCCTCCACTTTCCATTCTTTTTCCTGACCAAGACTGGATTCGAGGCCCATACGGGATACCGTGACTCTTGAATGTAACCTATGCTTAATAACCTTTCCACTTCCAAAAGAATTACTGCAGACTTCTCCTGCCAAACTGGTCTTCTTTTCTGGACAATGGGTCGAACATCAAGCCGTACTGCAAGTTTATGCCATATTATCTCTGGTGGTACTCCCGTCACATCCTGTGCACACCAAGAAAACATATCTAGCTTGTTAGATAAAAACGTAATCAATATTTCCCTAAACTCAAAAGGAAGTTTTACTCTGATCTTCAAACAGTTTCCATCTCCAAACTTATGATCCTCAGAATCCTCTTCTGGGGCCATAAATCCGGGTGTCTCCCTCGGATCATCACATGGAATGATTTCCAGAGGAGGCCCCTTTAATTGCTATGCCTTTTCTAATACGTCTCCCCGAACTCCTTTCGAAGATAAAGCTACCTGGTAGCACTCTCGGGCCATCTTCTGGCTGCTCCCGATTGTCCCTATATTATTTCCGACCACATATTTCAGACACTGGTGTACTGTCGAAATCACACCATGCATTCGGGACAGCCAAGAGTGACCCAAAATCGCCATATATGATGTTGGTGCGTCAAAAACAATAAACAGTACTTCCACTTCCTTTTTAAACGGCCCACAACCTAATTCGACCACGCACTGAAACTCTCCAACAACCACTGCTGTGGCCCCGGTAAATCCCACTATGGTTCTGTCAGATCGTCGTATAACAGGTGGGTCAGAAATTCTTCTGTAGGTGCTCATAAACAAGATGTTCGCAGAGCTCTCTGTATCAATGAGGATCTTCTGAACTTGGTCTCCAGCAATGCTCGCAGCGATGACTACCGCATCCTCATGTGGGCCCGCGATATTCCTCATGTCATCATCATCATCAAACAGATGATGGGTGATGGCAGGCGATGCATCTGTGTTGAGACCCTGCCTCAATCTGTGTGGTCAAGTTTACCATATGTCTATTCCGCGAACTATTAGAGTTCTCCGCGATGATATCTCCTCCAAAGATAGCAAGCGAATCGAAAAAGGCACATATGTCATTTACTTTCCCCTTTGGAATAATTTCCTCTACCATGTTCACGTTGTTCCTCCCAGGCTGGGGATCTAGATATCTTGTTCAATATCGAAAATATTAATCTCTTTGGAAATCACCATTGCTGTATCAGCGATTTTGGGGACAGCCTTTGTCGTCGGATTCTTTTGGGAATGTTTTTTCACAAACTCTAACAACATTTCGTTCTCGATCAAAGTTTGCACTTATTTTTTCAGAGCAATGCAATCCTTAGTATCGTGCCCAATATCCTCGTGATACTTACAATACTTGCTAACACTTATGATCTCCCTCAGAGTCTGAATAGGAAAAGGTTTTCTGAACTGCGCCATTGACCTTGCCTTATCAAATATCATGGCGACATTTTCTGTTAACTCCGCGAAATAGTCCGGTCGAACCCATTTGTTCGAAATTGGCCTTGCCCCTTGGTTATAATTTTGCTGATTGCCATAGTGCTGTGGATTCGTTCTCTGCCTCGGCGGATACTGACCCGTACTTTTAGCTTGAATATTGGCTTGAAATTAGGTATATCAATATATGAACACTTAGATAATTTTGAATCAATTACAGTGGACTTGAAGAACATTGATATCAACATTGAGAATGATGATCAAGCTTTGTTTATCTTGAGACCCTTACCAGATCCATATGAAAACTTCATAGATACCATAGTGTATGGTAAGGATAAGTTATCGCTAGAAAATATCAAAGGGGCACTGAAATCAAAAGAGTTAAGACATTTGCAACCAGACATATAGGCTGAAGGGAAAGGTCTTATGACTAGGAGAACATCTAGAAGCAGAACGAGTTCTTTAAGAAGAAAAAAATAGAGGTCCAAATCAAAGGTAAATAACTCAAACTGTTGTAAATACGGTGGTAAGGTTCATTATAAGAGGCATATTCAAAAATTGATGGCAAGTAAGGAAATCAATAGAAAATGCAAAAAACATTGCTAAAGGTATGAATGATTTGATGACAGTGAAAACAGTGGTACCTGAGATGTATCGTCCGTGAGTTCAGACTATAGGAAAAACTTTTGGGTACTCGATTGGCACTATATATAATATGGATCCGTTCAATCAGTGGTTCGATACTTACAAGCCAACACAGGGAGTTGTCTATTTATGGAATAATAATTTGTTGCCTATTGGTGGTATCGATAGTGTCAGAATTAGAAAATTTGACGGGGTTGTTGGAATCGTGACGTGCTGGCATGTTCATGGGTTAAAGAGAAATCTGATATATCTTGGGACACTAGACTCTCGGGCTTACAAGAACCATGCAGAAGACGATGTAATCAAAGTGAAAAAAGGTTCAATGGTGTGTATGAAAGGCAGATTGTAGAAAGGACTTTACATTATTTATGAGAGTGTTGTTATGGGTGATGCTGAAGTAGCATTATCAGGGAGTAATATCCAGAAGTAGAAAGGATCAAAATAAGTTGCGGCATTTCCGTTTTGGTCACATGAGTGACAGATGATTAATTATTTTGGGAAAAAGATTTGTTGAAATGGTATAAAGAAGAATCATTGGGATTTTATGAGCACTGTGTATTTGGTAAACAAACCAGACTTAAATTCAGCAAATCGGCTGTAAGAAAGACTAAAAGGACACTGGACGATATTCACTCAGACCTTTGGGGATGAAACAGAATTCCATCAAAGAATGGACCCATATATTATATGAGTTTGATCGATGATTATACTGGGATGGTGTGGGTTTACTTTTTGAAATCGAAAGATGAGTTATATTCAACATTTTTCAAATGGAAGACGATGATTGAGAAGCAAACATGAAGAAAAATCAAATGTCTTAGGACAAATAATAGGTTAGAATATTGCAGTCGTGAGTTCAATAAATTCTGCAAAGTTGAGGGAACATTGCACCATCACACTTGTTCAAGAACACCATAGCAGAATGGGGTAGCAGGAAGAATGAATAGAACACTTTATCACAAGGCATGAAGCATGCTCTCACATTCCAATGTGGGAAAGAATTTTCGGGGCTGAAGCTATCAATACAGTGTGTTACTTGGTGAATCAGTCTTCATTGACGACTATTGATTGTACAACTTCTTTTGAGATTTAGTCTGGATCGTCGGCTAATTACGAACAGTTGAGGGTGTTCGGTTGTCATGTGTATGCTCATGTGAGAGATTGTAAGCTTGAGCCGAGGGAAAAAGGTACATATTTCTAGGATTTGCTACTGGAGTGAAGATATATAGGTTATGGTGTACCTCTCCAAAGTCTCCAGGTTTTCTCATAAATAGGGACATGAAATTTTACGAGTTTTCTTTGATAGACAATTAGAATGAAGTAGGTGAAATGGTCGAATCAGGATCAGTTGTGAGTAAACGGGTGGATCTTGAAGTAGAATCAGTTCCCAACAGGTCCAATAATTCGAGTGGTTCTGAGGTGGATCCAGAATCAAGAGGTGAAGCGTCACCATCAAATGATAGTGACGATGATGCACCCGAACCTATACAACAACCTTATAGCTTAGCATTAGACAGAGAAAGAATATATATTAGACTTCTAAAAAGGTATGCGAATCTAGTTGCATATGCTCTATCAGTTGTAGAATAAGTTAAGATGCACAAACCTAGTAGCTATAGTCAGTTCACAGGCCGATCAAAGGATTGGTTCTATGGGGAAAGAGATTGAATCTCTTCATAAAAATCAAATATGGAACCTTGTTGAATTTCCTAAAGGTCAAAATGAATTAGGAAGCAAATGGGTTTCAAGAAAAGGGAAGGTAATCTAGAAGTAGAGCCATCTCGATTCAAGGCAAGACTGGTTGCTAAGGTTTTTACTCAAATGGAAAGAATCAGATTCAATAAAGTGTTTTCTCTAGTGATGAAGCATAGTTCGATTAGAGTTTTGTTAACCATGGTAGTTTTGTAAGATTTTGAATTTGAGCAGTTGGATGTGAAGACTGCGTTTCTATATGGTGATTTGGAGGAGCGAATCTACATGAGACAACTTTAGGGATTAAGTGAACCTAATATGGAGGACAAGGTTTGTCTGCTAAAAACGTCACTGTATGGTTTGAAACAGTCACCTATGGAATGATACAAACATTTTGATACATTCATAGTGTCAAAACGGTTCACGATGTGTCCAAATGATAGATGTATGTATCATCAAAATATGTCAGATGATTCTTATGTTTACTTATTGTTGTATGTGGATGATATTCTTAATTTTTCTTGCAGTATATCACACGTTGTGCAGATAAAGAAG
This sequence comes from Limnanthes douglasii subsp. nivea, assembly GCA_036936605.1. Classification (NCBI taxonomy): domain Eukaryota; kingdom Viridiplantae; phylum Streptophyta; class Magnoliopsida; order Brassicales; family Limnanthaceae; genus Limnanthes; species Limnanthes douglasii. The sequence goes on along the minus strand of JAUPFV010000003.1, from coordinate 27,861,125 downwards.
CAACTTAGTGCCGAGTTTGAGATGAAGGATCTAGGTAGAGAAAATAAGATTATTGGTATGAAGATTATCAAAAACAAAAGTGTAGAATCATTACACTTGTCTCATTGAAGCTACATTGAGAAAGTGTTACACGATTCAACATGTTTGATGCTAAGGCGGTTAGCATCCTATTTGCTACTCAATTTAAGTTGTCTACAGCGGGAGCGGCCAATGACGATGTTAAGTTGGGTAAAATGTCAAAATTTCCATATTGAAGTGAAGTTGGTAGTATCATGTATGTTATGGTATGCATACGTCATGGTATTTCACAGGCGGTTAGTGTAGTTAGCAGGTACATGGGATGTCCTGGGAAAGAACATTGAAGGAAATGAAATGCATACTTTGGTATCCTAAGAATACTGCGAATGTTGGTTTAACTTTTAACAAGACCAATATTGGTCGATTGTTGAATGATATTGCAGGATCAGCGGTTGGTTTTGTTGCATCTGATTTTGCAGGTGATATGGATAAAAGAAGATCTCTAACAGGATATGTATTTACTCTAGATGGGATCGCGATCAGTTGGAAATCAGATTTTCAAGCTACTGTAGCTTTATCTATAATAGATGCATAGTACATGGCGGTAACAAAATTAGTCAAAGAGGCACTATGGTTGCAAGATCTGATGACAGATTTGGGCTTCGATAAGACTACTAAAAATGTGTTTTATGATAGTCAAAGTGCCATACACCTTACAAGGAACCAGATGTACCACGAGCATACAAAGCACATAGATGTCACGTATCATTTTATTTGTGATATAATATCAAAGGGAATTATTGATGTGAAGAAAGTGTCTACACACAATAATCCAACAGATATATAATGACCAAGGCAGTATCAGTTCAAAAGTTTAGGGAGCGCCTAAACTGGAATGATGTTTGCTGTATATAGTGAATGCCTAAGGGGCATTTGGTGAGTTCAAAGAAGAGAAGTTTCGTTGTTGATAGTGAAGAAATGGTATTCGCCTGAAGGGGAAAATTTGTTGGTAGTGACGAATCAATATTCAACATATTTGTTTGGCAATATATATTTTTTGTCATGTTACTTGTTAAGAATTTGCATGTTGATTATGAGTTGAATAATGTCTTCACAGTGTACAGTGTCTGATGATACAGTGCAATGTCATGATACTGTACCGTATCTGTTGGTACAATCTGGTGTCATGGACATTTTTGTGTATATGAGTCCATTAGGCCCATTGTCTAGTAAGTTTATTTGGCTAATAACCTTCGTTAGTCACCAGAGTTAGGTACTTGTTTTTGAACTACCACTCAACTTATATTTGTCTCAAAATTACCAATTTTTTTTTTTTACATTTATAGTCACTAGCGGTGACTAAAAATGCAAAAAAGCAAAAAACAACACAAGTGACCATTGGTGAAACAAAGTGCCTGTTTTGATACAAAAATTAAATAAGTGGCTATTTTGAAACAAGTGACCAACTCCGATGACTAATAATGATTTTTAGCCAAGTTTATTTATTCCTTATAAATAGATTACTATGACTACACAAAAACATGATCGGAAATATGTAACCCTATTATATCATTGTGAAACACTTTTCTATGGCGGCGCCTGTGGACGTAGACTTTTGTCAGACCATGTTAAATCCTATGTTATTTTCTTTTATGCCTTTTATTTTGTTTTATGCGTGAGTTATTTGTGATAAATTGCATAGTGATTTCTAACAAATGACATTAAAGCTCCAGGCCCAGACGGAACGCGATGGTGGTGAAATTCTTGGAAGTTGAACATGATGAACCATTTACCATGCTCAAAGTGAGTGATGGGTGGGGCTATGCATACCCAAATATGGTGTAAGTTTACCCAAAAAAAGTTGTTGACTTTAGTTTGACTTTTTAAGACAAAAATACCATCAAACTTCCATTTAATTATAGAACTGTCATTACGTAAAAAACACTAAGTATATCCTAATAGAGTGAAATCACAAAATACTTTATTTGGCTAACTTGACAAAAAAACACTACCATTACTAGATCAAACTCCATAATGGTATAATTTTTTTAAAATCTCTCAAATAAACTTGAATATTTAAAATACTCTCAAGAACATTCAACCCCACTTTCAAGAAAAATACAAATCAAACATGATTGATCCGGAACTAGGCATTAGCATGGAGGAGTTGATGTCACCGTAGGTGAGAGATGAGCATATGCCCCTGGAAAAGGAGCTTGAGTTGTTGGAGAAAAAAGTCAAATCGCCGGAAAATGTAATAGAAAACGTGTGATCTCTCTAGATACGAATGCACCATCAGTTTGGGCCCTTAGAACCGATGGTGCGTAGTGTTAATCACCCCGAGAGGTCTGGAAAGTATATTTCAATAGTGGCCGAAAACGATCGTAAGAGAAAGTTGACGGGTATCAAAACAATTGGTTGTCCATTTGAGCTAAAGGGGTCTTTGGTAGAACCAGATCGATAGAAGTTAGTAGTTGTATGTGAGATTCACAACCATGAGAGCTCGAAATAGTTTGACGGTCATTCTTATGCAGGCCGTTTGAACGAAGAGGAGATAGAATTCGTTTAACAGACAACCTATATGGGAACATGCCCTAGAGAATTATTGAACGGTGTTAAGATGTTTGAACAGAGATAATGTTTATTCTATGCGCACTATCTACAACGCTAGGCAAAAAATTCAGGTTTTGAATAAGGCAGGCAGGTTACAGTTGTAATTCTTATTGGGAGAGCTTAAGACGCATAAATATTATGAATGACATGAATCTGGTAAAGACGCATAAATATTATGACGTACTGTGTAACAACTTCAAATGGGTGTTAGAACGTTTGAAGTCGTTAATTATCACTCCCAGGATTGAAAAACCGTCTCTGATTTTCACTGACAGAGATTTAGCATTGATGAACGTCATAGAAGTAGTCTTCCAAAAGACAATGCATATACTATGTCGCTGGCACATAAACCAAAACATTTAGGGGAATACAAGGAAGTATTTCCCTGATAAAAGTGATCATGTGAAGTTTGGCCAAATGGCTATTGTGGGTAAGAGGTAGTTTTATTTGGGTTATATGATCACGAAGAAGGTTATGAAGGAAATTTACGACGAACTAATGAACAAAATGTGGTTTGTAACAACATATATAACGGTAAAGAAGAATACGTGAAGGTTGCTGAAGTATAAACTATTACAAAACACCAGCATCCACTAAATATTGGATGATAATATCGGAGATGGGTATAGCGATTGCAACCAAGTTCCAATAAATTGTTCATTTTGTGTAACTTGTGGGATCTCACAATTGTAGCCAAAATTTTCTACTCCTGCGAGGTGCTTACCCTATGAAGTTCAAAATACGTGAAATTGGGTTTGGTTTTGTTCATACTAATCATTTCGTCAATGTAAGCCAATTGTCTTATACTTCAGTTATTTAGTACACTAATTCTAAATTATTTTTGCAGTTAGCCGTCAGGGCTAATTATCCCTACGCACGTATACATCCTACGTGAAATGCATTGCACAACGATAACACTTCGACTCGAGAGTTACCAATACTTAGTCGCTACAAGAAATATGTCAAACACATTTTCGATTTTGGGCGGACCTTTGTTCTGATAATCCTCTTAGGTAGCCACTTCACAATCCTGTAAAGGTTATGCTTGGATAGTTTTGAAGCATCATCCAAAGCACGAAATATAAAATACTAATAAACTGATCCCTCATACGATGTCCCATAAACCCGAGTCCACATTCTCCAACCCGTAAGGACAATTAGCCTTGACACTCTTTTGACTAGTGTCTGCAAATATGGTATTACCAAATAAGAACAGCATGTATGCTCGTGATACATGGCAGAGAGTGTTGGTGTCAGTCTCCTCGAGGTAGCGACCCTTTGTAAACGTCTCCCGCAATCATTTAATCTTCAACCTAACGCCTCTCATGGACTCTAGCTCCGCCCAGACCTCAGCCTCAACATAGTCGCGTAATAACTAAAAGCCTAGTCTTGTGGATCCGTAACCACGTCTAAAGTCCTACTTACTACATGGAGAACTATTTCCCTAAAGCTGAAGTAGAGCATGTTGGTCTCTTGATGCCAACGCTAGACGAATACCTCATTAAATATGGAATGCGTGTAGTATTAAGGCAAGTAAGTAATAAGAGGTCCGAAAATACTGTGTGCTAAGTGGCGTTGCACCTATGGCTAAGCACTCAGGTCCCACATACGTAGCACATTATAATGTACATGTATGCCTAAAGAAATACGAGCCTGTAAATAAATTAGTAAGTAAGAAAACATATAAATTAAAACTTAACTACCAAAAGCATATAATAAGTTGATACTGACCTTTCCAACGAAGACGTTGAACACCTCGTGATCCTTATAGTTAGGAAAGAGCCATCTTGTTGCATATAAAAATTCCAAACATCTTCCTCTGCTCCTTAGTGTGTATGGCATCAACCTCATCTGCGTCCAAGATATCCTGCTCGGGATCACCAATAACATCCACCCTATCGCTAACTGGTGGTGGTCGTGCTGATGTATGTATTGGGGGCGGTGAACGAGCAGCGGACGATGGCGGTGATACAACAGGTGATCGGTGGAATGTCGGTGATCGCACTGGTGGTGCATCATGTCGTGATGAGCCGCTAGTAGTCTTGTCACTTATTTTTTTTAACTATTTTTTTTTATTTTCTGGTGCCTTTGTTGATGCAGTGCAATGACCGATCCCTGGGAGTCCTCTCAAGCACTCCTTCTCAAGCTCCTTTGTCCTCGACGATCGTCTGTGGTTTTCTTCGCGGATCCTCTCATCTTCCACATCCCTAACACTCTTTAAATTTTTCCCCCGGGTGAATCACCCTTGATCGAGGAACACCATTTGGTCATGGATCAACATACTCGATACTGAAATAAAAAATAAAAAATAAAAAATAAAGTTAGTCGCATAAAACATATATAAAATCTTAAACTAAATATAAATAAATGTAAAAGGTTTAAAAAAAAAATTAAACATCATACAATAAATAGAAATTTATAAGGATTCAATTTTAAAAAACAAAAGTAATTTTTTTAAATGGTATAGATGAGCATCAATGGTACACAGCCCATATACCGGTCGATACAGGTCAAGCGTACCAACAGTATGCAACACCTGCACCGGTCGGTGCAGGCCCTACGCACTGGTGGGGTGCGCCAGGCACCCCTCCGGTGTCAGCCATTTTCCGGCCGAATCCGGGCTGGAAAATTGCATATAAACTCATCTAAAACCCTAAAATTTTAGTTTTTTCTACCTAATTCAACCCTAACTCTAATTTTGATACTAACCCTAACTTTAATCCATGATTCCAACTAAACATCCTAACCAAAATCATAATTTTTTTATCCTAAACAACCTAGAAATTAAATCTACAATACTTACTTTGGTGGTGGTGGAGGAGGGCGTGCTTCTTTCTTATTCACCATGTCGGAGGATGAGGAGGAGGAGGAGGAGGATTTTTTGGATTTTAGTTCACCGAAAACCTTAGCGAGAGGTTAGAGGTTTTAAAGAGAAGAATATATATAGTTTTAGAGAGAAGTGAGGGGAGTGAGGGAGTGTCAGAGATAAAATGAGGTGGATGAGATTTAGTAAAAAAAGGATTATATACCTCAAAAGGGTATTTTCGTCTAAAATTGGGTCAACTTATACCAATAGTGGGTAAACTTAAACCAGTTTCGGGTATGCATAGCTTGACCCGTAAATGATCTGCTCTATAGATCCTAATTTGGAGTGTCCGTGGCTCATCAAGCGGTGTGACTTGATTGAAGTGTATCAAGACGAGGGTACTTGATTGGAGTGACGCTAAAAAATAAGACAGTGATGGTCTAATAGAGGTGAGCAACAACATCTGTAATGTCTCTATGATTCAGGTAGTCAGCAACCTGATTAAAGTGGGGGATGGAAGTCAATTGAGAGGAGGCTAAGATGGTACTTTCTTTGAGCGAAATATTTGTTAGGGTGATAACCGAAGTCCCACATCCCACATCGGTTAAACATGAGAAGGATCAATGGTATATAAGTAAGAACATATCGCAACTAGTATGAGGCCTTTTGGAAGTGGACCAAAAGCAAATTCGTGTGGGCCTTCGGTCCCAAAACGGACAATATCATACTAGTGCAGAGATCAGATTGTTCTTATTTGAATACATAGATGGAATATGTGATACTCATATTCCCAACAGATTTTGTACTCTCAATCGTTTTATGAAATTAGTTAGTTAATTTTGAACATTACTAAATCAGATGACATGCAATACCCGTGCCTTGTTTGTGTTTGTGTTTTACTATTCGTTGTATTTTATTTGTGTTTGTGTTTTACTATTTTTTTTAATTTAGAATAAGAAATATAACTTCAATGAATAGATCTTAGCTCAGTTCGAACGAACAAGAAGGATGTAAAATCGTTCAAAACTGTTTCTCGTATATTTTGCAAACCATAATGGAAAATATAGGAATGCATCACTAGATAATAAAGAATAAAATTGAAAAAATAATGCATAGGTTTCATAATCAAACATTAATAAACAATATTATTACGTTTTGCATGCACACATTACCATGTTTCGTTTGCAAACTTTACTATGTTTTGCAAACATATGACCATATATTTTACAAACTAGTTCGAATGTACAAACATAAAGGTTCTTCATGATGTATGGGTGTCACAAGTAATAGATCTCGAACACAAATATATCCAAACTAACATTTTACTATATTATTTATTATATAATGCAATTAAGTTAGCAGTATCAACAGAAGAAGAATAATTATTTTGAAGATTTAGTTTTACTCATAACTCTAAAAAATTAACGACTATTGATTAATTAGATGCAATCAGAGAGAATATGTGTTTAAATTTTGTTTTACCAGATGTACGGTAAAATAATACACCATATTTTTTAGATTATGTTATGCGAAATTTTTAATCATATGTTTATCAACTTCACGACTTATGTACTGAATGTAGGATTTTATACATAATTTAGGTTTTTGTTGGAGATCTAGATCTTGGTGACACCGAAATAGTGGTATTTATAAGTGAAGAATGACCAAATTAAGGTGACACTAACACGAGATAATGTGAAGTATATGACCGACAATATTTGAAGGATAAAGAGAGGATGAATCGATATAGTATGACATGCCATTGTTAATGTTATTCATCATTTTATGAGAGGCTGTAACATCCCTAAAGGGATTCTTGCTACTGGAATCTGCATGATACCTAAATCTAATAACCCTACTAGTTGGTTTGACTATCGGCATATTAGTTTATGTACATTACTTAATAGAATCATGGCTGAACTTCTAAATGATAGGCTTGCTGTCTTGTTGCCTAAGATTATTTCAAAATCTTAAGGTGGTTTTGTGCCTGGTAATTCAATTCATTTTAATGTCTTAGTTTCTAAAGAGTTGTTGCATGATTTAAACAGAAAATTGAATGATCAAAATATAATTATTCAACTTGACATGTGCAAAGCCTTTGATAAGCTCAGTCACTCTTTTCTAATTAAAGTTTTGACATGCTTTGGGTTTTCCAAAAGGTTCACTAGCCTTACGAACAGAATGTTATCAAATGTATATGTTTCTATCTTGCTTAATGGGGCCTCTTTTGGTTTCTTCAAAACTGTTAAAGGCCTGAGGCAGGGTGATCCTCTTTCACCTAGCCTTTTTATCATAGTTGAGGAGGTCTTGTTAAGAGGTATTTCTTTACTCTTTCTTAAGAACAAGCAGATGAGGTATAAGGGTCGCAATAACCTTTTCATCAGCAATCTGGCGTTTGCTGATGATATTCTTCTTTTTACTAACTATAATGATGCTACTTTAGTATCACTTAATCTTTTCTTGCAGGATTATCAAGCTGCATCAGGTCAGGTGATCAACAAAAGCAAAACAAAGGTTATTATTGCAAGTGGTATTAGTGAGGCTAAGATAAGTTCTATCTCTAATATTACTGGTTTTAATAACTCTACTCTCCCTGCTTATTACTTAGGAATTACCATTAGTACTAATAATAAAGCTGCTATATATAACAATCTTCTCAAAAAAATCACCACTAGAATTGCTGATTGGGAGTCTAAACATTTATCTTTTGCTGGCAGAATTACCTTAATTAACTCAGTTCTTATGAGTATTGTGTTGTATTGGATGCAATGTAATGTATTGCCTAGTTCTGTTATCATCAAAATTCAAAAGTTATTTAATGGGTTTCTTTGGGGCTCTACTACTCTGGATCGCAAAATTCATTGGTGTAGTTGGAATAAAGTCTTTAAAACGTTTAAAGAAGGGGGTTTAAACATTAGAAATTTGGCTGATGTTCAGCATACTGCTTCTTGTAATCTTTGGCTACAATTCAGGGAGAATAAGTTGTTGTGGTCTAACCTTATGCATGATATTTATTGTGTTACTAAGCATCATTTGCAGCTTGATTACAAAGGCAAGGGTTCCATGATTTGGAGAAGGCTTATGAATATTAAATCTGTGGCTGATCAGTATGTTTGCTGGTCTTTAGGGGATGGTAAAATGGACTTCTGGTTGGACATATGGTCCAATTCTGAACCTCTCCTTACTCTTGATAGTTCCTTAGATAATCATTGGTTTCATCCTGAAAAAGTTAATAAGTATTGGAAGGATGGTCAATGGAATCTCACCTCTATTCAAGGTCTCTTATGCAGTGAGGATTTTGATCGTATCAGCAAGTGCCCTATATACCTGAACAAGAAGGACAAAATTCGTTGGAGCTTGTCTAATACTGGTAACTTTAGCCATAAACATACTTGGGATCATGTTCGTACTCATTTTACTGAATCGACCTTGTTTTATAAAATTTGGAATAGCTTAACGCCTAGCAAGCATGCTTTTATTCACTGGAAAGTTATTAATAATTATGTTTCCACTGATTCTATCCTTAGGAAAAGACATCTTGTAATTGTGTCTAAGTGCCAGTTCTGTCAAAGTTATGAATCTATTTGTCATGTTTTCATTTCTTGTGAGGTAGCATGGAATGTTTGGCTGCATTTTGCTAGTCTGTTCAATGTTCCTATATATCGTTACATGACCCCTTCTCATATGTCTAGAAATTGGTATGGGCTTACTAATAAGAAGAATCATATCATCAATGTCATTCCTTCTTTGGTTTTCAGCATGATTTGGAAGTTTAGAAATAGAGTTAAGTTCAAAAATGTTAGTATTACTTCTAGTCATATTATTTCTGCGGTCAATCAGATCATTGGTTATATGAATGATGCTGGTATTTTCAAGCATCAGCATTGGTCTAATGTTAGGAATGTTGCTGAATATTTTGGTTTTTTAAGCTTAAGCCTTAGAATTAGTGGCAGGCCTTTAGTGCTTTCCTGGTCTCCTCCTAATGCTGGCCGTCTCAAGCTCAATACTGATGCTTCTGTGTCCTTTATTGGGGAGACTGGTGCTGGCATTATCATAAGGGATCAGGATGACAATCTCGTTCATGCTAATGGTAATGTTTTTGGTAAGCTTCCTCCTCTTATGGCTGAGGCTAGGGCTTTGATGGAAGGTTTAAGCATTTGTAATTCTAAAGGCTATATTATGGTTGACATTGAGACTGATTCTGCTTTGCTTGTTGAATTCTTGAAGAATCCTAGTCATTGTGATATCCCTTGGTCTCTTGTTCCTACTATTAATTGTTGTAGATTAATGATTTCTGAGTTTATGACTCTCAAGCATGTGTATCGTGATCAAAATCGAGCGGCCGATTGGCTCGCTCGATGGACTTTAAACTGTAAGATGAAACAATCTCTTGATTTTTCTTCTGCTCCTCCTAATCTCATATCTATTCTTATACTTGAAAGCTTGGGTATTCCTTATATTAGCTCTGTGGAATAACTTGGTTGTATTGTTAGATTTAATACATGCTTTATTTTTGCTTTCATGTATTTGGATTGAGGTTCAACCTGAGATTTAGGCGTCCTAAGCTGATGTTTGGGGTGGTGGTTGTTCAGTTGCTGTCTTTTTCATCTCTTCTTGCTGAATTCATCGAAGCTGATGTTGTTGAATTCTTCGAAGCTGATGTTGCTGATTTCATTGGGGTGGTTTGATCAAGCTGGTTTCTTTATAAAATGGTCATTGGTTGCTGCATTAGCTTGGAGTTGCTGCTGGTCGATTCAATGTTGCTTTTGGAGGATTATTTGCTGCGTCTAGTTGAGTCTACTGCATTGATTGATAAAAGTTTGTGGCTGGATTTTGAAGAGTCTCTTTTATTGATTGTTGGGAGCTGTTTGTAATGTCTGCTTTAAAAGCTATCTGTTTGGCTTGAATTCTAACATTTGGTATTCTCTAGGTTAGGGTTTTAAATTTGGAGGGGCTTATTGGCGCCCTTTGTATTGAATTCTTATTGGTTTATTCAAATAAAATATCTTTACTTAAAAAAAAAAAAAAATTAGCTGCCTAATACATTTCTTCCCTGTTGAGAAAATGAAAATTGAGTGAAAAACTAATAAGATCGCATGTTTGGTTTTACTAATATACATACAAAATATTTATAGGTTCAGTTAAGAAAACTGAATTTGATTCTTTGATTGTCAGAATATATAGGCTTAAGCATTGGTAACATAAATGTTTTGAAAAACAAATTCCCTCCACAAAATACTAGTTAAAACCATCCAATTTTGAAACCTAGTCCAAATTCATATAGTAGCACTTCAAAAATATAGGGTAATTTTTTTTAAACTCAAAACAGTGAAACTTCATATGATTAAAGCATTTGCTCTGTCAAGGAAACTAACAAGCCATTCCAAGTGTGAAATAATCGTACACTTATGTCTTAACAAAAACATAAACTTCATTAAATTCAAAGACAAACAGGTGGTTGCTTATTTAGCTTTAACCAAGTGCCCAACCACAAAGCAACTTTAATCTCTCTTCACCCTTAACCACCAGAGTGAAGGCGGTGACCCGAATCAAACAAGAACGAAAACAACAGTAAGACACAAACCACATACATAAACTTCAAAACAACACACAAACATATAAACTTAAAGGTCACCGACACAGAGACAGAGAGTAGTACCTAGTTTTCTAGTCACCCCACCACTGATGCACAAACACACCTTTGCTTCTAAGCCCTTTGAAAATCTCCATACAATCTGATCGGCCAGAACAGTTGAGCATAAGTTCATCAACAAAGCAAATAGTTCCACTATTGAACAACTCCAACAAAAACTTCATCTCCACTTCCTTTGCATTCATTTTCAAAAGGACAAAATCAGCAAACTGCACTGTTTCTTTAAACCAAGCAACGAAATCAAAGCTATCATCCTCCACGTAAGGATTCAACTCTTCAAGAACCGTTCTATCCTTGTTTGCAGCCAGACCCGGATGATAAACAAAAGTGATCCCTGGCTTTTTCACATAAGATACCATAACTGATGTGTTGTGATCAACGAAATAGACATTAAAAGCTTTACTATCAACTGGATAGGAAGGCAAGAACCAGTTTTTCTCACTCTCGCTCGCGTTCAAATGCTCCGCTGCACCGATATCGATATATACCAATCTGTTCCTGGAAGATATATCCACAAATTTAGGCAAATATGCAATTCTTTTCTCGAAATCAGCTGGTTTTTCCTCGACTAGTGGTTCAAGCAAATCGATATAAGGCTTTCCGTTCATAGCCTGGCAATCTGCAGGCAAGTGAGTCTGCTCGAAATAAACTGCATTTTCCACTTTTCTTTTGAAAACGACCAGGGTAAATTCATCCACGCGATCAACATGGACGACACTTGAATCTTTCAGTAATGATGAGATCGGGGTAGCTGATAGAATCAGACTGTTCGAGCTCAACCCTGTTGTACTAACTAGTATAGCCCCTACTCCACCTGGTTTAAGAACACGCTCCATTTCAACCACGAGAAGTGCAGGGACTACTACTACATCATCTAGGTCCCTAGAGAATATGAAATCGAACGATTTATCCTCGTAATCAAGCTCGTAAATGTACTTTTTCTGCATCAACGAGAAAATGTGGTGTCCAAAATCACCACGGGCATTAGGGAATCCTAATTCTCTCAACGCCAACACGGCGGAGGCAGATCCCTGGCCAATGCATAGAGCATTGGCATCGGAATTCAACAACTGCATACTCATAAGCTGTTTAACAACATTAGCAGTTAAATTCACGTTTTCCTTACACTGCACAGACTCAAACGATCCCCACACGGGTTTCAGGAAGCGGGTGGATAACGATTTCGAACCCGGAAACATAAACGGACCGAGAAACGCTAATCTCATAGCGCAGTCATCACCGTTTGCCCCGTTCAAGATTCCAACCCCTGATATGATTTGCAGCAAAGGGACAATCGAAAGAGCAGAGGCAATTAATAGAGCACGTAATAGCACACGCCTCATTATAGCTCCGTGAAAGATCTTAAGCCTCAACACGCATTTCAAATTCATTGAACCCATTCGAGCTTTAAATTGCAATCGATACTTTAAAAAAAAAACTAAAAAAGAAGAGATTCTTTTCTATAGATCAATAGAGAGATGATTAAGCAGCCAATTAAAGACTAAATCGAACTAAGATCTAGCGAGAACAAAACCTTGAAGAGGTGTGGTTTCCACCCATCAGGACACCCATTGATGCTTGAAACCTTAACCAGACCCCACTTGGAACTCTTTTCGGTTTTTCTTCGAACGAATTCATCGTTTTGGCTCGATTAAACACAAGCATTTTGTCTAAATTACATGTTTCGCGAAGACGATTAACCAAAAATCAATGTTTGGAGTAAGAAAAATGTATAGAGATTGCAATCTAGGGTTTGTCGAAATGGAGGTGTTAACAATGGAAAGAGGGATCCAGAGAGAGTAGTGAAGTGTAGAGAGAAGAAAGATCGTCTAACTTTAGTGATAACGCAACCCCGGTATACGTGTCGATCAGATGAAGCTTCTTTCTAACTTCTAAGTGTAATTATTTAATACGACAATAACATAGGGATGGTCCATCATTATGATACCTGACAAAAGCGCGTGGGATCTATTATTTGTTACACCATTTTATCTTTCTTTTTGTCTTGGTTAGTATCTGAATAGATCTAACGGTTCTAATTTTAAGTTGTGTTTTTTTATTAGCATGGTTTACATTTATGTTAGATTGCGACGGATCTAATTTTTTATGTTAGATTTATACTTACTTTATCATCGAGTAAAAAAGATATCAACCCCGATTACTGCTACGATTTTCAGTTTCCGTGACTTCTATATTTTCAGTTTCCGTGAGTTCTTTGGTTTCAAATTTAACAAATTTGGATGTTTTCATTCGGATTACTTTTTCTCTTTACCAAAATAATCTATTTTTGTTAAAGGCTAACATGAATCTAGGTTAGGAAAAATATATTATATTTAAAATCATTTTCAAAAGCTATTTTCTTTATAAACAAAGGCTAACATGAATCTATGTTAGGAAAAATATATTATATTTAAAATCATTTTCAAAAACTATTTTCTTTATAATTTGGTTCTAAATAGATGGTCGTGAAGGTTTTGGATCCAGTCTATTCGAATTTTTGAAATTTTTGGAATTTTTGAAATTTTTATTAAAGATTTTTTATACGGAAGTTCTAATTTAGGTTAAGGTTTTTAACCCCTCTCTTGAGCTATGGACTCGGGGGTTTAGAAATATAGGATCGTCTATTGGTACTCTTTTGTATGTTGACAAACAAACAGAAATGAATGAAAAATTAAGGTTTGCTCGCATTTGTATCATGTTTACTGCGGGTTCAGAAATTTTACCTCAGGCCACTTTCAAGATAAAGAACAAATTCATTAAGGTGAATTTTGAGTACCAAGGTCTCCTCCTTCACTGTGCATATTGTGTGGGTTTTTTGCCACAGTTCTCACGTTTGCAAAAAAAGGCTCCAAGCTTACCTCTATCTCGGACAATCCGCTTCTGACTTCTGAGGAATCCGACCCTTCCGAGCTTGATCTGGACTTGGCTATGAGGCATTTTTCGACTTCCCTTGATGAGGTCAAAGAGGTTGATAGTGCTAAGGAGGTGGATTTTCCTTTTAAGAGGCTTCGCCCAACTAGAGCAAAAGACTCTAGCAAAAAGGATTTATCCTCCGACGGGACCCTCGTCTGACGCACTGTAAGTCCTTTTCCTTATGAGAATTGCATCTTGGAATGTTAGGAGATTTGATTATCCCATTAGACAAAAATATGTTACTAATTTTATTATTATTAATAGTATATCCTTGCAATGTTTTGGTTGAAACTAAATTTCAGATGTTTAATGTTGACCTCATCATTAAAACTATGACCTTTTTTGCATGTCATTACCAACCATTATTCCCATCCCTTAGGCATGATTTGGATTATTTGGAACCCTAGCGTTATTATTGTCTCAATGCTATCTCAATCTTCTCAGTATATTCATTGTATAACCAAATGACATATTCTCCTTTCTTCTTTTCGTTTCAATGCCATTTATGCTTTTAATAATGCTCTTAATCGTGTTTCCATTTGGAATGACTTAATGTCTATTGTTGGCCTTGATAAGGACATCCATTAGGTCTCCCTTGGGTAACTTAATGTTATTCGTAAACCAGAGGAACGACTTGGTTCCTCCCATAATTGGTCACTTGCAATTGTTGATTTCAACAATTGATGTTACCACCGTTAACTTAGTAACCTTTGTTCCATTGGGTTTCCATTCACCTGGACCAATAAGAAACCATCTCACTATGTCCTCTCCAAAATTGATCATGTTCTTGACAATCCCATCTAGGACGACTATTTTCCTTGTCTTTTGCTCACTTTGGTTTCGTTCGTACCTCTGAACACACCACTGTTACTCTTAACATTGACTCCCCGTGTCAGAAACGTAAGAACCTTTCAAATTCTTCAATATGTGGAAATTTCATCCCCTTTTAAAAAACGATGTTGCCAATAGTTGGAACCTCCACACCAGTTATTTCGGGATCAATCTCGTCTCTCGAAAAGTTAACTGTCATCAACTCGAACTTGCTTGTCTCAATCGTAAGAAGTATATTGATATTAGATCTATGGTGTCAAAAGCTCAGGATAATCTTTTACTTTCTCAATCTCGTCTTGTCCACGATTCTTCTAAGCATGTTCTAGTCTCTAACGAGATCGAGGCTTCATCCTTCTTCAATTTCCTATTTCGTGCTGAAGAATATTTTCTCAAGATTTTTTTTAGAGAAAACTAGATTAAGCTTGGTAATATGAACACTATATTCTTCCACAATATTATTAAAACTTGCATCTTCCGCAATAAGATTATCTCTATTAACAACGGCCATGGTCTCACTGTTTCAAATCTGGCTAGTATCTTTAAGGTCATTCTTAGCTATTTGAAGGGTTTGCTTGGTACTAAACATCCTCCCGGCTACCCTAGCTTGGAGAGAGTCTCCTTCATCCTCTTTACTAAGGTTAATACCTCTAATAAGGCCTCTATGATTCGCTAGGTAACTTTAGAGGATATTAAGTCTGTCTTATTCAATATTAATAGCAATAAATTTTCGGAAGCTAGCGGTTTTAATTCCAGTTTCTTCAAGACCTATTGAATATCATGGGTAACGATATTTGTAATGGGGTCCCAAAAATTTTCCACTTAAGAACTCTCGATCCCTCTTGGAATTTCACTTTCATTACCGTCATTCCCCAAAAAAAACTCTCCTTCTGTGGCTGCTGATTTTCGTCTTATTGCTCTATGCAATGTTGTCTACAAGATCATCTCTAAAATCTTAGCCAGTAGAATTAAAAATTCTTTCACTTATCTTATTAACAATTCTCAATCGGCTTTTATTGCGAGGAGAAATATCTCAGATAACATCCTTCTTTCCCAAGAGCTTATCTAGGGCTACCACATTAACTCCAATGGTAAAATGATCGCCTTTAAAATTGACCTGAAGAAAGCCTTATATAATATCCGTTAGCACCTCATTCTCTACATTTTTGTCACGATAAATTTCTCGGAAAAGATGATTACATGGAACATAAATTGCATTTCCTTGATTTCTTACTTCATTATCATTAATGAAAACCCATATTGTAACTTCCATGACAGGAAGGGCATTTGGTAAAGAGAACCACTTTCCCTCTTTCTCTTTGTCTTTGTCATGAAATTCATCTCCAGTATTTTGAAGGAGAAAAGTAATGACAGAAATTTTTGGTTTCACTGGAAATGTCACAAACTCAAAATCATGAAGTTCTGCTTTATAGACGATCGTATGATTTTCTATCATGGTGACGTCAGCTCTCGCATTCTTATTAAGAAGGACCTTGAAAATTTATACTCCCTTTGGGGCCTCAAAGTCAGCCTCTCTAAAAGTTATATTTTCCTTTATTGAATTAATCCAACCCTTCATAATGAGCTACTCTCTATTTTGGGTTATCTGGAAGATAATATTTCGGTCAAATACTTGAGTGTTATTATTCTCAATGACCGTATCTCCCATTTGGACTATCTCTATCTACTCTATAAAATTTCTATAAGGATTGATTCTTTGACTTCCAAGCATCTCTCTTATACCGGAAGGATCAAACTCATTAAATTTATCTTATTCGTCGGTCAAGTTTATTGGTCCTCTATCTTTATCCTTCTTTATAGGATTCTTAAAGAATTGTCCCAATTTCTGTGTCGTTTCCTTTAGACAGGCCCCACTATGAAAATTCACATGGCTAAAATGGTTTTATCCAAAGTCCCCTATCCCATGAGGGAGGGTCGCATTAGCATTCTAGATTTAAAAACCTAGAATGAAGTGTTTGTTCTTAAACATCTCCGGTCTATCATAAGTAATAACAATAACTTCATCTAGTGTGACTGGATTAATACAGAAAAAATAAAAAATAATAACTTCTGAGATCTTGATCTTGGTTCATCTCCTTCGTGGATTTGGAAGAATATCTTACGTCTTCGCTATATTGCTAGTAAATTACACAGGGTGGCTATTGGAAATGGTTTGAACATCTTTTTCTGGTTTGACCCATGGCTCCTCTCTACCTCTCTGGGTTCTCATTACGACACCGGCATTATTAATGACTCAAAGCTTGGAAAAAACCTCAAGGTCTCTTATATCATCCTTGACAGTCGCTGGAACTAGTCTTCTAATATCACATCGACAAAAGCTAAGAATCGTATTAAACTCTAGATCAATAACTTCATTCTCACTATACCCTCTTCTAATATCAACTCCATTGATGTTCTATTCTAGACTACGAAGGCTGGCAACCGCAATTTTACTATTAAGGATATATATAACGTCATTCGGATGTCTGCCCCAATTGTTTGGACTGCCACATGGTAACTTATAAGAAATCGCACGCACATGGGACTAAACATGCAACATTTTAAAAGTTGAGGACTAGTAGGAGACAAAAATGAACAAAAAATACTAGTTTGAGACAAGTACAAACCATAAAGGACTAGTGGTAAATTTTATCCCATTTAATTTTATTACAAAATTTTAAATAAGGTTTCAAAATATTAAAACATAGTGAAAGAATAAAATCCCGCAAATTCAAAAGATATTTCTGCCAAAACAGAAACTGTAAAAATATAATCAACATGCTTATACAAAGACACAACTTGCATAAGTAAATAAAAAGAATCAACCTTTTACCCGAGAGATTCATCATTAATGTGTATTATTACAAGCTAAGAGAAACAAATTAGATATGATAACTTAGATTATACACTTCAATGCAATCAATAGCAAATGAAACAAACACATATTCATCTCAACAACATTTACCATATTGATAAAAGTATAATATAATACCACATTTTACTTATAGTAGGTATTTTGTGATGGCAATTACCAATGCAAACATTATAACAAGTTATTCGGAAATTATCTTAATAGAATAAATAGTAAATTTTCAAATATGAAAAAAAATATGTGATGCTAAAACTATATAAATTAGTGTATAATACCAATAACTTTTTTAGCTTCAGCCAACCCAGACCTAGCTTGATTAAATTAGTCTATTTGATTCCACTATAATTTTTTATTGAGAGTTCTTTGATACTATCAATCGACGAAAAAAACATAGCTAATGGCTTCTAACATTCATACAATGGATAAGACACAGACTTGATAGGTTCTTGTAGTCAACCACACTAATTAGTAAACCACAACCAAATATTTTTTATATGAAGTTGAGCTTAATTTCATCATCCAACTTGTCTGTTAACTTTAGATATTTTTGTGAGTGACAAAAGGTCTAAAAAGATTTACAATTTGACTTAAGAAGTTTCTAGACAGATAAATCTACTAAAGAATCTTTTAGATAGAGAAAGTTGCCAAGTGTCAAAATATCAAGTCTTATCCTTCTTCCAAGAAAAGTACACCTATTTATAGGTAGTTTGTTACAAGAAATAGACTAATATCTCTTATGTGGATATCCCATCCCACTTTAGTACTTTACATAAACATACTTCTTACAAATTACACATCTAATCATTTATACTTATATTTTACATCAAACTCCCCTAATGTATTATTTATTAATTTACCTAATATAAAATATTACTTTCACTCTTCATTTATTTATATTCTTATTAGTAGCCCTCTTAGTCCTTGCGAATAAACTCGAAGAAAGACTAAAATATAGTATAGTATATAGTATATAGTGCTTTTGGCGACAACATTTGGCGAGAATATATGGCAGGAAAATATTGCGACAATAACGGATTAATAATACACAATATTATACAAATTAAATTTATTCCTTCGGTATAATTACGTGAGATAAAAAAAAACAAAAAATATTAAAATGTAATATTACATAAATTACATCAAGTATCGTATTTAGTCAAATCGATTACATGTGGTGTGTCGTTCAGGTTCATTTTCTTAACTGGCATAAGTTGCGTAAATTTTTTAAACCAGCGGTAGTACGAATGTATCCATTGGCTCGCTTTGTCGGTGGCGTATGCACCCCATGATGGGTGTAATGGCAGTAGTGGACCATCAAGTAGAGTAGTAATCTGCGTAAATATACATGTAACTAGTGCGTTAGGTCTGAAATATGTAAGTGAGGGGAATAAATATTAAAAACATTATATACTTACATTAACAAAGTGGCATCCGTGTACGAAAGCAATTCCAACTTTTATAATCGTTGAAGCATTCACAGGTGGGCGTCCATGGATTGGTAGATACGATAATGACGTTGCTTGCGAGACATGGTATACCATGCAATGATACCTTGTCACATTGACTAGTCATAAGTTCGGAAATATCATCTAGTAATGACTAGTAGGCTTGGGCTTGAAGTAATCCAACTTACGTACCATATCATCAAACACAGTGGTAGAACCATAAACCTCCAACCAAGATGCACAATTTTTTGATCAACTCTTTCAACAACTTGCGTCTAACATCTTCCTATCTCTCCTCATCATTGTATATTGAATTCACTACCGACCGATATCCGTATTGTCCGTCCGGAAGAACGTCTACCAACGTAATGATATAGGTGTGTAGAAAACTAAGGATGCAATCCAGATATATAGTTAACTTCTCATCCTTAACACTTTTCCTTGGCCGACCAACTTTATTTTTTGCAAGTGGTGATTTGGATGCTACAACCGGAATCACCTTCAACGCGGTCGTGCTCCCTAACGTGGTAATGGGTGCACTATCTATCGAGTTTGAGGATCCCCGCATGTTGCTTCGTTCGGAGGTTGTCAAATTTTTCCCAAAATTGTGCGAAATTGCATTGATTTGTCCCAAGGTATTTCTTTAGGGTCGAGTGAGCACCTTCGAACCTACATAATACAAGTACACAATTATGACATATTTTATAAGAGATATAATAACAAACAAAAAGTTGAATTAAAGGATATACCGATTTGTTGTTGTTTGCCTGTAATGTTTGTTCTCGTTCGCTCGATATTGAAGAAACTTATCACCATATTTCATTATCCATGCATCCATAACGTAATCATAACACTTGGGGTGTGAGGCGAACGTCTCCTTCAATGTACCTATACTTTTTCATAACTTTCAAACGTGTTCACTTCGGCTATGTAGCCATAAAACTCAACAAATTATCTTGCAATCACATCATCTTGGAATATCTTACGAACCATCCCCAAAATGTTCTTACCAATATGCACGTACATAGCAAGTGGTGTGTGCCCGAAAATATTTTCTCGATAGATCGCATGAGAGCTAACTCTCGGTTGGTAACAATAACGCTCAGAATTACGCACACACTATCCATTAGGCATGGGCATTTTAACCGGAACCGAAAAACCCGAACCGAAGTAGATTTGGTTCTTTCATAATACCCGAATGGTTCCAGTTTTCAATTACCCACGGTTCTCGGAACCGAACCGTACTGAACCGAAGAACCGTGGGTACCCGTTAGGAACTGAACCTATGTATTAACCCTTAATTTTGAATTATTTTAAAAATATATTTTATTTTTCAAAGTTAGATTCCCCTAAATTTGTCTTTTATCATTGAGCTCCAATTATGTTCTATTGAATAAATGACAACATACTTTATTCAAAGTGGCGACATATTTACAAACTATTATGCGTATAAACAAAATAACAAAATATCAACTTATATATAATTTAATAAACTTAAAATCATCTCTCCATTTTTTTATATTACTAATATTATTTTTTAATATATTAATTTTGAATATTTCTTATATTTAGTATTTTGTTTCTTATAATTTAACATAGTTTTATTGTTTTAAAGTGTAAAAAGAGTTTAATATATGTTGATATTGCAAAGGATTTAAAGTATCCAAAACTACCCGATTGGAACCGAGTTAAGTACGTATACCGAACCGAATTAAGAAGAACCGAACCGAACCGAACCGAAATTTATTCGGTTCCTAAATGGGTACTAGTTTTGAAGAACCGAAAGAACTGAGAACCGAAAGAACCGAACCAAACCGAACCGAAGAACCGAATGCCCATGCCTACTATCCATCATTAAACCACGAAGAGTACCCAAATCCCATGTGTAATTTGGTATTCTCTCCCCGCTCATAAATACATACGCAACGGTAAATGTAATGGAAGTAAACGTAAAACCAACAATCTCTAATAACGAAATCTTATACCTAGTCGTCTTGTATGTACAATCCATGAATAGCACATTAGGGAATGTATGTAATAATCTTATGCTCGTAGGATGCGCGAAAAGCAAAATTGATGATCACCTTTATATCGTCTTTCAAATGCTCTCACGCCGAATATACATGCTTCTTCAATTTCGTCAATAAATATTGCATTTGGGTTTGTCCCTCGTGCTCAACATCATGATATTTTTTTTACGACAATTGAAGATTGCACGCATGTTCGTAATATTCCCCAGATATTGATACTTCAAACCGCTATATATCTCCCTAGGCCGCGAGCCAAGGTGAGACAAACTACGAACTAGTTTCTCTTAGTCTCGTTTTAGCCTACAAGCACGGGAATGGCCGTCTAAATTAACGAAGGGATCGTGATTGTGTGAACCGTTTACCACTTCCAAGCGCCATCGCATGGTTAGTACGTCAATAGGATGGCCTTTTAACGCAAACGAACAATTGAATTTCTTCATCGTAGTCTTCCGCTTTCTTAAAGTATCCGACTTCACTTTAGATTTAAAAATACAGTACATCTCACAAATGTAATCTAGTCTAGGATTTCTCCCTCGTTTTCCGCTATCATAGAGCTTTGTAATCGCCACGAACTTAATCTTCTTCGATTCAATGTCCACGAAAACAGGAAATTCGTCTTTCGTAAATAACTTATTCGTTGTGAATATATTTATGTAATCAACATCCATACACTGAGGTTGGGCAGGTTCCTCCGACAATAAATACCGTTTTAATATATATAATGATACACTAAAGGGATCGCATGCGATTAATACTCTTAAGTCTTCGCATGCAGTTGACTCGGTTTAAGGGTCGCATGCGACAACAAATGAAATTGGGTGGTAAGTATTATATGTTATGTATAAGGTTGTGTTGTCGAATGCATATCTGCAACGATACAGGGTTAAATGTTGCACGATTCGTGCGACAGGGATGTTGTTCATCGCAAAACTTCAAGCGACCAGATGAAAAACATAAACGGGCGTTCAGCTCTTTACCTCCATTCGTTAAACGTGTTCTTCGTCTGGTAAGTCCGCCAAAGATACGACCATTGAATAATCTTCCATCAATACCCTGATTTATTGTTGGGACTTGGTAGATTTTGCTGGTTTGGGTTTTAGAATGTTAGTTTTAGGGTTTAAGGGTAGTAAACAGTTAGGGTTTCGGGTAATTGTTTTGGAGTTTTCAGATTTTGGGTTGTTTTCATTGTTTTATTACTTCTAATTTAATCTTCTTAGGTATTTTAAATTAAAACTTCAATAATAATTCAATGATTCAATAAAATTTAAATTTATCAAAAAGTTGATATATGATTAAAATAAAGTATTAATTATATTTTCAATTGTTTTAATAATTGTTTTTAAAAATATGATAGGTTTTAAAATTAAAAAAAAAACTAAATTATTAAATGTTTGCATAAATATTATCACTTTTACAAATAAAATTAGGGAAATTACACCTAAGGTACCTACTCAACTATTTTATTGTCATCTAGTACCCAAGGTTTGATCAGTTATCTCTTAATACCCATCTCAAGTACCTAATTACCACATAGTACCTAATATTATTTTAATACCCTAACTACCCTCACCCTTCATGAACAACCACGTAACCAAAATTTCTCTTTCCCACTTTTTCTTTTTATTTTATTTTTAAAAGATCTGTATCTTTCAAACTGGAGCTCGAAAAAAAATGAAAGCACCATCATTTTTTTAAATGAACAAAACTAGATCCATTGATGATATTTTTTTATTTTTTTAAAAAATAAAATTTCACCAGTAACAACTCTCAAGAAATCCTGAGAGTTGTTCAGGAATTCCTCAGAGTTGTTCAAGAAATCCTGAGTTGCAAACAACTCTCACGATATCCTAAGAATGGTTCAGGAAATCCTGAGTTGCAAACAACTCTCAGGATATCCTAAGAATTGTTCAGGAAATCCTGAGAGTTGCAAACAATTCTCAGGATATCCTGAGAGTTGTTCAGGAAATCCTGAGTTGCAAACAACTTTCAAGATATCCTGAGAATTGTTCAGGAAATCCTGAGTTGCAATCAACTCTCAGGATATCCTGAGAATTGTTCAGGAAATCCTGAGAGTTGCAAACAATTATCAGGGTATCCTGAAAGTTGTTCAGGAAATCCTGAATTGCAAACAACTCTGTCTGGGTGGGGCTCTTGATAATTTCGAACAGGTCGGTCATCGATACGGTGGTCTACCCCCGGAGAGCCTTCTCTGCGGTTGTCAATCACCGGCTCTTTCCCTTTGCCTTCCCGAGATCTTTTGTCATCTAAAGACCCCTCCTTTTCAGCGTTCAGCTTCGCGATATCCTCCATTAACTGTCTCCTGGTTATAATAAAAGTTGATCGCGGCAATGGTATGTTTGCAGCTCTTAAATACGGCATCAGCACTGGAGATTGCAACAAATCAACACTTGTAGACCCTGATCGCAGCATCTTCTCACTTGATTATAACAAATATGTTTTATGAGACATAAACTTATCTGGTTGCAGCATCTCCTCATTAGATAGCGACAACGGTGTGTAACCTGACATAAACAAAACATATCGCGGCATCCAAGACAATGATCTCGACAACCAAACCAGACTTGACACAAGAAATTGCGAGAACATTTATCAAGGAAGCAGCTATGTGACTCTTAGTGAAGAAAGGTTCATGTTGATCGTGAAAAAACCTAAAGTGCAGCCCAAAATCCTCCTCTGATATCAAAATATGCACCACAAGTACCATACCCAAGCTCGAACAAGAAACAAAACTCTAACGATTAATTTTTAATTTTTTTGAATTTTTTTGCAGCTTGGAAGTTAATATGTGTTTTAAAAAGTTGGTGGATCAGATGTCTAAATACACAGAGTTTCTTAAAGATATCATTTCCCACAAAATGAAATTAAGGAACTTCAAGACAGTTGTATTGGCAAAGAAATGCATGCGTTGATTCAGAATAAATTACCACCAAAGCTAAAAGATCCTCAAAATTTTACTATTCATTGTAAAATTCATAATTTAGCATCAGATAAATATTTATGTGGCTTGGGATATTATATCAATTTAATGCATCTTTTTATTTGTAAAAAATTAAGAATCAATGAAATAAAGGATACAAATGTTTCACTACAGTTAGTTTATACGTCTCTTGTATATCATAAATGTATATTGGAAAATGTTGATTAAGGTTAATAAATTTATCTTTCTTGGTTATATTATAACAATAGACATGGAGGTAGATGTATTTTTATCCTTAATTATAAGGAGATCTTTTTGAGCTACTGTTAGGACTATGATTGATGTTGAGACTGAAAAATTAATTTTACGAATAGGGGATGAGCAAGTATAGTTGAACATATTAAATACAAATGTAGGCATAAACAAAGACCCCGCTGATATCGAATGAGAAGAGAACTATCAAAGCTATCCGAACTCATAGAAAACCACCGCAATCCAACACCACCTAAACTACTTAGTAATAGTGGTCGTTACAAACACGACACCGATCACGTATTGTGAAAAAATGAAGAATTCCGTCAAATTTCTAGACTTTTTATTATGGAAAAAAATTAATTTATCAGAGATCTGTTTTTAACTATACAAAAATTTGTTGTTAAGAAAAAATGTACTTTCGAATAAGGTAGTAGATATCCACAACAGATGTGAAGGGAATATGTTAACCGAGCTTACTTAGTGAAAACATACCGAGTGTTTAACCACCAAACAGATCTGACGCGAGCACTAAACAAAGAGGAGATGCGAGCCTGAGCAGAACAAAAGCGGACGAAATCAAAAGATTAAGAAGGAGCAGAGAAGAGATACAAGTTCGAGTAGAGCAGAGCAGAGCAAAAAGTAAAGGTAAACCAAGTAAATAAAAGGAAAAGCGTGAACTCTAAAGAAGGTCCACTCGGATGAAAGTAGTGATAAATAAAAAGATGATATGAGCAAAGTCGAGCCGAGCTAGACCTAATCAAGATCGAGCGAGCCAAAACCGAGCATGACCCCGAAGGTTGGACGCATTAGAGGAAAATTAACCAGCTTGGGAACTCAGGAAACTAATGATCATTAAACGACTCAGTATATTACAAGAGTCAACCTTAGAAAACCACAATAATTACCTATAAGTATGGATATTCGACAAGCATTATAGTCAAGTTTTTTGTATCTTATTAATGATCTCGTGTAATATATAAGATGGTAACTCTAAAAAGTAGTATAAATAAGGATTGAGAGTGATATAATAGAATAACGTTCTTCTTCTTCCCGAATCAATAATACTTACCATCTTGGCATATGGGTGTTAGGGTTTTCATGTTAACACTTTCTTATTACAAAGCTAGGAACTAGCTTTTGTAGTTTTTTATTTCTTTATTTGATCTTCTTGCAGTTTTATATTCAAATTTAAAAAATAATTCAATAATTCTATAAAAAATCAAATTTATCAAAACGTTAATATATTTTTAAAAAGTATATTAATTATGATGAAGAACTAGTTCATTGATGATCAAAATGTAAATAAATAAAACCTTGTATGATCTATTGAATAGTTGTGGGATATATTTAGATATTTATGTATAGGTAAAAGGCTAATATGCAATTAGACCCTTTCTGTAACCATTTTCGTTATGATTTAAGTCCTTGTGCCTATAAATATCGGCCAAGGCTGACATGAAAGGGATTCTGACTTTGAGATTAATATACTTTCACTTCTTGAATTTTTCTCTCTAGAAACTACTTCCCTCTACTCCTCTCTAATACTTTTTACAAATCATATTAACTCCACATAAACTTGGCGACTCCGTTGGGGACAATTATGATTAGTGCCTTAATTATTCTCATTTGATTTTTTTCCTATAAGCGTTTTGATTGTTCTTGTTCAATTTTTGGAAAATGTTTTGATCAACAATGGATCCAAGAAACAGAAGCGATCCGCTGGTTAGGAAAGCAGTTGAAGCTCTAAAGAATGATTTGCAAGGAAGTTATGATCAACAAGATGAGTCTGCTCAACAAACTCAGTCTGGCGTTGAAATGCGAATGAATCAACTACTGGATAAAATAACAACTTTAAATGAAAAGTATGATCAGATAGAACAAGATATTCAATTAACTTGATTGAGATCAGACGTGAGACACATGGATGATAAAAATGACGATGATAATCAGTCTGGTCGATCCTACACAACTTGTCAAGTTCAAAGTGAGAAAAAAAATGCATTTTGAATCTTTAAAAGAGCGTCACACTTCAGGAAAAGAGAAAAAAGACAAACATAGGTATGTTACGTCCAGTGACGAAGAAATGAAAAGTTCAAGATCTGAGTTTAAAAGATATTGACCTCAAAAATCATGAAAATAGTACAAAATAAGAAAGGAAACTGTACCGCAATGTTTGCAGGAAGCTGAATGGTGTGAGGGGAACACATCGAATCAATACAATAGAAAGAATGATCGGAGTTTATATGCTGTTATTGGAACAAAAGATGATAATCAATATGTTCGGGGAGTTGACTGGAGAAATTCACCTTTGACAATTGAGATAAGGTCTATCATTCTTCCGAAGAGGTTTGATATCTTGAAGGTTGAAAAATTCGATGGGATGCAAGATCCCGATAACCACATCGAAAATTTTAAAAATTGCATGATGAATATCGAGGACGATGATAGGTTGGTATGTAGAGACTTCTCCCACACGTCCAAAGGAACAACTTTGAAGTGGTACAACAAGATTCTGAAATGGTCCATTTCTAATTTCAAAGATTTTTATACAGCTTTCCGAAGACAATTTGTAGGAAGTAAAGAGATGCAGGTAAATGGAGATACAATAATTCAATGCAAACAAGTAGTGGGAGAAAACTTAAAAACTATATTAAGCGGGTTGTGTTAACCAAAGCTGGTTTGGATAATTGTGAGGAGTTAATAGCAATGACAGCATTTCGACAAGGATTATTACCCGATGACTTAGCTAATGAAACAATGAAATGAAGAGCTTTGACATTAAAGCACTGATAGCTCAGGTGGATGATCAAATTAAGCTAGAAGAATCAACTACAATTCAAGAAGCAGTTGGGTTGGTCAAAATTACTCAGGACATGTGCCAAACAGTCAAGGGAAGACTTCGAACTCAGCTCAATTAGCGCGTCCGAGAAACAAACCTCCTCAAACTAGAGGGTATTCAGCTCAAAAAACAGGGAACCAGTTTCATAGACCGAGGCCTAATCAGTGGAGAAGGCCAGAGTACTACACCGAGTTAACTAAAAATATGGCAGCAATATATGAAAAGGCAAATGGATACATGAGTTTCAAAAAGCCTGATATGATAAATAGGCCAAGGGAAGAGCAAAATCACAGGTTTTATAAGTATCATAACAACATCAGACATGATACTATAGATTGTATTGCTTTAAAAAGAAGGTGCAAACTCTAATTGAGAATGCAAAGTTGTTGGCCTATGTAAAAGGGCATAGAAATTCATTGAAGGCTCATGTTGTATCAACTTCACAGGAAACAAATCCAAATAAACAGGTGTAAAATTTAATGATTTAAGATTCCAAGATTGATATTTTGATGTTGCATTAGAATATTTGGATACAGACCCGGATCGGTTGATTTTGATGGCAGTAGATGAGCCAGTGAAACAAGGCCGAGTTTGAAGTCTATGTGAATATTTTGAGTCATTAGCAATTTTTGGAGGTGACACTATGGCTGGAAATACTGATAGTTCTAGAAAAATGCATGTAATAAGCTTAACTGCTCATAGAAAAGGAGGGATGTCTACTCATATGTACAGTAAGAGAGGTGCTCTTTTTATTTTTTTTGATGAAGATCATTTGAGAGGGACTGTAGGTCCTCATTAAGATTCAGTGGACATTGGAGCAAAGGTAGCCCGTGTTGAAATCTGGCGTGTGCTAATGAATACAGGAAGCTCTGCAAATTTTCTTTTCAAGTCAACTTATGACCGGATGCGTAATCCTCCTCGAATTTCCTAATCATAATGTACTATTATTGGATTTGCGAGAGTAATGACACAAGTAATTGGGATTTCGAGGAAGAGGTATGTTTTGGAAATGGACCTTTCAGAAAGAAGGTTCAAGTACTATTTATGATGGTGGATTGTCCAACTAGCTACAATGTCATTTTTGGGAGGTATTGGCTTTCGAGGATGTACGCAATGGTATCAACAGTCCATCAATGTTTGAAGTATGTCATCAGAGATCGTGTGAGGGTTCTCCAAAGTGATCAGAAGATTGCTAGAGAGTGTTATGCAACAACTCTTCGAGTCTGAGGGGCAAGTAGTGGTGATAAAATGGCTGAATATCAATCAGAGGGTTGACCTCGGACGTCGAGGAAGGGGTTGATGATCTAAGGGAAACCCCGGGTTATGTAACAGTAAGTGAATATATAGAGAAATATGCTTTTCTTGATGAAAAAGTACTTCAAATAGGAACTTTGTTGACCATAACTTTACGTAAACAATTTTTGCAGTTTTTGTTTCACAATTTGGATGTTTTCTCTTAGAAAACCGAAGACGTGGTAGTATTTTCAACCGAGGTGATATGTCACAGCCTAGCAGTTAACCCGGAGGTAAAACCTGTTATACAAAAAAGACGTGCTTTCTCTTCTGAGAAAGTAGAGGCTATCGTTGTTGAGGTGGATCGATTATCAAAGGTCGGACATATAAGGGAGTCACAATATACTTTATGGATAAAAAACCTAGTGGTGGTTAAAAATAATAATAAAAAGTGGAGAATGTGAGTTGACTTCGCAGATTTGAAGCGAGCTTGTCCTAAAGATCCATTTTCTGTTCCCCGAATAGACAATTGATTGATTCCATTTCAGTTAATAAGATTTTGTCTTTTATGGATGCTTTTGCAGGGTATAATAAAATTCAAATGAATCCAAAGGATCAAGAGAGTACCACATTCGTCACGGACTAAGGCTTGCATTGTTATAAAGTTATGCTTTTTGGACTAAAAAATATTGGAGCAACATATCTCAGGTTAATGAATAGAGCCTTCACTTTTAAGATCGGAAAAAACATTGAGGTATATATTAATGACATGTTAGTTAAACGTTTAGCAGATGAAGCACACTTGGAAGATTTAGAGGAGACATTTTTGAACTTAAGGGCAATTAGATTGAAGTTAAATCCTGAGAAGTGTACCTTTGGAGTTCGATCACAAAAATTCTTGGGTTATTATTAGTGAAAATGGGATAGAAGTTGACCCGAAATAGCTAAAATCTTTAGTATCAATGACATCGCCTCAAACTATCAAAGAAGTGCAGATCTTAACAAGAAGGTTAGCTGCTCTTATCAGATTCATTTCTAGATTCTCTAACAAATGTTTTCCTTTCTTTCAAGTGTTACGAAGACCAAAAGAATTCGAATGGACCTCGGAATGTGAAGTAACAACTCTAATAATTATGGAACTATTGTCATCGCCAGAGATATTATGCAAGCCTCGAGTTGCAAAACAACTCTATTTGTATATTGTAGTATCGAATTTTGCAGTAAGCGCTGTGTTGATAAGTGAAGATTTGGGAATTTCGTAGCCGGTGTATCGTGTAAGCAAGAGTTTAGTGGCAGCAGAGAAAATGTACTTGAAGCTCGAAAAATTGGCTCTGGCTATAGTAGCGGCTGAAAGATGCGCCCCTATTTTCAAGCTCACACCATTGAGGTTGGAACTTTGTTTCCATTGAAAAATGTTTTAGAGCGCCCCGATATTTCTAGGAGAATGACCAAGTGATCAATTGAGTTAGGAGATTTTGGTATCATCAATTCACCTCGAACGGCTAACAAGGCCCAAACATTAGCATATTTTCTTGTTGAATTCCATTTAAGTAGATCAGAAAATAGATAAATAAGGAGGTTTTTCCAAGAAATTCGATGTGGATTGTTTGTACTGATGGAGGTTCTAGCCTTTCAAGATGTAGTGAAGGAGTTCAATTTATTTTTCTATCTGGGGAAACAATGCTTCAGTCTATTAAATTCGGCTTTCATGCATCGAATACTGAAGCTGAATATGAAGCTGTTTTGGCTGGTTTAAACCTTGCGAAAGTTCATGGGGTAACTTCAATTCGTTTAGAAACAGATTCCTAATTAGTAACAAATCAGGTTGTTGACATTTTTATGAAGCAAAAAATGACCATTTAATTTTGTATATTCGAGAACTTCAAAATTTGACTCTTCCATTTGACCATGTCATTGTAGAGTATATCACACAAGGAGACAATACAATTGGTGATTCTTTGACAACCATGACATATACAGAAGAGTATCTTTGGATTTTACTATAGGAGAGTCCTTCGAAGCCGGTGTATTATGTCAGCAAGAGTTTTGTGGGAGCTGAGAAAAGGTACTTGAAGCTCGAAAAATTAGCTCTGGCTATAGTAGTGGCTGCAAAAAAAAATGCGACCCACCATTGAGGTTCAAACTTTGTTTCCATTGAAAAATATTTTACAGCGCCCCAATATTTTTGGGCCAATGACCAAGTGATCAGTTGAGCCGAGAGATTTTGATATCATCTTGGATTTTTATTATAGAATAGTATCCTTCGATCCTAACTTGTTCAGAGCAATGCAAATATTCCGAAGAGGTTTTCTTCGCACCGGATGTAATTTGACACAATTGGAGAACTAATATTCTGAATTTATTTTTAAGAGAGACGTTGTCTCGGGAACTGGCTAATAAGTTGAAGCGCAAGGCTTGTCGCTATATTGTGTTAGATGGGGTTTTATATAAAAAATATTCGAGTAGGCCATTATTGCGCTGCTTTAATAAACAAGAGTCACAAAAAATTCGGTCAAAATTGCATGATGAGGAGGGATCAACACATTGCGGGTTCAAGGCATTGGCACGTCGAGTTTTGTTGGCAGGATATTATTGGCCTTGTATTATGAACGATGCTAAGAATTTAGCTCGAAGTTGTGATACGTGTCAACGATTTGCCAATTCTATTTATAAACCTGCAGTTCTGCTAATTCTCATTACCGAGGCCATCCATTTTGATCGAAAGAGGAATAGATTTAGTAGGCCCATTGACAATGGATGTTGGAAGATGCCAGATGGTTATTGTGGCGGTGGACTATTTTACGAAGTGGGCATAAACTGAACCATTGTCTGGAACAAAAGCCAAGTATGTAATTAAGTTCATCGTGAACAGTATTTGTTGCCGTTTTGGGGTACCTCAGAAAATTACCACAGACAACGGTCCTCAATTTAACAATGGAGAAATGGCTTCTTTTTATGCTTTGAGAGGAATTATATAGTATTTTTCTACACATTTTCATCCCTAAGAAAATGGTCAAGTAGAGATGACAAATAGGTCTATTTTAGAAGGTTTAAAGAAAAATTTGACACGGACTGCAAGGAAAATGGCCTAACTATTTGCTAGAGGTGTTGTACGCTTATCGAACAACTCATATAGAGGCCACTAAAGATACTTCTTTTGCCTTGGCGTATGTGATGGATGTTGTTAGTCCTATAGAGTCTACATTACCTTCTCATAGAGTAGCTCAATATCCCGAGGGCCTGAATGGCGAAGCAAAAAGAGCAGACTTGGATGATTAATGTGCTTATCGGTCACTCTTCTGG
This sequence comes from Limnanthes douglasii subsp. nivea, assembly GCA_036936605.1. NCBI lineage: Eukaryota > Viridiplantae > Streptophyta > Magnoliopsida > Brassicales > Limnanthaceae > Limnanthes > Limnanthes douglasii. The sequence goes on along the minus strand of JAUPFV010000003.1, from coordinate 27,829,379 downwards.
ATCTTTTTTTTTTATGTATTTCACACTTTGGTTCAATTTTTACAGGGAACCCATAATGGAGTATTGACAAGCCGTGCTTGGTATGGTTTGATATCTGAAAGGTTCTCAACGATTTGGTATTCTTTTTAAATAAAACAGTGATCTTAAACTCAATGGATGATGTGATTCGGGTTAGGCTGCTTTCGCACTCAGACGACGTACTTTATTTGGATGGTTCATCCAAATTGGAGACTCTCCAATCTCGTAGCACTCTTTCGCCGAAGCTGAATATCGGTATATGTCTCTTCTCACACGTGAATTAAAATGGTTAAAGGAATTTCTTGGTTTTCTAGTGATCAATATAGGTCATATACAAATTTATTGCGACAACACCGCAATATTTCATATTGCAGTATTTAATGATCTATACATAATTATATATAATTATTACAAGAGACTAAAACTCATATATATATATGGTTATTGTAGACACAATTTTAAAATTCAATAAATCACTTTAAAATTTATCTAAAATTTTCTTTCTCTATCCATCCGTGAGCAACTTACAAATAAATTTCTAAACAAATAAAAGTCCATCCGACCGAGTAGCATAATGCTAAACCGTGGCCCCTAAGGAGGTAGCCGAGTTGGTTGAGTATGGTATGCTTGTGACCAAAGGTCATGAGTTTGAGTCCCTCTACATACGCTTTTTCGGCTGAGCCTGTCACCTTGTGTGGTTTACCTCCTGGCGTTGGTTTGTAGGCTATCGCGTCAGACTGAGGGTTTACCCTATTCGCACTCATTGCACTATGAGTAGCGGCTGCGGGTTCCCTCTGAAAAAAATAAAATAATGCTAAACCGTTTGTACAACGTAACGTTATACAATATAAAATATATAAATTTAAATTGATTTTTCTTAAGTCGAAGAGTAGAATGATACAAACTTAAAAATGAGGACTAGTGATAATGACCGCAAGTCTAAGATTTTTCTTCAACCGAAGAGTAGAATGATACAAACTTAAGAATGGTCAGTAATCATAGTGACTGCAAGTCTAAAGTTATAGAGTAAACAACACTAAATTTGTTCAGCACCACTAAATTGAGATCCCTTTTTCTTTTAAGATTTAACTTTTTTTAAAAAAACTTTCAATTTTTTTTCAAAAAATTAAAGAGATTATTTTAGCTTCGCATATAAACATCCATTCCATTGTTAGAGGTAAAATTATCTTTTTAAGTATTTTGAAACTAAATGTATATCAAAATAAAAAGAATAATTTTAGAATATTGTTTAAATGAGTAGAACAAAATAAGTACGCACGATAATGTCGGACTTGTCAGGTCCGACTCGACCCGATCTGATCCGATCTGATTTTGTCCAGCTTCTACATAAAACGGTTCAGATATGAGTTTATAAATTTTAACCTGCAAAAGGGAGGGTTCAGATTTTCAAATCACCGGAATCCGGTCCGACTTGAAAATTATAAAATAAACAAAATAAAAATAAATAAAATAAAATAAAATATATTAAAAAAATATTAAAACGGTTGTCCGCAGATAAGTCGGATCGATCCGCGGACAAAACAGACTAATTCGGATTGAAATATTAGACAACGAACGGATTGAACCGGATTTGAACTCGGTTTAAGAATAAGCCTGATCGGATGGACCTGAACTCAATCCTCAAACTACCCATTGGGCATCCCTGAAAATTGGTACAAATACGGCTTTAATCTACTATGCGAGGATGTACGAAAATATTACGTTAGTTGATTCGACATTTATCCATTCGGCTGTCTTAAATTACGAATATGAACACCATATATATAGTAGCTCCATACAAAAAAATACGTCTATATATCCTCCTTCTCAAATTTGTTAATATAAATATCTAGATACATCCCAAAATTTATACTAGATAAATGGTAAAACAAATATTGTTATAAAATACTATGCAATTATTACAAAATGGCTCAAGCACAGAATATATGCGAATGAAAGATTTAAATGAAACACTTTAAATGAAACACAGGATTTAACGTGGTTCGACAATTATCTACGTCCACGGGCGCCGCCAGAGAAAAGAGTTTCACTATGATAGAAAAGGTTACAGATTTCAAATTGTGTTTTATGTCGCCCTAGTAATCTATTTATAGGGGAATTAATAGACTTACTAGACTATGGGCCTAATGGGCTCATACCACAAGACTAACTCTTTTGAAGTAATTGGACAATATCATTATCACAACACAAAACTGTCGTGCCGGACACAGTATATTGTCAAGACACTATTCGAACTGCCGGACACAGTACACTGTCAAGGCACTATTCGAGTCATTCACAACAAATCTTCCCCTTGAGGCGAATATCCTTTCTTCACTATCAACAAAGAATCTTCTCTTCTTCTGACTCACCAAATGCCCTTAAGGCATTCACTCTATACTGCAAACACCGATCCAGTTTAGGCATTCCCTAAACTTTCGAACTGATACTGCCTTGGTCATTATATCTGCTGGATTATCGTGTGTAGACACTTTCTTCACATCAACAATTCCCTTTGATATTATATCACGAATAAAATGATACCTGACATCTATGTGCTTTGTACGCTCATGGTACATCTGGTTCCCTGTAAGGTGTATGGCGCTTTGACTGTCACAAAACACTTTTGTAGTAGTCTATCCAAGCCCAAATCTGCCACCAAACCTTGCAACCATATTGCCTCTTTAACTGCTTCTGTTACCGCCATGTACTCTGCCTCTGTTGTAGACAAAGCTACAGTAGCTTGCAACTGTGCTTTCCAACTGATCGCACTCCCAGCTAGAGTAAATACATATCCTGTCAGAGATCTTCTTTTATCCATATCACCTGCAAAATCAGAATCAACAAAACCAACCAATGATCCTGCAACATCATTCAGCGATTCACCAATATCGGTTTTGTTAAAAGTTAAGCCAACGTTCACAGTATTCTTCAGATACCGAAGTATCCATTTCACTGCCTGCCAGTGTTCTTTCCCAGGACATCCCATGTACCTGCTAACTACACTAACCGCATGTGAAATATCAGGACGTGTGCATACCATAGCATACATGATACTACCAACTGCACTTGCATATGGAACCTTCGACATTTGTTCCAACTCAGCATCGTCTTTGGCCGCTTCTACTGCAGACAACTTGAAATGAGTAGCAAAAGGAATGTTAACTGCTTTAGCATCAAACATGTTGAATCGTTTTAACACTTTCTCAATATAGCTTCGTTGAGACAAGTGTAATGTTCCTAAATTTCTGTTCCTGATAATCTCCATACCAAGAATTTTCTTTGCTCTACCCAGATCCTTCATCTCAAACTCGGCACTAAGCTGCTTCTTTAACTGCACAATGTGTGACATACTACAAGCAGCAATAAGCATATCATCCACATACAACAACAAGTAAACATAAGAATCATCTGACATCTTTTGATGATACACACAACTATCATATGGACTCCTCGTGAACCCTTTTGACACCATGAATGTATCAAAACGTTTGTACCATTTCCTAGGTGACTGTTTCAAACCATACAGTGACTTTTTCAGCAGACAAACTTTGTCCTCCATATTAGGTTCGATAAATCCCTCTGGTTGTCTCATGTAGATTTGCTCCTCCAATTCACCATGTAGAAACGCAGTCTTCACATCCAACTGCTCAAGCTCTAAATCTTGCAAAACTACTATGGCTAACAAAACTCGAATCAAACTATGCTTCACCACTGGAGAAAACACTTCATTGAAGTCGATTCCTTCCCTTTGAGTAAAACCCTTAGCGACCAGTCTTGCTTTGAATCGAGATGCCTCAACCCCTGGATTACCTTCCTTTTTCTTGAACACCCATTTACTGCCTACTATCTTCTGTCCTTTAGGCAAGTCAACAAGCTTCCATGTTTGATTCTTATGAAGAGATTCAATCTCTTCTCCCATAGCACCAATCCATCGATCTGCCTCTGAACTTGCTATAGCTTCTTTGTAGCTACTAGGTTCCTGCATCTCAACTTCTTCTGCAACTGACAGAGCATATGCAACTAGATTCACATACCTTTTTGGAAGTCTAATATCTTTTCTTTCTTTGCCCAATGCTATGCTATAAGGTTGTTGTTCTGGTTCAGGCGCATCATCGTCACTATCATCTGATGCTGACGCTTCACCACCTGATTCTGGATCCACCTCAGAACCAATTGAATTATTGGACTTGCTAGGAACTGATTCTACTTCAAGCTCCACCTGTTCACTCACAACCGATCCTGATTCGACCATTTCTCCTACTTCCTTCTGACTGTATATCGAAGAAAACTCATTAAAAGTAACGTCCCTACTAATGAGAAAACCTGGAGACTTTGGAGAGGTACACCATAACCTATATCCCTTCACTCCAGTAGCATATCCTAGAAATATGCATCTCTTTGCCCTCGGCTCAAGCTTACCATCTCTCACATGAGCATACGCAGGACAACCGAACACCCTCAAATGTTCATAATCAGCCGACGATCCAGACCAAATCTCAAAAGGAGTTTTACAATCAATAGCCGTTGATGAAGACCGATTCACCAAGTAACACGCTGTATTGATAGCTTCAGCCCAAAAATCCTTTCCCACACCGGAATGTGAGAGCATACTTCGTGCCTTGTCACAAAGCGTTCTGTTCATTCTTTTTGCGACTCCATTCTGTTGTGGTGTTCTAGAACAAGTGCGATGGCGCACTATTCCCTCAGCTTCGCAGAACTCGTTGAACTCACGACTGCAATATTCTAACCCATTATCTGTCCTAAGACGTTTGATTTTTCTTCCTGTTTGCTTCTCAATCATCGTCTTCCATTTAACAAAGGTTGAATATGCCTCATCTTTCGTTTTCAGAAAGTAAACCCACACCATCCTTGAATAATCATCAATCAAACTCATGTAGTATCTGGCTCCGCTCTTGGATGGAATTCTGTTTGGACCCCAAAGATCTGAGTGAATGTAGTCCACTGTGCCTTTAGTATTTCTTACAGCCGATTTGCTGAATTTGACTCTAGTTTGTTTACCAAACACACAGTGCTCACAAAATCCCAATGATTCTGCTTTATACCCTTTCAACAAATCTCTATTTCCCAAAACAGCTAATCCTCTGTCACTCATGTGACCAAGACGCCAATGCCACAACTTATTTTGATCCTGCCTACTTTGGCTATTACTCCCTGATGATGCTACTGCAGCATCGCCCATAACAACACTCCCCTGGAGAATGTAAAGACCCTTCTGCAAACTACCTTTCATGCATACCATTGAGCCTTTTGTCACTTTGATTACACCATTTTCTGCATGGTACTTGTAACCCCGAGAGTCTAGAGTCCCAAGAGAAATCAGGTTTCTTTTTAACCCAGGAACATGCCAGCACGCCAATATTCTAACAACCCCGTCAAACATTCTGATTCTGACGTTACCAATACCACCAACAGTCAACGAATGATTGTTCCCTAAATAGATAGTTCCCTGCATTGGCTTGTACGTATCAAACCACTGCTTGAACTGACACATGTGATATGTAGCGCCGGTATCAAGTACCCAAGAGTTTTGCCCAAAGTCTGAACTCACGGACAATACATCTCCTTTACCACTGTTTTCACTATCGTCGGAATCGTTCACACCCTCAACAATGTTTGCTGCATTTTCCTTTTGATTTCTCTTCTTACCATTCAGTTTCGGACAATCTCTCCTATAATGACCCTGCTCACCGCATTCATAACAGTTTGAGTGCTTCACCCTTGACTTGGACCTCAAGTTCTTCCTTCTTAAAGAAATCGCTTTGCTTTTAGATCTTCCCCTAGTCATAAGACCTTCCCCTTCAGCTTGATTGTCTGGCTGCAACTGTCTCATCTCTTTTGATTTCAGTGCCCCTTTGACATCTGCTAGCGATAACTTATCCTTACCATACATAATGGTATCTATAAAGTTTTCATAGGGAGCTGGTAACGATCTCAATATAAACAAAGCTTGATCCTCATCCTCAATATTGATATCTATGTTCTCCAAGTCCATTATAATTGATTTAAAATTATCTAGGTGCTCTGTTATGGACATACCTTCTTTCAATCTGAAATCATACAAACGTTTCTTCAAATATAATCGGTTTACTACCGATTTCTCCGAGTAAAGATCTCCTAGCTTTCTCCATGCGCAGGCAGCAGTCTTCTCACCACTAATCTCGCGAAGCACATTGTCTTTCACACTCATTAAAATCCAGCACAAAGCCCTTTCTTGAAGATCTTGTTTCTCCTCTTCTTTCATCTCTTCTGGTAACTTATTCTCCACAGCCTTCCACAGCCCTTGCAGTACCAATGAAGATTTCAGTTTAATCTTCCACAACGCAAAGCTGGATCCCCCATCAAATTTTTCAATCATGTATTTTGTTGCTGTAGACGCCATTGTGAAACCTTAATTGCAAAAGCCCTAATTTCACCACGTGGCTCTGATACCAATTTTGTTATAAAATACTATGCAATTATCACAAAATGGCTCAAGCACAGAATATATGCGAATGAAAGATTTAAATGAAACACAGGATTTAACGTGGTTCGACAATTGTCTACGTCCACGGGCGCCGCCTGAGAAAAGAGTTTCACTATGATAGAAAAGGTTACAGATTTCAGATTGTGTTTTATGTCGCCCTAGTAATCTATTTATAGGGAATTAATAGACTTACTAGACTATGGGCCTAATGGGCTCATACCACAAGACTAACTCTTTTGAATTAATTGGACAATATGATTATCACAACACAAAACTGTCCTGCCGGACACAGTATACTGTCAAGACACTATTCGAACTGCCGGACACAGTATACTATCAAGGCACTATTCGAACTGCCGGACACAGTACACTGTCAAGGCACTATTCGACTCATTCACAACAAATATCATAAAACAATCTCAAATCATTTTCTTTTATACTCTTCCGGCATTTTTTTCAGCAATTTTGAAATATGTGAAAATAAGAAAAATGACTAAAAGTCAATATATATAATTTTATGTAACTTAAACTATTTTTTTCTCCGGCAAGGGATGAATCACGACCGGTTCTTTTTAAAGTTCGAAAGAAGTTTATATTTGATTTCATTGGTCCAAAGCCATCTACCAGTTAGTTTGGATCAAGGTTATTTTTGCAATCGTATTCTTCTCTGTTTGAATCTGATTGAAGATGTAAGTTTTCCAATCAATCGTTTATCGGTTCTTCTTCTAATTTGTTTGGAGCTATTTTGCTATTCTTGAGCAATATTTGGAAGCCGAGCCTTTCTTTGTTCCGGATTCCAAGTTAATTTTGTCGATGAAACTGAAATTTTCTCAGACCCATCCCTGGAAAATCTAGCTAGTTGGTGGATGATTGGAGCTTTGTTTTGGGTGATTTTTTTTTTATTGAAGATCGCTCCGTGAAAATCAGCTTCTGATTTTGCAGATCCTTACTAATACCTCCATTAAAGTTGAATCTCGTTGTTGATTCTGCTGCTCTTTCATTAACCGCGAATTTCGATTTTTTTGTCCAAAAATTAGGCGTATCAATTGTATTGAATTTTAATATCTGGTTCTTAAGCCCAATCTTGTATGGACCTCTTTCTTCCTTTCTATTAATAAAGCCCATTCTTTTTCTAAAACAAAGTGATGAACCACGACATGACGACAACCCAAATTTAACAGCAACTCTGGGTGAGGTGAACAACTATATGTAGTTTGTCCACATTCGTAATTTAAGAAATGATGTATCAGCAGTAAAATATTATTTACACCCAATTTTGTTCCATTCATTTTCATTCGAGTCTCTTTATATTGTATTTTGTACTTGTAAAGTTATAAAATCGTAGTGGTACATAATTTTGTTATACATTTAAGCCAATACTTATAAAACTAAACTTCGTATTTGTTATGTTATTAGACTTGAGATTTTTTTTTTAAATAAAACAATTCATATAAATACGCAGGGTATATTTTAAGGAGACGAACGTCTAAAAACAAGTAGGATAGATAAAGAAAACAAGAGGATATAAGCACCCTAAAAGCAATAAATCGGGAAACAAATAAGCAATAAATCGGGAAACAAATGAATGGTTAAACAACATATCTAATGGTAGCTAACAAGCATGGAAAGCAATGAGCAATACCGAGAAGATAAAAGGTAAGTAAAGAAGAGATCTACATAGGCCAACAAAGTTTGGTGTCGTGAAATATGAACCGAAGATCAGAGAAGATCCGGTTAGACACCAAAGAGGCAATGACCGGGAGAGAGCCAAAATTTGTGTGTTTCTCTCCCGACAGATGTAGTAAATAACTGCATCAAATATGACAGTTTCGAGAATGAGACTAATTTAACGCCTCACAAACCTGAGATTGCTACTTACGATAATTGGGAAGCCCAATTTAGAACTAGCATGGTTCCAAAGACTCTTAGTGAAATAAATCATAGAGGAGGTGAGAAATAGTTTCAGAATACGAGTTGCATAAGACACAGATTGGTAGGGTATTAAAACCTCAACTCAGTAGCTTGTCTCGAGTGAAAAACTTGCCAAGGATGACAAAACACAAAATAAAAGAGGGACGAAGAATATTAACTTTATTTCATACTAACTCGGCCACCCCACGATTGGGGCGGACGTTCAAATGACATTATACATGTCCTTGATAGTGAAGTTGAGGTTGCCAACCTTCGCAATCCAGAAGGAAACATAATTGGAATTGATGTTAGGAAGGGTGAGTGAGAATGAGGTTGTTAATCTCCTAAAGATTAATACGATTCTTGGCTTTTTCCAATCTAATATTGGAAGACCAATTCTAGTGACGGTTGAAAATGATATCAGAAACATTAAGGTTTTTCCGGATCCTTGAATCTTTTATGATATTTGTGTCATAATGAGTAGCCAGAGAGGTAGAGAGAAGTCAATGGTCGAATCAGAAATAGGTATTCGAACCATTGTCAATAGTCACACTGTACAAATTACTAGCCATAGGACGGAGATGTAATATGTTCCTCCAAGTCCAAGATGAGAAGGTTAGTTCCTAGAGTTTATTATCTTTGATTTTTTTTCCAGATTTAATCTTAGTCACACCATATGGACTATGTGTTATTACTAATAACAAACCAAAGATATTTAAAGACGGCCGCCTAATTCCAAACTTTAAGATTTATAAATCCAAGGTCACCCTCCCTCGTTGGAGATGTGATATCGGACTAGATCCACATTTTTGCTAATAGTTATGCGTAAGTTAGAGTAATCTCCTACTCTCTACTCTAATATAATTAATTGTAGTTTTTTATATTCTAAAAATATTATTTATCTAATGTTACTTTAATGACAAAAAATAATAAATGGTACGAACAAAGAATTTATGTTTGCCAACGAAAATAACTAAATCACATCCATTATTAAAAGAAGAATATTGTTACACCCCCAAGAGGGTAGCCGAGTTGGTTGAGTAAGGCATGCTTGTGTGGTTTACTTTCTGGCGTTGGTGTGCCTGAATGTAGAAAATTATGGCAAAAAAATACATAAATAATTAAAAAACATATTAAAAATTATATTCTACAAATGATCATGTGTGATAATGATAATTTAATAAAAAAATAAAGGTGAAACCATCTCCTAACCAAAATGTCCAAACAAAATAGCTGACTGATATTGTAGACAAGTTCGCTATAGTTTTTTATTTTGTTAGCATTAGTGATCACTCTTTTAACATCTTTGCAGATGGAAAGATATAAATAAAGCGATCAAAATATTTAAAGTTAGACATCAAATTATAGTGTTGAAAGGTAAAAAACTATTTCAAGTTCAAATTATTTTTAAAATGAAAAACTTCAATAAATTTTTGTTTTTTGTTTTTGTCTTTCTCGATACCAGGTTGATCTTTTAATTGCAGTATTTAAGGATTGACAATAACAGCTATCAAACTATATATTTAGCTTTTATACTTAGGTCCTAAGAAAAATTATAATCAGCGATCCTATTGACTTTGAGGCGGAATATGCACGGATGTTGTACATGTTTCACTAATGCACTTAACAAATTTAAGTAATTTATTTCATCAAGATCGGTTATTACATGTTTTTGTTTTTTAAACATTTAATATATAAATCTCTTTATTTGTTGTGTTTGTAGTTTTTTTAGCAACCGTCTATTTATCAAAAGAAATAGATATCCTTTTGAAATATAAGAAGTCGGAAAGGTCAGAGATTATTGGTATTCTGATTCAAATTTTGGTGGATGCATGGACATATTAAAAAATATTTTAGATAACATCTTTCTATTAGTTGAGGTGTAATTTTATGGAAAATGTATAAACATTTATAGTACATTCATTATGGCACCATGATTTATTGTGTCCTTAGAAGCACCGAGCTAGTTGTGGCTGCTGAATTTTATCACTGGTTTGTGTTTCGTACAAATGATGGAAGGGGCTCATTTAAGTCCAAATACGTAGACATAAAATTTATATTTGTTAAAGAGAGTTCAAAGGGGTCAGATAAATATAAAGCACATTGACACAAACTCATTGCTAACATATTGTCTTACTGAGGTAGTAATGCATAAAGTTTTTAAGGATCACATCATCAGAATGAGCATAATTGATTTAGATGATTATTAATTTCAGTGGAAGTTTTTGTAATAGGATCCGATTAATATTTTCAATATAATAAATATAAAGGTTTATTGCAACTTATGGTTTGGTTAAATTTATTGACATCTCATACTCTATTATATGTTCAAGGTATGAATATTTAAGAGTAGATATGTAAGATTACATGTCATACTATTCTTAATTTGCATACCATAATTGGCTAAAGTAATTGATTGTTGGCGATAATGTAGTTATTGTTCCATCATATTGTTCACATTATGAGAAATGAGATTTTAGTCATTTATCGTTCATTGATCATGTTACGGGGTTGTACCGTTCACCTATTAACAATGGATTCAGGGGTCCCATTGAATTTAAATATATTATTGAGTATCATATGACAATCCAAGTGAGAGAATATTAGAATTATTATGAATCGGTATGTAAAATATATATTTGGTCACTGTCGTAAAATAGCTCAGTTATATTATGTATAACTTAATAAGATTTATGCACATTGGTCAAAATACGTTATTAAGATATAAGTGTGAAAACCAGATTGAATATGGGCACTCTGAAAGATTGGGCCTATTAAGATATAAGTGTGAAAACCAAGTTGAATATGGGCACTGTGAAAGATTGGGCTCAAATCTCAACACTTAAGCTTTAATTCATCTCATGAGAATCCTAAGATCTGAAAAGGTACAAAGAATTAGTTGAACTTTAAATATTACCGACTCTCCGGAAGGTTGATATTTGGATTATGTTAATCATAAACTAGAAAAATCTATTAAAAATTGATCATTGATTTTTTTAATAATTCAAGTAGGTGAAATAATCCCTCTAGAGGGTTCCACTTGTAGAAAAGAAAATTAATAGTTGTGTTTATATAACTCTACTTATTCTAATTAATATTTATTTATTCTAATTAATGTATAATTTGGATTCAAATATAAATTAAATATAAATAGATTGGGTTTTATTTATATAATCCGAAAATATAATTTTATTCAATCTAATTTTAAATTATATTTTTGTAAGCAATACTATAATATTTGTTTTTGATTAGTTTGGTCTGAATATTAATATTTTCATTGTCATGAATGTCTAAAAAAAATTAACAATTTATAAATATCCAGCAGAGTATCTTACTATTACATAATACCAAAAAACTATAACCTACCAATATATACTGACTATTGTGAAAAATGACAAGTAACTATTTTCTTTTTTTTATTAAATTTATTTTTTTTGTAAAAGAAATTTTGTATCTTTCAACTGTAGTTCGAAAATAAAATTAAAAGTATCATCGATTTTATTTTTATAAGATGAACAAAATTAAATCCATTGATGATATTCTTTTTTTTTTACAGATTTGGCTGAATTTCTAATACCCATCTTCTTATAATTGATGAAGTAAAAAGAGAAGAACAATTTATTTAGATCATATGTAATAGACGGGTATGCCAAAGGGTTGAATCACTAAAATGACATAGGTCCATATACCATTGAACAACTAATAAAATCGGCGTTGATATTTGGCCTAGTGCAGTTGGTTGATTTAATATAAAGGTTCATGTATGCCCAATATCTTGTGCATATAACAAATCTGGTTCGAGAACCCTTACAAAACTTGTCTAAAGCATGAATAGAATAAAAAGTTATTTTAATCTTGAATTGTGATTACATTGTTTTTAATCTTGATTTCATGTGGCCTTTTTCGAGGGTGTGATTGATGATCAAAAGAAAAAACTAGAATTGATTTGTAGAAATGGCCTTTTGTGTTTTTCCAGTTTAAAAGTTAGACAAGACAAAATTCTATGTAGTGGGTTCAAGACTTTTTCCCAGACTTACATGAGATTTGTATCATGTATCAGTTGTTATGGCTTCCGATTCAAAGGGTAGTTGGAAGTTACACCTTCGGGTTTGACTTCAACCACCGGAGAAGAGATAGCCGTAATAAAATCGTCATCATCATCGACCATGTTGTTAGTCTTAGTATCAAGTGAAGGGGAAGCAACCGAGCTAGTTGAACTTTCATTGGCCTCCCTATCATCTGTGAACGCAAACCAGTCGGGGTTTGTAAATAGTGAACCACTGCAAACATGTCACAGTCAATTTAATATGTTAAGGAACTTAAATGATAACACTATTTAGTAAATGCCTATGGTAAACCTGCATTTGCAACCATATATCTACTTAAAATATAGGATGACAATGACCTTTCTTTATTTCCCGTGGCAAATAGGAAATGAAAAATTTAGCAGATTCATCATCAAAGTAGAAATCCCGTATAATACAACTGTATAAAAAATTCCTCAAAAGATAAATAAATAATTTTGAAGAATAGACTGAAAAACTATACATGAAAACAAAATATTATCAAGAAAGTTATAGGCAAACTATAAGTTTATCTCATACCTCGTCATTTCGTTCAAGTGAACCATGTGACTGCAATAAAGAAATACGTAATCAATAATCAGATCTAACATATTAGAGTTTAAAAAAACTCAAAGTAACAAATGTGGATGTCTATAGTATTGATAGTGGAAAAGCATATTTGACTGACATTGTTGCCTTTGGTGTTATTAGTGTTGATTTGTCTCCATTTCGTTTGAATCCTTCATCGTCTAAGTTTTATCTTTGGGATTCTTGTCTGGGACATGCATCTGCATTACGTTTGAAATTTTTAGTCTCTATAGGTGATTTAGGTCAGTTAAACACTTGTAATATCTCGGATTGTAGTGGTTTAACTGCAAAAGTTTCGGTGTTACCGTTTAATGAAAGTGTCACTTCTTCTATTGCTCTGTTTGATATTATTCATCTGATTTATGAGGTCCATCACCTATCTCCACAAATGGTGGTTCGTCATATTATGCATCATTTATTGATGATTATACTCGATACACGTGGATTTATCTGATGAAACAAAGGTCAAATTTCCTTAAAATTTATAGATAATTTAGAGCACTGGCTAAGACTCAACAGTCTGCTATGAGGAAATGCTTCAGGTGTGACTTAGAGGGTGAATATACCTCCAATAATTTCAAACATTTAATTGCATCTGATGGTACCATACATCAATTATATTCTACTAACACCCCTCAGAAAAATGGTGTTGCAGAAAGAAAACGTCGTCACCTTGTTAAGATTGTTCGTTCTTTTCTTTTATCAGCTGAAGTTCCAACTATTTTTTTAGGAGAAGCAATTTTGACTGTTGTTATGTGATTAATAAAATTCCCACTGCTCATAATACAGTAATGTCTCAATTTCATAAGTTATACAGACAACTTCGAGATTATTCTTCCTTACGAGTGTTTGGATGTACATGATTTGTCATTCGTCCTCATGTTGAGCACAACAAATTGGGTCCTAAAACAACTATATGTGTTTTCTAGGTTATGGTATTACATAAAAATTTCATCGTTTTTATGATCCCACCATTCATAAGCTATATGTATCTCATCATGTCACATTTCCTGAGCATATCCCATTTTATTCGATTCCGACAAAATCACGTGATGTAACAAAGACTGAACTTCAGGCTATTGATCATTTTGAAACTGATAGCGATATATCTTTTAACATTGATATTCCAGCTTATGATACGTCTATAATAGTTGATACTACTTCCGCTTTATCAATGTCTGAGCCAGCTTCATCGATGCATAAGCCAATTTCTTTCTCTAGTAGAACAACAGATCCTCCACCTCTCAAAAGATCCACTCATACAGCTAAGTCTACCAAACTACCAGATTTTTCATATTCTTATTACTGAGATCCATTTGCTTCTTTCATAGCAAATACGTGATTTGTATGAACCTCAGTCGTTTAAAGAAACTGTTTGTGATCCTCGTTGGTAAAATTTTATAGTCGAAGAACTTACTGCTCTTTATCATACTCATACATGGGATATAGTTAAACCTCCATCTGGTAAGCATATAATCGGTTCTTGTTGGGCTTTTTAAATTAAAACAAAGTCTGGTAGGTCTGTTTAAAGTCATAAAGCTCGTCTTGTAGCAAAATGGTATTCACAAAAGTATGGTATGGATTATGATAAGACATTTTACCCAGTGGTAAAAATGATGATAGTTTTTACTCTTGTTGCGGTTGCATCGGTTTACCAGTGGAAGATCTTCCAAATAGATGTCAAAAATGCATTTTGGAATGGTCATCTTCATGAAGAGGTTTACATGAATCCTCCTCCAAGTGTTGCTCACCAACCGAGTGAAGTTTGTTGACTTAATAAAGTTTATATGGTCTCAAACAAGCTCATGGTTCGTGGTTTGAAATTTTTTTTACGATTATTACTTCACTTGGTTTCCTTGCTACCAATCATGATTCAGCCTTGTATATCAGATGTACGCGTGTAGGATGAATTATTTTATTCCTATATGTAGATGATATGATCATTACAGATGATATAGGTGGCATTGAGGCACTAAAACCTAATTTGGCTCAGCATTTTGCGATGAAGAACTTCGGACTATTATGTTATTTTCTAGGTATTAAGGTGGCTCACTTTCCAAAAGGTTATATTATCTCTCAGATAAAAAATATATATCTGACTTATTCAAACGAGCGTGACTTTCGGATAATAGGACGATAGATACCCATCTTAAAACCAATGCTCGATACTCTACGACTGATGACGTTCCTTTGTCATACCCAACTTTATATCGAACTCTTTTAGGGAGCTTGATCATCTTATAGTTACTCGGTCAGATATAGCTTATGCTGTTCAAGTGATTAGCCAGTTTGTTACTGCTTCTAAATCCGTCCATTGGGGATTTGTTCTTCGAATATTGAGTTATCTTCATGGAACTCGATTCCATAATATTTTGTTATCTTTGAACTCTTCCCTTGAACTGCGTCCCTATATCTATGTTGATTGAGATAATGATCCTCATGACAAAAAATCTACTATTGGTTTCTGTATTTTTCTTGGAGATTCATTTATCTCATGGAAAGCAAGAAACAAGATGTTGTCTCTAAATCGTCTATTGAAGCTGAGTACCATGCTACGGTCGTGACCACATGTGAGATTGTTTGGCTACAATGGCTTCCTGCAGATATGAAGGTTAACGTTACTACACTCATTTCCTTACATTGTGATAACAAACGTGTCATTCATATAACAAATAATTCAGTTTTTATTAGAGGATGAAGTACATTGAAATATATTTTCACATCACTCGACATCATCTTCAGATCGCCACCATCTTCAGATCGCCACCATCTCGCTTCCATATATTCCATCAACTTTGCAGTTTGCTGATACTTTTACGAAGGCTCAATTTTATTTCTTTGTGACAAACTTTCATGCTTATTTATGTTGCATTGCGAGTTCGAGAAAGGGTATTAGATATATAAGATTCAAGTCTGTTAGCTCTTTGTTTTATCTATAAATACGAATATGTGTTCTATGTAATTTTAAGTTATCTAAATAAGCAGAAAGCCTACCCATTTTTATATTTTCTCTTTGTTTATTCTTTAATTATCAATTTGTAGTTTGTGGTATTTTTTAGTTGAGTTTTTTAGTACTTGAGAGCAGGGCTGACAAACGTGCCTAGTCACGGTAAATTCATATCGGCATGGGTTACGATATTGTTAAAAGAACAGTAAAACATGATAATATTAGTCATAATCGATTTCACGTTCATTCACGTTAATGGTAATGGTAAAGTTATGATAACACAAAAAACTTTATTTTTTTGTTTGTCCAAAATACATAAGTTATTTTTTGTATTTCATTATATTTTGAGAATTGTTTTATGGTTATTTGTAGGTCTTTTTGGCTCGGTTGTATTTATGACAATTCTCTGGTTCATTTACATTTATGTATTATGATAGTATTCTTGCTTCATTTGAATTTACTGTATTCTCATAGTACTTCGATAGTTTTAAGACATATATGTACTTTGTTTATAATTTATTTATTACTTTTAAAACTAAAAAAAACTTTTTTTAGTCTGTTACTAATTTGTTTTAATCTAAAACTATATTTTGAAAAAAAAACTTTGTTTCTTTTCTCCAAGAACAGAGTAATTGCTTCTTGAATTCACTGTAAAAAAGTGACTACTCTTCTTCTCTTGAACTGATCTCACCATGGAAAAAGGTGAATTCATCTCACCATTCTCAACAAACCCTCATCAAATTTGCTCAACACATTAAATCTGTACTCTGGATTCTGGATTTCCACCTCTGTTTTCCAGAAAAATAGAATCTATGTAACAAGCAAATATCCAATTAAGAAACAAACAAAATTAATATTCGTTGATCTCTAACAATCTATATAATTTGATATATAATCCTATATTTGAGGACTCGAGACAACATTACCAAAAAGAACCATCACCAGGTAATCAAAATCAATACCAAAAGAGTTTTGCCGATTTATTCAAGTCGAAACAGAATTAAATCTGTCAAGAAAACTCAAAAGTCACGAGGAATGGAGATCACATTGGTATAAATTTTTACTTCAAGGATAAAGAAAGGCTGGAAAAGAATACAGAGGAGGCCCTGATTGGGAAATTTACAACTTGGAAGCCTGAACTGAAACAATCAGACAGTTTTTTGATACATTTAAATTTCGAGGTGGCTATAATCTATCTCAATGGGATTATAGACATATTTTTATATAATTGAACTGTAAAGAGGATATCAATAGAATATGGAAGCGCAATGTATAGATTGTGGGTGAAAAGCTATGAGGCTAGTAAAATGGACACCCTTCTTTAACCCTAACATTGAGTGTCCTCTAACTCCAGATTTCCTGAGTCTGCCTAATTTGCATGAGTATATGTTTAATAAAGAGACAATAAATGTTATAGGATAGGCAATTGGCTCTTCTTTATGAATCTGGGTTCCTGAAAAGAATCGCGCTCGACAAAATTGCTGCAAACTATAGCTAGAAATGGATGTTTTTTAAAGAACCTATTAAAAGGATCTGGATCAATTTTGGAGAAAGTGAAGGATACTGGTAAGAAATCAGATACATGGCTCTAACTTCCTATTGCAATAAATTATCACACCTGGGGCATGACTAAAATACTGTAAAAAACTCTAAAAAAATCAAGAAATGAATCCTAGAATGAAACCTAATGCAAATAACTCAACAAATCACGTGGAGAATCAAAATAAAGTCAACATACATGCTAAACTTACATCCCTGGCGATTAAATCCTATGGCAATGACAAGTTAACCTACAACCATACTTCAGATTCAAACAAAGAACAAAGTAATCTGGTGATAACAGAAAAACTCAGAAAAGTAAAGAGCGTACCTTGCAAGGTTGTGACAACAAACTTGAAGAAGTTAATAGCAACAACATTTTATCTCCAAAAGAAAACATTTGTATAACAAATTTAATCCCAATGGTAAAATATTCAGAGATAATAGAAGCATTGCAAACTATTGATACTGAAGCCATATTTGGTTTCATTAGAGAAACAGGCACTTCTCAAAACACTGGAAACTCCCCAAGATTAAAGCTTAGTGAACAAATAAAAATCATAAAAAAAGTTGAAAAGAAGAAGCAAAAAAGATCTAAAATTTAGAAGGCTGAAGATACATTTTCTTCAAAAATGTTGTAGTTGAAAGGGTCTGCTACACATTTCCCTTCTCAACATAAATGACAATCTCTATTCTAAATTGGAATGTGAGAGGCCTTGGAAACAAGAAGACTCTCAGGAGATTGAAATCTCTGAAAATGTCTTGTTCATGGCTTTACAAGAACCTTTCATTTCTAAAACTAATCTAACTATCATCTCAATAAAGCTGGGATTTAAAATATATGCATGTAATATCAACAACACAATCTGGGTGATGTGGGGATTTAATTTTCAAGTGAGAATTCTATTGGATGATGAACAACTTCTACACCTAAGTGCTAAGTATCATTTTATACCATATAGTTTCAGAGTTACAATGGTTTATGGGAAATGAAACGGAGAGAAGAGAACTTATCCGTGGGACAATATTAGCACCATGGAAGATGACTCAAAGGAGTAGATCATCTTGGGGGACAACACCATATTAAAGCATGATGAGTAGCTTTCATGTTCTACCAACAATATAAGAAACATGAATGATTTCAATAGCCTAATTCTTGACTGCCATTTGAATGACGTAGGGTTTTCTGGATCAAAATTTACCTGGTCAAATAGAAGGAAATTGTAGAGGTTGGACAAGGTGTTATACAATACAACATGGTCAAACTAATTTGATAACATTTCAATTAAACATCTTGCAAGAACGTGTTCTGATCACTGTCCAAGAAGTATCTTCATGTATGAAAATCAAGGTCATATGAAGCCTACTTTTAATTTTTTGAACATGTCGATAAGGCATCATAGCTTTATGGACATGGTTCATAAAAGTTGGGTTGAATAAATGACTGGAAGTGTTATTCAAAGATTATGGTGGAGACTTAAAAGTTTGAAGTCTGAAATGAAAGACTGGAACAAAAATGTATTTAACTCTTTAAGACAGAGTGAAGATGAAATTGTATTCAGGGAAAACAATTCCCAACATTAAAATTCCCAGGATGATAAAATCCTTCTTAAGCTGCTAACTAGAGAAGAGTGGTTCTTGAGCCAAAAACCTCATTCCAATTGGCTAAGATATGGGATAGCAATACAACTGCTTTCTATAACTTTGTAAAAAAGAAGAAGGAAAATGAACAAGATTAAAAGAATTTAGGATGGTGTTACCTGGATTGAAGATCAGACTCTGATTGGTGATTCTGCTGAAGCATATTTCAAGAATATGGCAAAATAGATCAATTCAAAGGAATATGGAGACCTCTTAAATATGATACTTAATCTGTTCACCAAAGAAGACAATAAAATGTTAATGAAAAACCTCAATGATGATGAAATTTGAAGTGCTATTAACTCTCTTAATTCTAATGGTGCTGTAGGTCCTGATGGTTTCAATGAGATGTTCTTCAAAACATGTTGGAGGATTATAGAAGGTGATCTATGTGAAGTTGTAAGAGAAATATTCAAAGACACACCTATTCCTACTGGTATCTATGCTACGTCTATCTGCTTAATCGCAAAAATTAAATCTCCAAGGATGTGGAAATATCTTAGGCCTATCAACCTAACAACAACGTTCAACAAGGTGGTTTCCAAAGTTACAAATCAAAGGTTGAATTCTATCCTTCCTACCATAATATCTGAAGAACAAAGTGCTTTTGTAAAGTATATGGATATTCATGAGAACATACTAATTACTAAAGAGCTCTGCTATGATTTGAATAATAAAATAAGAGGAGGTAATATGATAGTAAATGTTTAAATTTTTTAAAGCCTTTGATAAGCTTTCACACAATTTTATTCTAAGGATTCTTGCTGCATGTGGTTTTGAAGAACCGTTTCTGGACTTAATCAACAATAACATCAACAATAAACATTCATCAATCATTGTAAATGGGGAGTTAATAAGATTTTTAAAATCCACCAAAGACTTGAGGCAGGGAGACCCAGTGTCCCCAAACTTTTTTATAATCTCAGAAGAATACCTAATCAGAGGAATAAAGCAGCTTACTACTCAATATGCTTTAGCCCAGTATAAGAACAGAGAGGTTGGCACTTACCTTGTTTGGCCTTTGCAGATGATTTCATTGTCTTCTGCAATAGTTCATCCTCTTATATAAGTAAAATTAACAATTTCCTGAACCATTATAAAGACAGATTAGGCCAAGAAATCAATAGAGAGAACTCAAAATTTTATGTGCCAGCAAAATTGACAAGAACAAGGATTAGATGCTTGGAAGAAATAATGGTTTTCAAGCACAACACAATTCCAATGAATTACCTGGGTGTGACTATCAGTATAAACAACAAGTTAGCAAACTATGAAGATTTGATTAGCAAGGTTAGGCCAAAGCTCATTGAATGAGATATCCTCTCTTATTCTTAAGATCATAATTTAGAGAATTGAATTAATATGCAACAAATTCTTATGGGATCAAATGAAAGCAACAAGGTTATAAACTGGGCATCCTGGTCAAAGTTGTGTAAGCCATATGATGAAGGAGGACTGAATATGAGGAAATTATAGATATTCAAGTTTTTGTTTATTACAAATTATGGCTGAATTTTAGATAACAAAATTATCTTTAGTCAAGAATGATGAAATTAAATTATAGTTACAACTATCACCCTCTTCTTGCCCCAATCCCAAACAAAAGATCAAATGTGTGGGATAGACTGGTAAAAGTTAGACGCATTGTTGACAGGATGATTTAAAGGAAGGTGGGTGAAGGAATGATGAAATTCTGGCTTAAAAGGCGGTTCTCTCCAAACCCTTTTATCATTTGACTCTGAAAGAAATAGAACTTGGTACCAACCTACAAAGTTTAAATCATACTGGGTAAATGGGGGTTGGAACATGGATAGTCTTAGACACTGTTTTTCGTCAACAACCATAGAAAAGATAAACAAAATCGTACTTAAAAACAGCAAAGATTATATAAAGTGGGTACCTTCAAAGTTGGGTATATATAGCACAAGAGATACATGGGAGATTGTAAGAATAAAAAGCAACAAATCAAATATGTTCAAGAAGATATAGAATTCAATTACACCAAAAAATGCTCTTTCTTAACGTTGAGGATATTACATAAGTGGCTTCTTATAGATCCTAAGCTTAAAAAAAAGATTCCAGATGGCATCTAAGTGCCAACATTGTGAGGATTCTGAATCTACAAATCATATATTTATTCAACGTTCAGTAGCTTGGGAGACTAGGGTTTTTTTTTCTTATACTTTTAGGATTCAAATTAACAGAAGTATGTTCATTCACCCATGTTTTGAGATCATGGTTCTGGTTAACAATAAAGGACATCCAGATCAGGACGATCATCCTTGTGATAGTCTCGTGGGTTATATGGACTACTAGAAACAGGAGGAGTCATGATGACAAACCTGTTAATCCGAAAGATATGATTAACTATGTCATTAGGATTTTATCAACTCTAGATCAAGGAAAACTTCTACAAAGGAAGCATTGGGGCAATGATAGTTGATATTCTCTTCAGCTGGGATGTGTATATCACTTGGAAAAGCCTAGGAAAGCTCTGTCACTGAAATAGAACCTCCCTAAGAACAGAAGATATAAACTTAACATTGACGGGGCGTGTAACTATAAGGGGGAAGCCAGTGGAGGTGCTCTGGTCAGAGATCAAAACGGTGATATGATTGCTGGCTTTGGAAGTATCTATGTTTTAAACTCTCTTATTGTGGCAGAATGTCGAGCCCTTCGAGATGGGCTGATATTGTGTAAGGATAAAGGCTTTAACTCCCTGGAAATTGAAACTGATTCAAGTATTTTCATAGAGATCATCCATAAAGGAAAAGCACTCTAGTACATGGAACCATTAGCTAAGTGTTGTAGGGGCCTAATTACTTCCTGAAGAGTTTTAGAAATGCTCAGGGGTGATTTTGTGATACGAAGATTTCTTAGTACTAGATTAGTTGAAGTGGTGAATTTGGGAATTTTTTTAGAGAGAGAAAATGTGAATTAGCTTAAGTAGAGAGAGAAAGTCGTATCAAATTATTCTTGGGATCTGTGAAGCTCGTGTGGTCCTTATATAGTACAATTGCGGGCCCCACACACTTTAACTCCCGTTTATTACATTATTGGTCCATATATCTTTTTATCTTCTCACAATAGGTACTTCTTCAATAACCTATGCGATTTTCCCCTAACACAACTTCTTATTTACAATTCTCTCCTAAACAAACTTCTTCTTTACAATTCTCTCCTAAACAAGCTTCTTCTTTACAATTCTCTCCTAAACAAACTTCTTCTTTGCAATTTCACCATGTCTTTTATTCTCCCTCATCAGTAGCCCCCAGTCCTAGTAAAAATAGTTTTATTGGGACTGTAAAGAAGTCTCCACTGCTCCCTCGAACATCTTTCCCTCGGAGAACGCTTCCTCAATTGCAAAATTTTCTCCTCGAACATGCTTTTGACCAATACTTCAAATGCTACATATCTCTTCGAAAAAACGTCTCCTCAAATGCTACATACCTCTTCGAAAAAACGTCTCCTCAAATGCTACATATCTCTTCGAAAAAACGTCTTCTCGAAACAGCGTTTTCTTAACAAGTACATCCCTTAGATTATAGACTTCTTTTATCGTATATTTACCAGTATCCCCCAAATCCTTGCAATATCTTAGCAAGGACTGGCTCAGGCCTTAGTAATGTTGCCCGTTGGAATTCGTTGTGCCAGCATATCACAACCACCATAATGCTGTGATAAGACATTGCAAGAATTGACTATAAACTTATTTTATGATGTCAGCAGTCATACTTTCTTGTCAGTGCATCTTTGGAGAGATCGTTTCACATTCCTGAGACTGGATCATGCCTCTGCATCTTCTCCCGCGTTTTTCTGTCAACAATTCTTCACCTAGGGTACCAATAATGCCCCTAGGCAAATAATAGAAAATGTCCCCAGGCCTGACGTTCCCTAAAATGCCATTGTCTTTCTATAAATACTGACCTCCCTTATTAATAGCTCAAACTTTCAACCCATAATTTCTAGAGAGAGAAAGCTGGCTCACAAACCTCGTCGGATTCCAGAGTGGCTCTTTATTAGCAAAAAGTTCGAAGAGAGAGTCGCTGCTGTGACTACCTTCTACGGTTCGTGCCCCCCTCCTGCAAATTCGATGACCATCATTCCCCTCGACATATCTCAACAGAACCAAACCACCAACCAGACCACCCTCAGAGAAATGGGGAAAGACAAACACCACAAGCACTCCTCGGGAAAAAGAAAGAGATACCATAAAGATAAGCATTCGTAGGAGCGCAAACGTTCTAAAGAAGTGCCACCAACTACCCCTGAACCTCCTCGAACTGTAGTAGTGGATGCCTCTCTTCCGAAGACCAGGAATCCTGTGTCAAGTCTTCCAGCCACTCCATCCATAACAGCGACTGGAAGTCCTCGATTTTCTCCAGGAAAGACTGTAATTACCGATGGAAAGATTCGAGAACTGCGCAACAAAGCCTTAGTTGCTAAAGGGAAAGCTATCGCCTCAGACAATCCTGAGTCATCTACTCATGCTATTCAAGTTGATGATCCAAACAAAGTCATTGAGATTCCTAAGGAATCTCCTGGCGAACAACCCATCGCCCCGAACAATCCTGAGCCACATACTCAAGCAATTCAGGCCACAGATCAAAACAAAATCATCTAGATTCTAGCAGAATCATCGAGCATAATGCCTATGCCTCCTCCAACAATATCCGAGAAGCAGGCGAACCGTATTGCCCCCAAGTCAAAGGGAGACGTAACGCTTCTTTTAGAACTTGACGCCATCATGGGCAGCAATATCCGAGGGATTGAAAACAAACATGCAGTTGCTCTTCACAACGTATCATACAAATACTTTTCTCCATCGGAGGAAAAATTACTCCGTACCTGTTGGTGCATCCCTTCGTACATTGATATTAGGTTCCCCTCCGAGGGAGAGACCCCATTATCAGTGAAGGATCATGAGCTTATAGTCTATACCGAAATCATAAATTAGGGACTAATATTTCCTTTAGACCCTTTTTCATTGAATATTTTGCTAAAATCGACCTTTGCCCTTCTCAAGCCGAACCCAACATGTGGTTCACATTGATGGCCTGCATCGTGGCATCGAGAATTTCAGGCCAAGAATTTTCCTTGGAGCAGCTCATCGGACTATCTGGGTTAGCCAGGAACCCGTTCTTCCCATTCTACTCATTGACCTTTAACCGAAGGCAGAAAATATTGAAAGATTTGCTAGAAGCTGACAAGAAATGGAGACAACAATTCATCTTTTTCTCGGGTCATTGGGAAATAGGCTCAGAATCAACCCCTTCGAACCCTCACAAATTATCTCTCTTGTGGACCAACAAATGTAAGTCCTCGAACGAAATTACTTATGGTGTCCTTTCGAATAATAGGATTCTAACTTGATATATTTGTAGCTATGACTAGCGTCTCCAAACCATTTGCTCATCATGTAAAGAGTGCCACTACCATTTTTACCAAGCTCAGCGAATGTGCCAAAGAGAAATGGGAAAATAGATTTCGTTTGTATTTCAGGGACAACAATATGAATATGAGCATACTTTAGAGGTTGGACCCCCTTGATCGGTTGTCCTTAAAAGAATTGATGACCCCCCCCCCCTTCTCAAGATGAGGTGCTAGAGCGAGTGACGAAGAAGGATATAGTGATTTATCTGCCAAAGCGTTCTCGTGCGCAGAGTCACTGGGATGGATCCGATGAAGAACTCCCCACTAAGGAACAACAGCCACAAATGGAAGTAGTCATCGTCCCAGATCCGGCCTCGTCGGCCACCAGAGTGACTCCCAATCCTAACTCTCCCCCCAAAAAGTTCGTCCATCCTCGGAAAAATAAAAACTTGAAAGTCAAAGGAAAAGAGAACCAAGCTGCCCTGGATCCCATCCAAGAGCTTTCTGATGACTAGCAAAATGAAAAATGACGCCCCGAACCTGCCCAAGAAATTGAGCCCCAAAGGGCATTGGGTGAGCCTGAGAATAAGGTTGGAGACAACTCTCCCAAGCAGAACTCGAACTTGACACCCAACACTCCTCTCACCTAGGCTTCACACCCAGCTCCCATCGAAGAGCCCCCCATGATAGCTCCACTTCCAATTCCCCGAAGTAAACCTCCCTAACATGTTGACCTTAGGATTTTAGAAGGGAATTCCTCGGATTTTGGCGTTGCAGCTTTAGGCTCTCCCACCAGTTCCTTCGAAGTCCCTATGGATGATGAATTTTCACTAAGTCTTCGGAGCTTGCTACACACTTCTGTCAATAGAGGAAAGAAAATGCAGCATCTAGAGAACCGAAAAAATCACTATAAGTTTAAGGCAGGTCTGGTCTCCTCGCAACTCAATGAGTCAAAGAAGCAATATGCCATAGTGGAGAAGCAAGCTGATGCCCTTTATGAAAAATTATCCGCCTCGGAGAACTATGTCATAATGCTTGAACGGTGCTGTCAAGAAGAAAGGGACCTCTACAAAAAGAAGACAAGGGCTCAAGAAAAACTTCTTATCGAACTTCAAAAGGCTTACGAGGTGGCACGCAGAGGATTTAACGATTGCTTTAATGATTGTGAAAAGGTAACTAAGGACAGGGAAAAATCGGTGAAGCGAATCGAAGATTCTCCTCGGCAAGTGGAGGAGGAAAAGGAAAAGGCCGTTATTGATTATGCAGCTAAGTGTACAAATAACCTCGAAGTTCGAGATGCTACTGTCCGAGCGGGCCCAATATCTTAAATTCATGCAGAATACCCCGAATATGACTTGGGTAGCTTTTGGAAACTTGTGTCCCCAGATTTCCGTCCCCTTCATATTGTTGTTAGTGAGAGTGAGTCGTCAGATTCGGAGGAGAGTCCTTCCTCGGAAAAATCGGAGTAGTTAAAAAGAATGGTAACCCATTTTGTAATTGTTGTGTATAAGACCTTTTAAGGCAATTTTTGTAGCCCCTCGAACTTGATGCGAGCAGATGTCTTCTCGAATTTTGGTGTGTGCCACATTTTAGAATATTAAGTATGTAATTTAGCAATTGTCGTATTATTCTAAGTGTTTGTCAATTCGCATCGTATCATTCATTGACTAATTAATCTATTATGACCCCAATAATACTTTGAGGCATCAAAAATTCGAGGCACAAAATATTATGACACAGATAATAATTCGACGCATCCAGAAATTCGAGGCACAAAATATTGTGACACAAATAATAGTGTAAGGGATGAAACAATTCGAGGCATAAAATATTGTGACCCAAATAATAGTGTAAGGGATGAAACAATTCGAGGCACAAAATATTGTGACCCAAATAATAGTGTAAGGGATGAAACAATTCGAGGCACAAAATATTGTGACCCAAATAATAGTGTAAGGGATGAAACAATTCGAGGCACAACATATTGTGACCCAAATAATAGTGTAAGGCAAAAAAATAATTTGTATTAAGCAGCTCATAGGGACACCTCGTTAAAACCTTCGTGGTGCCTAACATTGTAGGAAAGAGTATGCCCTCGCTATGTTTGGTAACCGAAAGATACAAAAAAGGACAAATATTATGTTCTAACTAGCTCCTCATTCAAGATACAATTTTAAGTGTTCAATGTTCTATGGAAGCCGCAGATATCGCCCCTCATTGTCTTTCAACCGGTACGTGCCCTGTTTTACTTTCTCTGTGACTTCATAAGGGCCCTCCCAGTTGGGTCCCAATTTTCCAAGACCTTTTTCCTTAGTGTGTAGAAAGATTTTACGTAATACCTTGTCACCCACCTTAAAATCTCTGTGATTTACCTTGGAAACATATCTACTCTTCATAAGTGTTTGATAGTGTAAAGATTTCAATCGTGCACGTTATTGTTTCTCTTCAACTAAATCCAACTCCAAGCTTCGGCTTTGGTCATTTGAATCCTCTGCATAAGTTGCCACCCGATAAGATGGGAAGACAATTTCCGAAGGGACAGCTGCATCCATACCATACACTAAGGAAAATGGAGATGTAGCAGTGGCAGTTCCCGGCGTTGTCCTATAAGGCCAAAGTACTTCTTGTAAATAATCAGGTCATCTTCCGGCTCTTC
Organism: Limnanthes douglasii subsp. nivea; assembly: GCA_036936605.1. Classification (NCBI taxonomy): domain Eukaryota; kingdom Viridiplantae; phylum Streptophyta; class Magnoliopsida; order Brassicales; family Limnanthaceae; genus Limnanthes; species Limnanthes douglasii. Next base: position 27,802,155 of record JAUPFV010000003.1, on the reverse strand, counting down.
CTTCCAAATTCTTTTTCAACCCATCCAGAATTGTTCGTTTGGTCACTTCTACCTGACCATTAGCCTGGGGGTGAAATGGAGCAGAAAAACATTGTCGTATGCCCCTTGAAAGGCAAAAACTTTTAAACTCCTTGTTGTCGAACTGAAAAATCACATGCAATATAAATTCTTCTAACAATACATTTGAACAGAGACATGTACCATCTTCAACGATTAGTTATTCTTAACCTTTAAAATTTCATATATTTCAAACTTTAACTCAAAAATAATAATCCAAAAACACATCTATTTTTATTTTTAAAAAACTAACAAAGCTAAATCCATAAAGGATATCTTTGAAGATTTGTTGTTTTTTTTTTCTCTTATTTTCATAACCAACTTACATTTAATTGTACAACTCGAACAAACTTGCTTTTTAGTAACCTAATTATACGCAATTTTACAATTGAAACACAATTACTTTTCTCAGACTTATTTTGCAACCAAATTACATGTATTTACGCAAATAGAACACACTCCATTTTCAAAAATCAACCAAAAAATGCACATATTTTTGAAACTATAAAAAAATTAATTGTTTCAAAAAATTAACATTTATGTTCACAAAACATATTTGTATTTTATTTTTCCATACAATCAAACTTATTTCGCAACCAAATTTATATTTACGTAATACATTACGTATTTGTACACCTGGAACACCATTTCTTAATAGCAAGAAAATTTTATGTAATTCCGCAACTGGAACTCAAGTGTTTTTTAGCAACCAATTTGCACGTAATTGCGCAGCTGGAACACAATTGCTTTCTCTAAGCTAACTTTGTAACCAAATTACACATAATTACACAAGTAGAATACTATACTTTTGAGTTTTCTATTGGATGTGTATGATCAATTTGTTGACTTTAAACTCTATAAGAAATAATTTATTAAGATGGCCGAAGTGAAAAGTGTTTTGGAATTAAAAGATTTTGAAATGAAGACTGTTCTAAAGAGTGGCTTTGAAGGTATTAGACTAGTTCTCCCGAGAAGAGATGTGAAGTGGATGAGTAGTCTGTAAAAGAGAGTAAAGCTGATGATCTTTTTGCCAAAGATAATTCAGACCGTGTCCAGTTTTGGCTCATGTAGATGAAGTTAATCCATTGTATGAGACTGAATATTTTTGATAGTTTTATGCTCAATAGAATTTGGATGATCAGACTGAAGAGCAACATGATCTTGACAGACGTATCGTTTTGCTGATGTTATTAATTAATTTTTATCAATCAAAATACAGGGGTATGTTCTTGAACTCTAGAGCTATTATAGTGGTTTGAAGAGCATTGATAAGAAAAATAGCTTAAGGCCATGGGGGAAGAACTGAGGTATCTAAAGAATATAAACGTCTGAATTCTTGTGAACCATTTGTAGGGTCATAACTTTTTTAGGAGTATATATATATTTAAGATGAAGCAAAGTATTCATGGTGTTGATTTATCCATATACAAAGCTAGGGCTAATGTATTCATGCAAAAAGATGATGTTGATTTCATTGATATATTCTCACGAGTTGGATATTGAGCTTCTATTATATGGCCTACTTTTGATAGTCGATCCACCTTTACTACTATTACCCCTAATTTTTAAAAAGAAAAAGCTCTTCATTTTTCGGATTATCGGTCTTACGCTCAGATTAAAAGTTAAAGTATGAAAAATTATATTAGATTAAATCCCCATCACATCCTCAGTACTCCAAGCAAAAACACTTAAATTTTTTGATAAGTAATCTATCAAACGCTTCCTTATCTATGTTGGCAACATCATTCATATCCTCAAACCTATCCCACCATGTATACTTCTATTGTTTCATCTGTTATTAATGATCCATGGGCCTATCTCAGATCATCTAACCCTTTCCAAATCCAAGGTAAACCCCTCTAACTGCTATTCTTTCATCGCTTCGTCACCACCGACCTGCTTGGTGTGCAAGGTGATTGCATAACATTCTCGAGCTCTTTGTTGACTACTTTGAACCGTCCTCACACGATCTTTAATCGCATATTTCAAAAACCGGTAAACTATGGAAGCTATGGCATGCATCTTTGACAACCAAGATCTACCAAAGATCGCATTGTATGTAGTCGTACTATCTACAATCACAAATAACACTAATGAATCCAATTATCATTCTTTCTGATCATAGGATTACTAGAGGGTCTTGTATGTTTCAGACATTGACAAAAACCATACATCAGAACTACCAATATTAATGAGTATCATTTTGATCTAATCCTTGTATATATTGACCCCTCATACCAGCGTTTGTAATCATGTAAAGTCCTTGCTCTGAAGGGTTTGTGAACTGGTTAATCACATTATCTTCAAAATTCGGATTTTCAAGTATATACCTAGATCCACTTCGAATAATTTTTATTCGACAAATATCTCATCTTCGTGTATCCATATACTCGTTTTGACGATTGATAATTTCCATTGGAATTGGAGACAGGTGATTCACTTGACTCTGAAAGAACATACCTATGTTTATCTTTCCTTTCCTTTTAATAAGAACGATAGCTTTGATCAATCTGAAATTGAACTTCCCAACGATTACCTCTTCCTTTAAAAGTATATCACGAGTCTTTTCAGAACAACCCACCAGATTTCTATATTCGTTCACCCTATAATCTCATATTGGACCCTTCGTGGTTTAACCAAAACAATTTATTCCCTCTTATCAAACTGGTTATTTAGCTTAGTTATTTTCTCTAATAACTTATTCCTACGATCTTCTAAATCTATGGTTGTAGTAATCATCCAACTGGATCGATTTGAGCTTTCCTTTGTCCAATACCTACCTCTATTACTTCTCTCTCTACGAACACTGTCGGATCTACTTGCGTTGTGGGATCCATATATCGCGCTGATTCAAACGTATATTTTTATAAGTTTCTGGTTTTAAATATGATATCTGGGTACCAAGGATACATGCTACTATGCTCGCCACTAATCAATCCAGGAATAATTGGAAATGAAGAGATGATATTTGGTCTAAAATAATTTTTAGGGTAGTCAATAGAATAGCTAGAGAAAGAAGGTATCAAGAGAATCTTAGAGAGAAAAAGGTATTTATAAGGGTGCCAAGTTCCATGTAACATATATACAATTTACTTATTGGAATTTTCACCCTATCATGATACTAAGTAAAAACGTACTTATTACATATTGCATCTCTAGTCCTCTAAGTTTACATCCTACTTAAAACCTCACTTATATATTATTTATCGATCTTTTAAAACTTCCAAACCAATTATTTTAATTCAAATTAATTACATTCTTATCAAACCTCGCTATTGTTCTATCTGATTGAAATATGGTAAGAGGGTTCTCTATATGCTTGTAAGTGGACACAAACGTGATGTTTGCCCAACTTCCAGTATCAATTAAGATAGTTCAGATTTCAGTATCCTCAATATCCAACTTGATAACTACAACATTCTCGTGCGGTCTAGAAACCTCTCTTAAGTCATCAGCATAACAAAAGGAAATAGATCTCAATATATGTGGGTTGACATTTTTACCTCTAACTGTGTTGCTAAACTTACAACATGCCTCTTTCCTAAGTAGCTGGAGATTCTCGATATGATATTTTCACCAAAAATAGTAAATAATTCAAAAACATTGCACAAATGTTTCACCTTCCCCTCAGCTTTGGGTTTGTAAATTACAAGAACAGTCTCTCGGTTAGAATCATGGGCTAGATACTCCACATCCACATCAAAATCATTAAAGGGTATGTTTATGACCATTGCATTTTCCTACTTTGGTGAAACCTCAATTACCTCTCTTCAGACCATTTTTTGATCAACCATCGGTGGCTCATCCCGAGCTCTTGACCGTGCCTTAACAAATGTGTTTAGTTTACAATTCTCAATCAGGGTTTGGATTTCCTTCTTTAAAGCTATGCAGTCATTCATATCATAGCATCAATTATTCTAATATATGTAATATTGGTTATTCCTCCGTTCCCCTGGAATCTGAATCAGTAGTGGTTTCATGAACTGAATAAAATTCCATGTTAGTAGTGACGCTCTCCATCAATTTTGCATAATTAACCAGGCCGGACTTAATAAGTATTTCTAGGCATGTGATGTTAACCTTGGGGTTATTGAATTACTTTAGGTTGATATAGCATTTTATTTGTGTCTTTCAGGCGAAAATTAGTCACTATATGGGGCTAAATGTTTTGGATATGTTTATGTTGATGAACCAAGGTAGGTGATTGTTGATAAAGTGGGGTAGACGGCTGTTGAATCTATCTTTCCACAAGGACCATCTTTAATCTATTAAACTCTTCCATTTTGATAATTTCCTTGACATATTCTAGTAGAGCCCCAAAAGTCAAGACTTTTTCCTAGTTACCTCATTAACTAAATCCACAAGATAAGCCCTTATATGAAAAATTTAATTTCAACTTGCTCATAAGAATTATCCAAGCTATTTTTCCTATGAACGAAACGTTTGGTGTAGTATTTCAAACTCCCTCAACCAACCGTAAAAAATGAATTATTGTATTTCTATTCTTCCCCATCTCCTTAATCTCCGTTATATATCGTTTAAATATTGTTCAGACCATATAATTTTTTTTATAAAACCTTACGAAAGCAACTTGTACAAATTTTAAGCACTATCTTTAATGATTTGAGAGAAAGCTCGACATAAAACGTATCATTGTAATCATAAATTTTTTAAATTGCCCTAAGTGTGAATGGTTGGTTTGGAAGGAGATAATCAGTTAAAAAGAAAAGAAAACTCTAGGTCCACATCAATAAACATTGTGAATGGTTGTAAATTAATATGTTGGTTGTGCAATAAGGAGGTCATTTCAGTAAACATACTCCTAGGAGGAGAAATACTGATAGTTATTTAAAGTATGATGTCAAAGATGATCCAATAAATATTGGTTTGAAAATTAAATATTATTTAATAGTGGTAAGGTCATTATCAAGAATGATGAACCATGTGTTGTAAATGAGATAAATAAAGTCTGGCTCAAGTTGTCTACAAGACTTGAAAAAGTTATAACAAATTTAAGGTATGTGCCTGATAGTAAACAAAACCTTATTTATATTGGCATGTTAGATGAGCAAGGTTTTAAATAGAAGGGTGAAGATGATCGACTCACAGTCTCGCAAGATTCACTTTTTTTATTATAAAAGCCTATGGGACTAATGGTGTATTAGTTCTTGAAGGTATTTAGTTGTTGGGTTTGTGTCTAGTGTCGAAAGATATCCAACCATGTTATGACATATGAGGTTCGGGTATGTGAGTGAGAAGGCCTTATTGAGCTTTGGAAATAAGGGTTGTTGAATGCTAGCATAGTTCAGAAGATGAATTCTTACGAGAGTCGTGTGCTAGGTAAAAATAAAAGGATTAAGTTCATGCATATAGTCAATAAAATCAATGATGTGCTTAAATATGTTCATACAGATCTGTGAGGTTGGTCACGATAATCTACTATGGATGGTGCAAGGTAATTCATGCCTTTAATTGATGATTACTCTACATAAGTATGGGTTATATTTTTAAAGACCAAGAATGAAACATTTGAAGCTTTTAGGAACTGGAAGAAGTTAGTGGAATATCATATTAGAAATATGTTGAAGATGTTGAGAACTAACAATGAAATAGAATATATGAATGATGCACTCACTAACTACTGTTCTAAACTTGGCATTTCTATAACATCAAACCGTGAGAGAAACTCCCGAGTGTAACGGGCTTACCAAAATGATGAACTGAACCTTGCTTGAAAAAGTTAGAAGAACTTTCTTTTATGCTAGAATGGACCAAATATTCTAGGGAGAAGTTATGAAAATAGCTGCATATATCATTAATAAAAGTCCATTTACGATATTGAAGTTTAATGTCCACAGTGAGTATAGACTAGATATAGACTTGTGCTGGAACATATGAGAGTGATTAGATGTGTTGCTTACGTACATGTGAAGGAATATTAGATTCAAACAAGATCATTATAATGGACTTTCCTCGACTATCCAGAACGAATAAAAGGGTATATCTTATGGTGCCTCAGACTTGGGACCTAGACGTTAGAAGACTTAGATCAACAATAACATGTTTTTATGGGGATTTTATGCCATTGGTGAAGGTGGTGGAAGTCGAATCTGAGGTGGAGTTATGGTGACTAAAGCTTTTATCTGTTCTGGGTCAGCCTTGATGCCTTTTTCACTTATCATGTAACCAAGAAACTTGCCCGATCTCACCCCGAAGATGCACTTGTCCGGATTTAGTTTCAAATTGACCTTGCTTAAATTATTAAAAGTCTCCTCCAGGTCAGTAAGATGATCTTCGTCCCGCAAACTTTTGACTAACATATTATCGATATATGCTTCGATATTCCGACCAATCTGTCCCTCAAAGGTTTTATTGACCATGAGCTGATAAGTTGCTCCTACATTTTTAAGCCAAATGGCATAACCTTGTAGCAATATAACCCTCTCCCGATAATAAAAGAAGTACTTTCTTCATCTTGGGTATCTAACCGGATTTGATTATACCCTGAATATGCATCCATGAAGGACAACAGTCGGTTTCTCGAGGTCGAATCCACTAACTGATCAATGCGGGGCACCAGAAATGGGTCCTTAGGACAAGCTCTGTCTAAATCTGTGAAGTCAACCCACATTCTCCACTTGCCATTCTTTTTCCGTACCAAGACTGGATTTGAGGCCTATACAGGATAATGCGACTTGCGGATGTGGCCAATGCTCAATAGCCTTTCCACTTCCAAAAGAATAGCTGTAGCTTTTTCCTGAGAAAATGATCTCCTTTTCTGGACAATGGGTCTAACATCAAGTCGTACCGCAAGTTTATGGCATATTACCTCCGATGGCACGCCCGTAACGTCCTGTGCACACCAGGCAAACATATCAAGTTTGTTAGACAAAAACGCAATTAATCTCTCTTTGAACTCAAAAGAAAGTTTGACTACGATCTTGAGAGATTTTCCATGCCCAAAATCATGTCCCTCGAAATCCTCTTCTGGGACCAGAAATCCGGGGGTCTCCCTCGGATCATCACATTGAATGACGTCCGAGGAAGGCCCCTTTAATTGCTATGCCTTATCCGAAATTCCTCCCTGACTTTCCTTCGAAGATAAAGCGATTTGGTAACATCCGCGGGCTATTTTCTGGCTGCTCCTAATCGTCCCGATGTTGTTCCCTATCACATATTTCACGCACTGATGCACCGTCGAAATAACTCCATGCATTCTGGACAGCCAAGAGCGACCCATAATGGCGTTATACGAAGTTGGTGCGTCGACAACAATGAACAATACTTCCACCTCCTTCTTGAACAGCCCTCGGCCTAACTCAACCACACCCTAAAATTCTCCAATCACCACCGCTGTGGCATCGGTAAAGCCCACTATAGTTCTGTTGGAACGACGTATAACTGGTGGGTCGGAAATTCGCCTGTAAGTGCTCATGAACAAGATATTCGCTGAACTTCTTGTATCAACAAGTATCTTCTGAACTTGATCTCTAGCAATACCCGCAGCAATCACTACCGCATCTTCGTGTGGGCCCGTGATATTTCGCATATCATCATCATCAAAACATATGATGGGTGAGGGTAAGAGGTGCATTTGTACCGACACCCCTGCCTCAATCTGGGTAGTCAGATTGACCATGTGTCTCTTCCGCGAGCTATTGGAATTCCCTGCTATGGTATCCCTTCCAAAGATTGCCAACGACTCAAAGAAAGCACAGAGGCTGTTTACTTTCCCCTTCGAAATAACTTCTTCCACCAAATTTACATTGTTCCTGCCCTCATTGGGATCCAGATATTCTTGCTCAATATCAAAAACATCAACTTCCTCAGAAATCACCATGGCTGTATCAGTGTTTTTTGGAACAGCCTTTACCACAACATTTTTCTGGGAGTGCTTTTTGATAAACTCTAACAATATTCCATTTTCGATCAGAGATTGCACTTCTTTTTTCAAGGCTATGCAGTCCTTGGTGTCATGCCCAATATCTTCGTGATACTTGAAATACTTGTTAACGCTTCTACTTTCCCTCGGAGTCTGAATAGGAAAAGGTTTCCTGAATGGCACCGTGGACCTCGCCTTATCAAATATAGCAGCAACATTTTCCGTTAACTCCGCGAAGTAGTCCGGTCGAACCCACTTATTCGATATTGGTCTGGCCCCTTGATTATAATTTTGCTGGTTGCCATAATATTGTGAGTTTGTTTTCTGCCTCGGCGGATACCGACCCGTATTTTTTGTCTGAACATTGGTGCGAGGCCCTTGGTTACTAGACTCAGATCTCTGAAACTGGTTCTGATCCAATTGGTCACCAGATCCCTTCTCTGAAGCTTGAGTTTCCTCCATCACGATTCTCTTCTCCACCTGATCCAACAAAGCTCTGAAGGTCATGGCATGACTCTCTGCTACTGTGTCCTTTAATAGTCTAGGGAGTAGGCCCATCCGGAAAGCTGCAAGTGCCACTGAATCTTTACAATACTCCATGTCTGTTTTTGTTTTGACGAATCGATTGGTATAGTTCTTCAAGCTCTCCCCCACCTTTTGTCTACAATAGATTATCGTATCTCCATTAGCTCTGAACTTTTTCTCCCCACAAAGTGCTGTCTGAAGATATTCCAGAACATGTCGAAATTCTTTATCGAGCCCTGCGGAAGCCTATTATACCACTTGGAAGCTACCCCCTTGAAGGTCTGAGAGAACGCTATGCACACCAATTTATCATCGTCGTCGAAATTAATCATGAAGTTTTTAAACTGCTCGATGTGGTTATCGGGGTCTTGTGTTCCATCGAACTTTTCCAACTTCGAGATATCAAAGTGTTTTGGGAGATTGCCCACTTATATTTTCGGGGCCAAAGGAGAAGCCCTCCAATTATGACATGTCCGATAAACATTGGATCTCAAGTTTTCATGGCTCGGAAAATATAATCCCTCATCGGATGGTAGGGTATACTGATGGTGCCACTCTGAATGTCGCAGGCCAACGTTTTGGTTTTCAGAGGGGAACTTCGCCGGGCCATAGTCCCGCTCATTAACTTGATCATCATAACTCTTCTCCCTCGGAAATTTCCTCTCTGAGCTTCTTCCCCTCCGGTGATCTGCGTGTCCTCGACCATGTCTTCTCTTTCTGCGATTTTTCCTAGGAGATGACTCCGACGAGCTGTACCGAGAATAATCGCTCGATTCAGGGGAATCCAAACGTTGTTTTTCTTTCCTCCTCGACGATCGCCGTTCGTATCCCCTATATATCTGTCGTCCCTGGCTTTAGGACGAAATCGGTTTCGCGCTCCTCTTTTCCACTATTTGGCTCCCTTCTTATCTCTGAGCGAAGATTTGCCTGAACAGTTTCTTTTTCTGCCTTCAATCTTTCGATCTCTAGCAGCAGTTCATTCCTTCGAGCCAACACATCTGAGTCATCAAAAGTGTCTCCTACTCGCTGGCCCCCACGTGCCTCGTATTCGTCGCCCACCAAATTTTCATCGCAATTGTTAACAAAATCGCCCCCCGCTCTTCCATAATTTCCCTCGAAATAGGAATTATTTCCAGGAAGTGATTGTCGTCAGAACAATCTTCGTTTCCCACAGACGGCGCCACTGAAGAATTTTAGAAATGCTCAGGGGTGATTTTGTGATACGAAGATTTTTAGTGCCAGATTAGTTAAAGTGTTGAATTTGGGAATCTTTTTAGAGAGAGAAAATGTGAATTAGCTTAAGTAGAGAGAGAAAGTCGTATCAAATTATTCTTGGGATCTGTGAAGCGTGTGCGGTCCTTATATAGTACAATTGCGAGCCCCACACGCTTTAACTCCCGTTTATTACATTATTGGTCCCTATATCTTTTTATCTTCTCACAATAGGTACTTCTTCAATAACCTATGTGATTTCCCCCTAACTCAACTTCTTCTTTACAGTTTTCTCCTAAACAAACTTATTCTTTACAATTCTCTCATAAACAAGCTTCTTCTTTACAATTCTCTCCTGAACAAACTTCTTCTTTGCAATTTCACCATGTCTTTTATTCTCCCTCATCACTTCCAACATGAAGATTATCCACATCTTCCGGGAGCAAAACGTTGCTACTGACTAGATATCGAAAAACACTTTAGAAGAAGGTAAGAATGTTGACTATAATTCTGATCATATTCCTAATAAGCTTAGAGCGATTATACTTCTGGAGATTCTAGGTATAGGTTATATAAGGGCTGAAAGTAATGAATAAGTAGTTTAAAGTTTAACCTGGAAAAGTTACCTATGATTCGTCAAATTTTTATCTGTTTTGGCCGATTCTTGTGGTTGTTGCGCTGATATTTGAAGATACTTAATCATTTCCAGAAATTCTCTGATTCTTGCATATTGAGTAAAGCAATGGGGTTTCTATAGAGGGACTGAAGTTTGGAAATATTCAGGCTCGAAAGGTCTGCTACGCGTAAGATTTTCAATAGGGTGCAAGTCTTTGATTTAAGAATAAGAGGTGTTTGAATAGCTAATCGTCGGGACAAGTTTGAAGTTTACCTGGTTGAAGTGGAATATATGGCCCATTTATTTCGTCAAATGTTAAATTCCTTCAAATGTAACTTGCTTTAAAATTGGATTTATTGGACTCATTTGGTGTATTCCTTCAAAGTTAATAAAAATATTCAATCTGATAAAAAAAAGTTTAAATTTGAACTTATAAATTTTATAATTACGATAATAATAATATAGTTAAATTTTATACTAAAGAGGTTATTCGTAATCGTAGTAGTTAAATTGATTTTTATTTTTTTAAATTTCGAGGTTTTCATCACTATTTATAAAATTAATCTATAAGTTATGAATCAAATTCTAATTTATAATTCCTTTTTATTTATAACGAGCTTAGCTCCCTGTAGACACATACACATAAACTAAAATTACAAAAGCTTGCCAATTATAAGTCATGGTTGGTAAAAAAACCTTCGTTCTCGATAATGAAGCTATTATATTCGTGTTTCACTATGAACAGGGATTATAGAGGCGACGACAAGTTTATGTACGCGACAAAGATAGAGAAGGTTGAGGATGAAGTTTATGTACGATCAACTACATATCCAAGCAACCAAGATAGAGAATGTTAAGTTGCTGCACCAAACAACGATGATAGTTGGAAAATCAATTTTTTTAACAAAGGAAACCTTTCTATTGATATAGAAGGTTAAGGAAAGTATTCAGTACTTAAGTAGTAGAGTTATACATCAAATTAAAAGACGTAAGAAACAAATTTGAGCGAAAAGTTGAAACTTCTTTTCTTTTTATCTGGATTTACTTCATCTGCTAGCTAAGCTAAAAAGTCGGTTTTCTAGACATGATCTCGATTATGAGAGTTCTAAAGATTTACTTTAGGACAAGTGATGATGAAATGAAGATCGACCTCAGTATTGCTTTCGAATTTGAGTAGATATGATGTAGTTGTACGATCTTATATGGTTTTTGTCGACAAACTGAAACGGATTTTATTTGGGGTTCAGGTATCTGAATTAGACGCTGCAGCCATTCAAATCGGATGTTTTGAGAAGCCCAACGATTTTTAGAAGCATCAAGGGCAAAGCTAGATGATGAAATCCAAGTCCAAAATTTCATCGTTTAAGTCCTCTTTTTCCTGTTTTAATGAATTTTCTACATTTTTCTATTTTTATCGGATTTAATTAAAATACTTAACCAACTCCAATCACTTTGAAATTAGGTTGGACTTTATTTTATTTTGTGAGGAACAAGTTGTAATTTTGGCGTAGGATTTCGAGCACTTCTATAAAAGGCTCTCAAACCTTATTTTTGTCGTCAGACTTTTTGGAATATAATTTGAGTTTTCTATAAAGTCTCTTATACTCTGACTTACAGTTAGAGATTATCAATTTTCTGTTTTCGCCTATCTTTTCTCTGTGTTTTCCGCCGTCTGTTTCATCTTGTAGTTCGGCGCTACCATATTGGTATAAAAACGACAAAGCTCCTACGACATGGGTTACGAAGGTTTTCCCCCAAAGAGATCCTTGCGTGGGAAGTCCACTATTCCAATCGCAGAATCGGTCGACCGTGATGAATTCGAAAACCGATTCGGCCAGGTTGGTGACCAGATGCACTCGTTAGGAAACCAGATGAAAGACTTATAGGAAGCACTACAAAGGCTGTTGAACAACCAAACCAACGAATTTCGAGCTCCAGGTTCGAGCAATCAGTCGTTGGGGTCTGAGAGAGAGAGACCGGCCGCGAGCAGAATCCGTTTGCTCCTAAGAAAGAACAAGGTAGGGGTCAATATTACCACAAGACAACTGTGAAGAATTCTTCAAGAGATTTCGATGAGAACACCAAAAACCGGTGGGAATCTGGATTAAGACTTGAGATCTCAGAGTTCCAAGGGAGTCTCGAGCTGGAGGAGTTTTTAAATTTGATCGCCTCAGTTGAAGAATTTCTTTATTTCAAGGAGGTTCTGGATGCAAAACGGGTACAATTGGTTGCAACTAAGTTCTGAGGCCGAGCTGCATCTTGGTGGCAGCAGCTCAAGCATACCAGATCAAGGTAAGGTAAGCCAAAAATAACGACTTGGGCTAAATTTGTGAAGTATTTGAGGGCCTAGTTTTTGTCTTACAAATATGCGCGTATAATGTATCAGCAGTTCCAAAAACTTAAACAAGGGTTAAGGACTGTTGACGAATACAATAACAATTTTTCCAAGTTGCAAAAGATATTTCTGATTCAGTAGATCAATTAATATCTCGCTACATAGGTGGGATAAGACAACACTTTCAGGACCAGTTGAACATGTTTGACCCTGTGAATTGTCTGAAGAACATCAACGCACACTACATCTAGAGAAAGCCCTTTCACGGAGGCCTTATACGGGATATACTGCCAAAATAACTCCAATGGTGTTTCCAAAAAGGACGGTTCCAGGTCCTAGCCTTGGAGTACCAACTGCTGCTCCTATGCGTACATGTGTTAATTCGTAGGTCCCTAGTCGCGCAGGTACTTCTTCGCAGGTCAGCTGCTACCATTATAATGAACTAGAGCACGTTGCTTTACAGTGTCCAAAATTACGACAACAAACACAACAATCAAGGGGTTTCTTCACTGAAGCTGCTGATTTTGACCTGGAAGGTGACCCACGGTTTGATGAGGAACTATAGGATGTTGTTGATGAGGTTCAGGAGGACCAGGTTACAGGATGAGATGTTGGACACGCATTGGTTTTAACTTGTGTCTGCTCTACGCCCAAAGCAATAAGTAAAGGGGATGATTGGCTACGAAACAATATTTTCCAGTCGACTTGTACTATCGGGGGAAAGGTATGCAAATTCGTTATTGATTCAGGGAGTTGTGAAAACGATGAAAACAGAAGACCACATAAACCCCTACAAGCTTGTCTAGTTAAAGAAAGGCAGTGAGGTAACAATCTCTAAAAGATGTCTAGTGTCTTTTTTTGTTGCTAAGTATAAAGATAAGGATGGTGCGATGTCATTGTTATGAATGCTTGTCACTTATTGCTAGGCCGACCATGATAATATGATAGAAGTGTCACATATGATGGTAGGAAAAATCGTTATAGTTTCATATGGAATAACGTTAGATTCATATTAACACCAACTAAGGAGGTATCCCCAAAACCTGCACTTGTTGTATCACAGGAGTCGGGCAAGAAGTTTTTAGCTCGAAAAGCATTTACAGAGCATGCTAGTGACACAGGGATTGTTTATCTTTAGGTGGTTAAAGAATTTAATGTTGATCCGTTTGCTAGGATACATGAGCGCGTTCAGTCGCTATCAGAATTTTCTGTTGTCTTTCCCGATAATCTGCCTACATGTATTCCTCCATTAAAAGACATCCAGCACCAGATTGACCTAGTACCGGATGCTAGCCTACCAAACCGACCGCATTACTGGATGAGTCCAAAAGAGCATGAAGAGCTCCGTAGACAGGTGGAAGAACTGTTGAAGAAAGGCCACATCCGTGAGAGTCTTAGTCCTTTTTTGGTTCCTGCACTGTTAACACCAAAGAAGGATGGCTCAATGAGGATGTATGTGGATAGCCGGGCTATCAACAAAATTACAGCAAGTATCGGTTTCCTATTCCTCGTCTTGATGATTTACTGAATCAATTGAGTGGTGCTACCGTGTTTACAAAGCTGGATTTGAAGAGTGTATATCACCAAATTCGTATTCGCATGGGAGATGAGTGGAAAATAACCTTTAAAACCCAAGAAGGTATGTTAGAGTGGATGGTCATGCCATTCGGCCTTTTCAACGCTCCTAGCACGTTCATGCGAGTTATGAGCCAAGTATTTCGCCCGTTCATTGGAAAATTTCTAGTTGTGTAGTTTGGCGATATTCTCATATATAGTACTACAGAGGAGCTGCACCTCCAGCAGTTACGAGAAGTGTTGGTTGTTTTAAAACCAGAAGAGTTTTATGGGGGGACTCGAAAAGTGTTGCTTTGTGACAGATTCGGTTCTTTTTCTGGGTATGTTGTGTCAAAGGATGGTTTGTTAGTGGATAAGTCAAAAGTGGCAGCAGTGCACGACTAGCCTACACCTACTTCTATAACTGAAGTCCACTCTTTTCACGAATTTATTTTTTTTCAAACTTTTCATTTTACGTTAGTCTCGCTTCTAGAAATTGGTCATGCATATATTATTTAAAAATTATTTCACATTGGTCTCGCATATAGCAAATGATTATGTGGCTATGTAAAAATTATTTTGTACTACTCTTTCATCTAGCAACTGGTTATGCAACTAGCAACACTAGATGATAGATGTGATACATTGGAGATGGTTAGTCTCGCATCTAATGCGAGATATTGGACACTAGACAAACTTACCTGAAAAACATAAAAATGTAGTCAAACTTACCTAAAAACATAAAATCATTTTATTTCTCCAAATAATTTTTAACCTTAAATTGAAAAACACATTCTAATTTTAATTACAATTCAAATATCTACTTCAACAAAAAATGTTGATCAAAGATAAAAAAAAACCAATTTGGATCACAAAAAAATCAAAAGAAGAAGAGAGAGATTCAAAAAGAAAAAAGAAAAAACAATACAAAAAAGAATCATGAAAAAGAAGGATATATAGCCTTTAATGAAAATAATTCAATTATAATTCATGCAGAAGATAGATAATCTTTAATAAAAATATTCAGCTACACTCGATTACAATTCAAGAATAAAATAGAGAGCCTTTAATAAAAAATCTAATTTGGTAAAACAAATAGCCTTATATAATTCGTAAGGGTACTTACAGGACTACGAAAAATGTGATTACCAAAGTTAAGTTGGGTGTTGCTATGAATAAGAAATAATAAAGATAGTAAGTAGAATTTTTTTTTTATCGTGTAAGCTATTGATAATGTAATCAAGAGAGACCGACCAGTTGGGACACCGGTTTAATAAGGCTAACATAACTCCTAATGCATTTTTGTACATACCCTCGTGATGAGTCTACCTTAATATTGCTAGAACTCTCAAGATAATTTTGGGTTGTGCAATCTATATCAATCAATCAATATTTTACACGTTTCACTTGTGTGACAAATAAAAATAGTGTAAGAAATAACACATTTTAGCATATATACTATCAGGAGTACATTTTTAATACATGACCAATCAACCCAAATAACGTTGAAAATCATAAAAATAATAAACATACTATTAAGGATCATAAAAAGATCATGATACGATACCATAATAGTCATAGTAGTAAAAGCGATCATAACAAGATCATAAAAGTTGTAATATGATTAAAAAATGATAATAACCAACATACAAATAAATCATAACAAAAGAGTCAAAAGAGAGTCCCAACAAAAATAATTATCACAAAACTTATATCATCACTAACTAGATGGAAGTAAACAATTGTATCTATAATCCATAGATATGTCATCATCTATCATCTTTACCTCGAGTATCTGATCCCAATCCTCATCTCAGTTGGCCTAATAAGTGCTCGACGGGGGAAGGGGATGGTGATGTTCACCTAAATATATGTATTAGGTGAAATGAATTGTGGGTTGTTCACTACGTACTAAGTTAGTCATAACCTAAATAAGTTATAATGTAAATTTAGTACGTGGGTCATCCTTGTATGTATAACTCACAAGTGGGGGTCAATATCATGGTTTAGCCAGGTAATCTATTGTCTTTCATCCCAATTAAAACGAGTGTTGTCAAATCTACCTCTATATCTAGAATCTAAAACATGTTGTAATAATCGTGGTGTCATCTAGATATGACTCAACTTTTAAGCGACACAAATGTTATGGTAAGATTCAACCATGTCCCAACATTTCAATGTAGTATGAATCTCACGCAAGTAAGCATATGGTAAGAAGTTGACCTGCAAAATACACAAAGTATTAAGATAAATTCAAGTCATATTAAAATGAAGCAAAATAAAGTTAAAACCAACTTTTATCTTTGCACATCAATATAATATGTCAGAAATGATCTTTAATACCAGGGTTAGACCAAATACTATGAGGTTTATATCAATATATATACGGTAAAATAAGATTATAGTGATTGGAAAGTGTAGCCGTAAACTTAGGAAAATGATCGTATACACACACCCTTAATAACTAACAAGGAAACCATAAAATAGTGGTATCATGACGTGAACTCTGCCCAAAATGATGGTATAATTGGGCCAATACCATCTGATCATTAGTTATACCTATTTGTGGTGGTATAATATGCGATGAACTATAAATAATCAAGAGAAAAAAATATTCGAAGTATTGTTGGGAAATATGCAATAACCAAAGAGATGCAACAGATAACCACATGTGGCATATGAGGACCTCTTATTCGTGGCCTCATTGTCCCCGTAAGTACTGGTGCTTATGATTCTTAGAAGTGCTATAGTAATTGAGAGATGTAAAAATTTAGAGAGAGAGAAATAGAATCTAGAGAGAAAACGTTAAACTATATGTGCTCAAACTCAAAAGTTCAACCCTTTATTAGTTTTGTTATGGCCTTTATATAGAGGTGCCAAGACTTAGCTTATAACTGAAAACAGTTACATAAAAAATGGCTAATTACACTTTTAATCCTTGACTAAATATATAATTCTGAATCTCTTCTCCAACTTTACAATGTGTTACATAATATTTTGTTAGTTACATTTTAGTCCCTGAATTTCCACTTTCTTATCTGTAGCCCCCTTAGTTCCGAAGTCAGTAAATTATTGAGAACTAACTAACTTCGAATCTAAGAAAAAGCAATGATAACTTCATCTTCCAAAACTCGAAGTAAAACGATCACTTCCAAATGCATCGAAATATGTCCATGGACAATCATTCTCTCATATCTTGATTCGAAGCAAATTTTTATAATCTTAGATATTAGACTTATTTCTCAATAGATCATGACCTCTAGAACCTAGGCCTACACCAAAACCCTTAGTATAGCAAGTGTCGAATCCTTATGCACGCAACCGTTCCAAATTCCACCCAATCAACACAAAGACTTCTCCACTTCTAAACGAGTCTTTTCTTTTCCTATAAATTCCTTTGCAACTCATTCTCTAATTCATAAGAAAGAAAAATTCTTAGAGAGAGAAAGCACACAAAACCTCTAAAGAGGCTACTCAATCAAACGATAAAGATGATACAAAGGAAGATGCCTCGAAAGACTCAGAGAATGCTACTCAAGGAAAATTCCGTAAAGCAAAATTAAAGAAAGTTCTTGTTACCATATCCGAAGAGGAGAGGGCGCTTATTGGTGAGATTTGAGGTCCTTTGTTGCAAACTATGCGAATGCTCTGAAAAATGTTTCATACATATATTACCAAGAGGAGAAAGCATTGGACTTGAAGAAACAATGGCGAATATTAGACAACATCACACTTCGTCTTCCCAAACAATGAGAGACGACCCTAGACTGCAAGAAAGACGAGTTGGCCGTTTACCCATTAATAATCAATTGTGCTCTTTGATTCCCTTTGGATCCTATGATAGTAGATTATTTCGATCTCCTCAACTTATGTCCAACCCAAGTGGCACTGAATCAGTGGTTCACACTTCTTTCTATGATTATGGTTTCCCGATTATCCAAGATCCCCATCTGCATCGAAGATATCATATCCCTTACCAAACTATCAAAAGAGCCAGTGCTTCCGTTCTATTACCTTACATTAGACGATGACTTAAAAATCATCGAATATCTCCTGGAGGCGGACAAGTTCTGGAAGAAAAAATTCATCTTCATTTTGGGTGCATGGGAGAGTGGGAATGTTATATCCGAAGCCAATCAATCAAGATTAAACTTCGTCTGGAGTAGCAAACTTAAGTCTTTAAACATTGTTTTTCTAAATTATTTTTTTAACTAACGTTGTTCTTATTTATTATCAATCTCTTTATTTCGAACAAAAGTTTTGAAGTGTTATGCCATTCGGCGGGAAAAAGCCAAAGAGATCTTTAAGAAGCTTGTTGTTTGCGTCGAGAAATAATGGAATAAATCTTTCAACACTGCCTTTGAACCGATTAACTTCCTCAACAACCATCTATTTCCAATCACTTCTAGAGTCTTCCCCCCCCTCCCCTCTCCCCCCCCCCCCCAAATTTGATGGAGCCAGTTAATCCTTGACAAGCTGTAAAGAGGTTGGTCCATCCCGAGTGCAAGGTATTTTTGTCCATCCGTAACTGATCTGATAGCCATCTTCCCAAAAAGAAGAAGGAAAAAATGAACAAAGAGGCAGCTAGCACATCTGGTGCTAACCCTTCAAAAAATCTGAAGCCGAAAGGCTTGAAACACAAAAACATACACTTTCAACCATCGAAGAAGGATATGAAAATGAACCTTCTACAAAGAAGAAGCAAGTTTCCGCCTGTTCAAAAAAGAAAAGCACCACTAGAAGCAGCACCCAAAAAAAAGTAAAAAATAAAATTATAAAGGTTATCGAAGAGATACCATCCGATGACAATGGAGTTGAAGTTGCAGAAAATCAACAAAGTCATTAGATGAATCATGAAGATAATATCGAAGACAACAATAATCAACACAAAGAAACTGCTATTGTGGAAGAAAATCAAGACGATAATCATTTCGACCCTGACAACTTCATCAATTTTATTGAATCACAAGAGCTTAATGACGAAGAAGATCCTATCATTCAAGATATTCAAACTCAACTGCACAACTTCGTAAGGAAGTCTGCATCTGCTCCCTCGGAGGTTGCTTCTCCTAAAATTGTTGTTACCATAATCTCTTTGGAACTTATTCCACGACCTAGTCCAACGGGTTTCCCTCTTGAGATGCCTTCCGAAGAGATCATAGTAGCCCTTCTACCTTTTTCTGATCTCAAAACTGCAGTAAAAAGGCTTACTCAAGAAATCAAAGCCTCTCAAAACCACCTGAAGCATATGGCTAAATACTTGGTCTACTATAAAGGTGCCACTGAGGATGAGAAAAAGATGAAAAAACTCTTTGGTAAAAATTTAACAAGTCAATTTCATGAATTTCAGATGGCAAAATCTGAATTTATGCGAGGTATTCTTCATGTTAAACAACATCTTCGAGAAAAACATCAGGTCAAAAAAGAAAATCTCCAAAATGCGCATCAGAATGAAATCGACCAGCTCAAGGCTAAACATCTTAAGGACTTGGATGCTGAAAAGAAAAAGGTCGATGAGCTTCGAACTTCTCTTACCAATAATGAAGCAGAGAATAAAAACTTAATCGATGAGATGGTTGTTCTTAAGTCTCACTTCGAGAAAGAAAAACAAGTTGTTATAGCTGCTGCGGAAGACGAATGTACTAAGGATATGTTGGCAGCTATCAACAATGAAAAAGAAGAGAAAACCATCACACTTTTTTGAATAATCCATGCTACGTACCCTAAAATGGATATGTCAAGTTTTTGGAATAAAATTCCCATCGAAATGCATCCCACCGAAGCCTTCGATCCTATCCCAAGTTCTTCGTTCGAGGAGGAGTCCTCCGAAGAAAGCTCTGAAGAATAATATTTTTCAACTTCTCAAATTATAACTT
The DNA here is from genome assembly GCA_036936605.1 of Limnanthes douglasii subsp. nivea. NCBI lineage: Eukaryota > Viridiplantae > Streptophyta > Magnoliopsida > Brassicales > Limnanthaceae > Limnanthes > Limnanthes douglasii. The sequence goes on along the minus strand of JAUPFV010000003.1, from coordinate 27,782,098 downwards.
TTTGTACCCTTGTCATATCAGTAATATAACATCTTCTACCCTTCGAATTATCTTGAAAGACAAAAGATTTTATGCTTATATTTAATTATTATTTACATTAAAAATTCTAGGTGAAAATATGACATAATACTTTGAAGTGTTTTTTCAAGACATAACACTTCGAATATTATAATGTGTGCATTAAACATAGTTCCTATAATATCATTAAATTTTTTTAATGAACATAAGTCTTCAAATATCATAATACTTTGAATATCATAGAGTGTTTAATGGACGTAACACTTTGAATATCATATAGTGTTTGATGGACGTAAACACTTCGAACATCGTATATTGTTTAATGGACGTAATACTTCGAATATCATATAATGTTTAATGGACGTAACACTTCGAACATCATATAGTGTTTAATGGACGTAACACTTCGAACATGGTCGTTTCTTCGAAAAGTGCACAAAACACTTCAGAACATTCTACTCTTGGTTAACCTCAAGAATGATCATTCTTTGATCACTTATCAAAATAATTTAAATAATCAATTATAAACAACCATTGGCAAAAAAAACGTGTTTTATTAATACTTTTGAATATGTACATAGTGCCTCGTTAAAACCTTCATGGACCAACAAGATAAGAAAGAGAGCGCTAGTCAATTAAAGAAACAATTTCAAATACACAACACAGTTATTCCCAGTATAACTTCAGATGTTGTATATTCCACGGGTGTTGAAGTATCCTCCCCCGATCATCACATATGCGATATAAACCTGGCTTTATTCTTTCAACAACCATATAAGGTCCTTCCCAATTATGAGCCATTTTTCGAGGCTCTTCTCGTGTGTATGCAAGAATACCTTTCTTAACACCTCTTGTAAAACGAGTCTCTTTAGTAGCTTCCCTTGCAGTTGTTCGATAAGCCCAAAGAACCTCTTGTAAATTGCTAGGCCATTTTCATGTCGCTCCTGTTAAATTATTTTTCAATCCTTCCAAAATAAATTTGTTTGTCACTTCCACTTGCCCATTTTCTTGAGGATGACACAAAACACAAAATGAATCCATTTATTTATTATTAAATTGAGGGCCATTATCTGTGGTAATCTTTCAAGGTACTCCACAATGACAGTAAATATTGTTTATAATGAATTTAATCACATCTTTTGCCTTTGTTCCAAATAATGGCTCTGCTTCAGCCCCCTTTGTAAACTAGTCTACTGCAACAATTATCATGTGTCGACCTCCCGAAGCTATTAGCAAGGGTCCCACCAAATGAATTCCCCACCTGTCAAACAGAATGGCCTCGGTAATAGACATAAGTAGAACTACTGGATTATGAATGGAGTTGACAAAATTTTTACAAGTATCAGAGCTTTGAGCCAAATTCTTAGCATTGAACATAATCGAGGGCCAATAAAACCCTGCAAGTAAAACTCGACGAGTCAATGCCTTATAACCACAATGCGCTAATCCTTCTCAATCATGCAACTCTGATAGAATTTCCTTTGATTCTTGTCTACTCAAACATCGTCATAATGGTCTGCTCAATGTTTTTTTTATACAAAATTCCATCCAAAACTATATATCCAAAAACCTTGCCTCACAATTTCTTAGCCAATTTTGCGTCTTCGGGCAGTTCCCCTTGAATTAAGAAATTCAAAATATATGTTCGTCAATCGCCTCAGTCTGTCTCTGGGGTGACAAAAATTCACTAAATATGCTCACACTTGTCCGATGGAGTTATAATCGAAGGACTTTCTTGTAATAAGATCCACAGATATTCTTCCTTGCAGGCGATAGTTGCTAATGAATCAGCTACCGTACTACTGCCTCGACTTATATGTTCCAGAACAATGCGATCAAATAGGAGCATCAAACTTCGAAGCTCTTGAAGATATAAAATAGAACGATCCTTTTGAGCTTCATAATTCCCAGACATTTGGTTTATAACCAATTGTAAATTTGTCTGTCACCGTACTGAAGTTGCTCCACATATCTTTGCAAGTCTCAAACCAGCTAACACAGCTTCGTATTTAGCTTCATTGTTTGAAGAGTGAAAGCCAAATTTGATAAACTGAATCATTGTTTCTCCAGATGTTGCAATTAATTGAATTCCTACGATGCATCCCAAAATACTAAACCCGCCATCAGTTCGAATAGTCCACATAAAATTTATTGGTGACACATCCTTACTATCCTCTATATTCGATCTGCTGGAATATAATTCAACAAGAAAATATGTTAACGCTTACACTTTAATCATTGTTCGAGGAGTGAATATAATATCAAAGTCTCCTAATTCCACTGACCACTTAGTCATTCTCCCCGAAATATCAGGGTGTTGCAAAACATTTTTCAGTGGGAATGAAGTTCGAATTTCAATGGTATAGGCTTGAAAAAAAGGGCGCATCTTTCTAGCAGCCACCACCAATGCCAATGTTAACTTCTCGAGCTTCAAATATCTCTTTTCTGCTGCCAATAAACTTTTGCTGACATAATACACCGAATTCAGAACTCTTGAGTCTTCACTTACTAATACTGCACTCACTGCAAAATCCAACTGCTGCTTGCACTGGATGATCGTATCCCCATTTGCTCTCATTTCCTTACTCCTGACAAAGTGTCTTCAAAACGCAGTGTAAAAGTCTATGAAGTTCCAAATGGATCTCTTCAAGATTCGATTATATCATTTCAAAGTCATTTCCTTAAAAGTCTGAGAAAAAGCACGGCAAACTAGCCTGTCGTATGGATCCTGCACCCCATCGAACTTTTCAACTTTTGAAATATCAAAACGCTTCAGAAGCGTTATTGATCTGATCTCATTTGTTATTGGTGAATTTCTCCAATCAACTCCCTAAACGTACTGTTATTCAGCTCTCATCACTACGTAAATATTTTGATCATCTCCAACATACTGATTTGATGTATCTCCTTCACACCAATTTGACTTTCTCAAACAGCGAGGCAAACTATCTCTCCTAGCTCTATGTTCTTTCTTAGATTTTTTATGCTTGTCATTTTCTTCTTTCGAAGAGCCTTGATATCTCTTGAAACCTGATCCAGAGCTCTCAACCTCTTCATCACTAAAGGTAACATATCTGTGTTTGTCTTTCTTTTCTTTTCGAGGGACGTGTCGCTCTTTCAAGACTTCTAAGCTCACCATTTTTTGTTCATTTTTTCATAGACGATCAACATAAGATCGATCAGAATGTTATCCAAACTCGTTATGATCATTCATTTACCTTACTTTGGAATTCCACCTTGCCGATTGAATTTCTTGCTCTCTTTGGTCATATTATCCGTTTAGGGCACTGATTTTATCCAAAAGCTGATTCATTTTCAGCTCTGTCTCAGATTGAGATTGGCGAATTAGAGTAGACTCTTCCTGTCTTCATCTGCTCTCTTGAAGTTTTTTTTATTGTTTCAACAACTGATCGAACCAATGGATTTCTTTCTGGATCCATTACAAAATTTAAGAATGTTTTTCGAGCGAATTGTAGTTCGAACTAACCAAAGAAGGAAATTATTATTGATCGTCCCCAGGAGTCGCCAATTGGGTGAGTATGATTCTTAGAAGTTCTTTAGTAATTGAGAGATGTAAAATTTTAAAGAGAGGAATAGAATCTAGAGAGAAAAAGTTAAAGTATATGTGCTCAAACTCAAAAGTTCAACCCTTGATTAGTTTTGCTCTGGCCTTTATATAAAGGAGCAAAGACTTAGCTTATAACTGAAAAGAGTTACATAAAAAAGGCTAATTACGCTTTTAGTCATTGATTAAATATATAATTTTGAATCTCTTCTCCAACTTTACAATCTGCTACATAACATTTTATTATTTACATTTTAGTCCCTGAATTTAAACCTCCTTATCAAGTAATACCCATATCATCATGCTTATCGAGCTTATCAGAAACGTATCACAAAGTAATACCAAACATACGGGCTAGTATCACAACCTTCTCAACAACGTCCGTGAAGTCAGAAGATCAAAAGATTGACCTGTCACAGGGAGATTTGTAATCGCATAGAGTTATTTTAGTGTCACTATCCTCTTACAAGAAAAATATAAGGTCTTTAAATTCTAATTCTCGATGAATTCCTCAAGCGGGTGGACATTGGTAGCCCAATAAGATAAACAATCTGTAAAAATAATAAGTGTCATCCTAACAGCCTATATTCTACACCAAGTCTAACAGTTTTGATCCCATCGAGGGTGCATCTCATATATTTCAAAATAAACTTAACGATGGTCTAGCCTATAAAACATATCAAAACAAATTAACAACATAAATAAAGATGTTTGTTCAAACATATGGTTTTAAGGATCTTACATCATCCTTGAACAGCCTATAAGCCTCGTGAAAATCGTACTTCAAGTACTAGAGAGGAACATGATAATTAGTGGTATAAAATACACGGTCATCGACCAGAGAGGGAAGAACACCATATAAAAGAGCACTACTCTCCTACATCAAAATGACTACCCACGAAATGGCTCATACTAAGAGGAAAATAATTACATTAATCATCGTCGATCACCAGACTATGTTTATACAAAATGCGACAAAGATGATAAAAATGACTCTCTTTAGTTTTGATCTTCTCAGGCTCAGACATGAAAGGTCTTATCTATCTATAACTGATATGGATTAAACTGGTTTGGAGGGTATTTAAGTAATGTGGTGGTGAAGTAATAAATGTGAGATGAGAAATAATATTGTTATATTTAATTTTTTAGAGAGATAAATCCTATGCTTGTTAAATGCTATCTCTAAAAGCCTATATATGCTGATTTTGGGTTAATGGGCCTAACATGTCAAATTATGGTTATGGTTCAAGTCCAAATACCTAAAATCCCATTAACCGTTATCCACTTATATATTCAATACAAGTAAATAAATAAGAAAGTACTAAATACACTTGTGCTGAAGTAATTATGTTAAAAGGTGAAAAATAGTGTTTGCCTTCGGTCAGGATTAACACTCAAAAATATCCGACCATATCAAATAAAAACCCCTAAAGATTTTCGGCCCTATCAATAACGATAAAGAGACATCTTGAAAAAATATAGAGTAATAATTTCAAGAAAAAAATTGAAATTAATCTAAACATGCAACATATTAACTTATTAAAGAACCCAAATATCAAATATTAGTGTTGGTGATGGTAAAATCTGTTCATTGGGTAAAAAAGGGAGAGTTTTAGGTTATTTAGTATTAAGCATTTTTTATAGAAAGTAGATAAAGAAGAGAGGTACTAGGAGTTCATGTTTTTGGAAAAAATCCAACCTATTTAATGAGGTTGGTTGGGGTATTTATACTTCTCTCTAGTTTCCATGGGTCATTCGGGTCAGATCTTGGATTCAGGTTAGCCCAAAGAGCCCCCAAGCCCAAGGCTTAAAGTGCTAGGCACACAGCTGATTCATTATCCACTTAGTTTTATTGTTCTCGTCATATTATTTGATATTATCCGAACTACCCCTTCAGATATTTCCAGTGACTGTCACCACCTGGTTCCAATAATATTTGAACCTATCACTTATCCCTTTTAGGTCTTTCAAAAATATTTTGGAAGAGCTAACCATTAACGATAATATCTTATCCGTCTCCGAGATGAGTCTTTGTATTCAAATTAAAAATTAAAGATTAAGACTTTAATTAACACTCTTCTCTTACACGTGTTGTTTATAACTGGACCTACCAACCATTTTCCCAAGATACTTGTATCTAAACTTTAAAATTAATTGGGCTATGGTTAATAGCCTTTATTTATTACCCAGTCTATTCATCTCCCCTAGGTAAAGCACTCAAGTATACTTTTCTATATAAATGTGATTGTTTTCACTATTTCTAAAGTAAGAAAATTTTTAAATTTGATTCTAGAGAAAGAGAGACTCCAAATCAACAACTCGTTTTCAGTTCTTCCAGCATTTCTTAAGATTTTTATCTTCACGGCAAGAACTCCTTTTGTAGAGGTGGTTGGCTTAACTTATCTGAGTTAGCTAGGGAAAACGAAAGGGCCAGAATCGTTGTCAGACTGCCTATCTCTCATGGTGGATTGATTATAGAAGAGATATCAGAACCAGATAGGAGTTCATCTTCTTGGAGTCCATCAATAGTTTTTAGTGAGACTTCTGTTTGTCTATCTTTAACTAATACTGAACTAATCGTTCAAGTTGCCGAAACACCTTTTTTCAAAACCAAAGTTGTTACCAGTCGTAAAACTCTCTCTTTTCCTTTCTATGGGGTCGGACTTAGAAAAAAAACACACCTCGGAGAATTACTACGCTTTCTATAGCCAAAACTGTTACTTCATCTACCAAAGATATGGAAAAATATACTGAATGATCTAGGATGATGGAGCCTCATGTATGGCTTATTTTAGATCAAAATCCCTCACGTCTATCTTATCGAGCCTTCTCATCTTGAAAAGAAAGATACTGGACCCAAGTCGGCTGATCAATAGCCACAAGTAATAGAGGATAATATGGATGATAGTAGGGAAGACACTCTATTGGAAATGTCCGGAAACATAGGGGACACCATTATTGTTCAGAAAAAAAAGGAGAAAGTCGGACTTCCTAATACCGAACCGCTTCCGGAGTAACTAGTTGGGCGAGTGGGGTCCAACTTTTATAAGGTTAATGTTAAGTACTTGTTAGCACTTCATAAAATTTCCTATGTGTATACCCACACTTTTGAATTAGACGGAATCAGAAAGAAATGGGGCTTTCTTGAGTCCATCAAGGTGAGAATTCTCATTCATGATGAGACTTAAATGGATAGTAAGGCTAACGAGCTCGTAATATATAGTGAAGTACTTAATTGGGGCCTCTGGGTCCCTTTGGACCCGGAGATAGTCAGATATTTCCATTTTGTGAACTATGCCCAAGTCAATTGGGCTGTAATGCATGGTATGCTTTATTGGCCAGCATCATTGCTTCAAGGTTGTCCAAAATTCCAATTCATATGGATTAGTTTGCTATTGTGGCCAGATTATGTCAAAACCATCATATTCCATTCTATTATTTCAACATGAGGAATGATTACAAAGTGGTTGACGACTTACTAGAAGCCGAAAAGCCTTGGAGGACCAAATTCCTCTACATCAGTGGTTCCTAGGAAAATGGAAAGAAGAATACTTCCAAAGGAAATCCAAGTTTATTGACTAGATACTGGAAACGTTCAGGTATACATTCAATCACTTTCTTAAGTCTTCATTGTTATTTAATTTTGTATCGGATGTTTATCAGATTCCACATTGGATGGTATTAAATTTCACATCGGATGTTTTCTCTCAGTGTTTTCAAAGATGTTCATAGAACATTTGGAGGAGGGAATAACCACATTTTCAAAACTGAATTAGTGGGCCATATATAATTGGGAAACTCGCTTTCATAATTGCTTTACGGCAGCTAACATGGTGAGGGCTCATCTTTAGAGAACAAGCTAGACTAGGGAACTGATCACTTGAGAAAAAATTACCAATCATCATAGAGCTGCTGATATTATCAAGAGGACATAAAAGAAAGATGGTAAGCTGTATCTACCAGCTAGGAACAAGGCCCTAGCCATCTTGAAAAATTTAAAAAGAAGAATAAGTAATAGAGTCATATGTCTCAACAGATTCCCGATGTGGGTGGTTCGGGAGATCTAGAAGGAATTAATGTTGTTTTGTTGGAGGCGGTTTTTATTACGGTAGGTGAGTCCGAAGAGCCATATCATTCTCCAGAAGTTAGAAATAAGAAAGGGTTAAAGAGGTGAAAAGGTGGTAGTGATAAGAAAGCTGGAAAAAATAAGAAAGAGGTCATGGGTTCGGAGATCATACTCCGATCCGAGGTTGGTCCTCCTACCCTTCGTACTGAAGTTTCCCATACCCTTCCCACTTTAGTTCCAATTCCAAAATAGGTACCTTCTTATCCCTCATCTCCAATGTTTCCTACGACCGACCAACCTCTTGTTGAGGGTGAAGTTAATTTGGATGATATAGGAAACTTGTACTTTAGTGAATTTGACAAAAAAGATTTTGATCGAATATTTCCCCAATATACCACTATAGCCAATGCAGTGATTCATGAAGGTGAATCATTTGAAGTATCTAATGAGCATGATACCTTGGGCTATGCATGCTTAGGATATATTAGTCCAATCATTGACTTGGAGAGGCAAGTCTGATCCCAAACCGAGGTAATCATTTCACGTCGTAATGAAAACCAAGGCCTAAATGATTCTATCAAGGTTGAACATGGAAAAGTTGAGACTTTGGGTAGAGAAAAGAAACAGCTTAGCAGTGATTTGGTACAAGCTAAATCCGATTTGGAAGCATGACCAACTAACTACACCGGGTTACAATATACTACTACCAAGGAGATTAAATTTTTAAAGGACAACATACCAAGGACAAAGCTGTTATCAACCAACTATATGAGGAGAAGTAAAAGTTACAAGATATTCTTAAAAATAAGGAAGATGAGATTGTTCTTTTAAAAAAGAACAAAGTTTAAGACATAGCTGCTGTAAAGAATGAGTACGTCGAGGAGGTGTTGAAATCTATGATTGAGAGGGAATAGTCTGTTAAATCGGATATGGTTCTATTATTTCATAAGACTTTTCCCAAATGGTCTCTTGGGAACCTGTGGAAATTTGTGTCATACGAGGAAATCCTTTTTCATACTATGCCATACAGTGATAAGCTTGGTATTTCTAAACATGACTCATAGTCTAGTACTGAGGCTGAAGAAGATTCGAATATTGGTGATCAATCAAAGGAGAAGAAAAAAAGAAAACAAAGTTAAGAAGAAAACCTAAAGGAACAAGACCTGAGGTTAACTTATTTTTACTATGTTGATGTTTTGAAGCGAAGACCTTGGTGTATGTAAACCATTTTTTTATTTTCACATCATATTTCCTAAAAACTTGATTCATATAAGTCCTTGTGGTTTACAAGGAAATGTTTAATGTGGATCAGAATTTTATGATCCTGTTTATACTTCAACTTTATTCACTTTGTCACTTACATACTTCCTATTAATATTCGATCGTATTTAGACATGATAAATTTGTATGCTTACATTAAATCTGATCAAATCTTTAAAACAGTTTAATATTTATCCGATCCATTTAAAAATTCATCGGAAGAAAATCTATTTGAAGGAAATAAGCTCTTTAATGGATCTTTAATCTATCATGTGTTTAATAACTCTTTAGTTCATCCGATGTTTAAATATTGTTTAATTATTCCGATGTTTAATAAGTGTTTAATCCTTTCGATGTTTAATAAGTGTTTAATCCTTCCGATCACCATCAACATCATGTTAAAAAGGCAAAGGATGGTATATTCATTGAGTTCTGGACACCTTGTTAAAACTCCCCACGCCACCAGAGTAGGAAAAAGTATGCCCCTAAATATTTACATTGAAGCAAAACAAAGTAAATATTTATGAAATGGATTTATTCTAAGTATTACCTAAGGTTCTCTATATTCCAAAGATGTCTCAACTAGTTTTCTTCTTTGTCTCGGATTCTGTATGTCCCTTGTTTTATATTTCACATACGATGTAGGGTCCTTCCCGATTCAGAGCGAGCTATCCGAACTGCTTTTCCTTGGTATGTATGACCACTTTATTTAATACTTTATCCCCTACTTGAAAAATGATTTCTTTATAATTTGGAGGCAAACCTGCTTCTCATCAAACCTTGATAGTGTGAAATCCGCAAATCTTCTTTTACCCTTTATTCTCCAACCAAATCCAATTGAGTTCTCACAGCTATCTCATTCGTTCTTTCAGAATAATTGTAGAATCTGAAAGAGGGAAAAGTGGCTTCAATTGGGGTAATCGCATCCATCCCATAAACTAAATCAAATTTAGATTCTTGTGTGGTCGTATAAGGAGTGGTTCGGTATGCCCACAATACTTCTTGTAAATAGCTTGGTCATTTTCTAGCAGCTCATTCTAAATTCTTTTTCAAGCCTTATAGAATTGTGCGATTGGCCACCTCAACTTTTTAATTGGCTTGGGAATGAAAAGTTAACGAAAAACAATGATGGATGCATCTTGAAACATAAAATACTTGCATGTCTTTATTATCAAACTGAGGGCCATTATATGTAGTGATGCGTTTAGGGATTCCAAACCGGCAACATATGTTGGACAAGATAAACTTTATCATTGCCTTTCATGTTGTTCCAAATAAATGAGCATCTTCTATCCATTTAGAGAAATAACCCATTTCCATAATTATGGTTTGACAACCTCCGGATGCCATAGGAAGAGGTCCAACCAAATCCAACCCACATCTATCGAAAGGTATAGGTTCATATAGTGATTCCATGGGGACCGCCATCACATGGATTACATTTCGATATCTTTGAAAATGATCACACATTTTCACTAGATCATTAGCGTTTGCCATTATGTTGGGGCAGTAATATTCATCTCGCAAGAATCTCCTGGTTAAGACCTTATAGCCGCAATATGCTGACCCTTCCCCGTCGTGCAGTTCAGATAAGGCATTCTAAAATTCTTCAAAGCCAAGGCAACGTAAAAAAGGTCGGCTGAAAGATTTTTTATAAAGAACCCTTTTCAACACTAAGAAACCACGGGCTTTGTATTTTTATTTATTAGCCAAAATTTTATCTGAAGGTAAAACCCCGTTGGTGATAAACTCTTGGATTTCATTTCTCCAATCTTTCGAGGGCACGTTGGATATTTGAATACTTTCCCCAACTCCACCCTCTTTTGCTTCGATGGTTTCAATGAAAGGACATTCTTGCATAAGAATCCAAGGTTATGCTTCATAGTAAGGTATGATAGCTAGAGAATCTGTTGTGGTATTTTCTGATATAGGAACATGTTCATATTCAATATGTTTAAAATCAAGGGCAACTCCTCTCAGAACTTGTAAACACTGTATCAACTGGTGTTTTTTGGCTTCCGATTATCCCCGTACTTGATAAAGAAGTATATGTGAATCACTCATTAGTCGTACTCTTTTAGCCCCACATATTTGGGCCAGCCTTAAACCAGCTATGGCTGCTTCATATTACAATTCATTACTGGACGCTCTGAAGCCAAAACATATAGCATTGTGCAAGACCCATCATCTGTTCGAACTAACCATTATTTTTTACACTTAAACACTTCTGATTCTTCAAGATGCCTTTTAGAGTGGAATTCTACCAAGAAATCAGCCACATCTTTAGCTTTGATTACTGTTCGGGGTGCAAAATCAATGTCATAATCTCCAAGCTCAATCGATCACTTAGTCATCCTTCGTGGTATGTCAGCCTTTTGTAGCACATTTTTAAGTGGGAAAGAAGTTTGAACTGTAATTGAATGTGCTTGAAAATAAGGCCTCATTTTCCTGGCAGCTATCACCAATGCCAAAGCTAACTTTTCCAATTTAAAATATCTTTTCTCGGCTTCTAATGACTCTTGCTCATATAGTAAATCGAACGAGGATAATTATGCACTTATCGTACCAACACAGCACTTACAACATACTCTGACACAACCAAGTACATATAGAGTCTTTCTCTATCAACAGGTTTGTACAACGTCTTTGGTCAAGATAAGTGTTTCTTAATTTTCAAGAATGCTTGATCACAGTTTGGAGACCAATTGAAATCTTTCGCACTTCTTAAACCCTGGAAGAATTGAGCACATCTGTCTGATGACCTTGAAATTAATTGGTTTAAAGCTTTTAATCTTCCAGTTAACACTTGTACTTATTTAGTGTTTTGAGGTGGATTCATAGCCAACAATGCATTTAACTGCTCTGGGTCAGCCTGAATCTCTTTCTCACTTATAATATAGCCCTGAAATTTACCGGATCGGACACCAAAGGTACAATTTTCTGGATTCAATTTCAAACTGATGGCCTCCAGGTTACATAAAGTTTCCTGAAGATTGGAAATGTGATCGTCTTCTTGAGGACTCTTGACCAGCATGTCATCAATGTAGACTTCCATATTTCTTCTGATCTGATTAACAAATACTTTATTTACCAATCGTTGATAAGTGGCCCCTGCATTCTTTAACCAAAACGGTATGACTTTATAACAATGAAGCCCCTATCAGTAATGAAAATAGTGTGGTCTTGATCATCAAGATTCATCTAGATTTTGTTATATATAGAGAAATCATCTATTAAAATAGCATTTTGTTGCCCAATGTAGATTCAACTAGCTTATCTATCAGGAACACTGGAAATTTATCTTTAGGGAAAACCCTGTTGAGGTCAGTGAAGTCGATGCACATACGTCATTTTCCGTTTTTATTTTTTATCAAAATAGGGTTAGTTGTCCAAATGGGGTATTATGATTCTTTATATACCCCATTTTGGTCAACCATTCTACCTCTTACATTATTGCTTTGGAATTCTCCTTCGAAAAAAATATTCTTCTTTGCACCACTGGCCCAACATCGATCTTGACAGATAGTTTGTGGTTGAGTATATCAGCTGGTACTCCGGTCACATCATCATTACACCATGCAAAAACATGCACATTATTAGATAAAAATGACAATAATTTTTGTTTTAACCTTGGGGGTAGCTTGGATCCAACCCTGACATTTTTACTCTCTATTAGGCAATGAATTTAAACTTCTTCAACTGGTATTACAACATTAGGCGCCTCCCTCGAGCCATCTATTTCATTTTGATTTGAAAAAGGCTCAGATAGTTGCTATTGTTTGTCAACCTTTACCACTTCCAATAATTTTGAAGCAAGAACTGTGACATAACATTCCCTAGCTATTTTTTTTGCTACTTTGGACGACACACACTTGGCCTCCTACAATATATTTCAAACATTGGTGAATAGTGGAGGTCACTGCAAACATCCTAGAGAACCAAGATCTGCTAAAAATAGCATTGTAGGATGTTGGAAAATCAACTACCACAAACAACACCCTCACCATCTTCTTAAATGGACCTTTTCCCAATAAAAATTCTTCTTCAAATTCTCCAGTCACATCGGTAGTACTTCTATGAATCCCACTAAGGTTCGATTCGAACACTAGATGATTAAAGGATTTTTTTTGCTTATAAGTATACATAAACAATATGTTTGCGAAACTACTTGTATCAATCAAGATCTAACGTATATCATTTTCCCCAATGGATGCTCCTATTAACACAACATCTGCATGTGGACCACCGATATCTCTTAAATCAACTTCATCAAAGACAATGAAAGGAGCATGGCTCTGATAAATATTTTCCCTTCTAATTGAGTCTTTAGACTATTAACGTATCTTTTCCTTGAGCAACTTGAGGGGTGCAGTCACTGTGTCTCCCATAAAAATGGTCAGAGATTCAAAAAAATTACACAGATCAGACACTGTGCTAGTCTTTTCTACTATCACTCCGACTTGATTATGGTCTGGATCAGAATCCAGATATTTTGAGTCCACATCAATTCTTTTCATAATCATCATGGCATCCTCTTGTCAAGATGCACCCATACTTTATCCGGGACTAGTTGGGGAGGTTTCTTAAGTCATATTGGCATTAGGCTGAGAATGGGCACCAACTTGCCTATCACCCCATCGTTTTTTAATAAAAGCTCCCAACTCCCTTTATCAATTAGGTTCTATACTTCTTGCTTTAATGCAATGCATTCCTGAGTATCATGGCCTGCGTCATTATGGTATTTGCAGAAACGGCTACTTTGATTCTCTCGAGGAGATTGAATTGGGAATGGTCTCCTGAAATGTACATCATTCTTAATCTTATCATAAAACTTTCACCAAGTACGGCAAACCATTCAAGTTGTACCCACTGACCATACCTAGGTCTTGCTTGTTGGCCCTGATTTGATTGATTCTGCTTGAGTCGATGTGACTATTTTCCAAAATCTTTTGGTTTATAGTTAACCGTGGCCTGAAATTGAGTACTAGCTTACGGGAATGACACGGTAGGAGTAGACCTGTTCTGGCGCAGTAATCTGTATTTTTTTGTTTCTTCCACCGAAATTTGTTTCCCAACTTGGTTCAGCATCACCCCATGTTATTGCCTTTTTCCGAGTTACCAAATCAGCTAATTCTCCTGGATTCAACCCTTGTCTTAGGGAGGCAATGGCTACTTGTTCAAAACAATCGGTCAAACCGTTCTTTGTCTTCAAAAAATGGCTAATGTATTCCTTCAGGGACTCATTCGGCTCATGGGCACAATGGATAATGGTGTCTCCATTTCCCTTCAGCTTCTTACTTCCCACAAATTGTCTTCAGAAAGCTAACCAGAAAACATCAAAGTTTTTAATCGATTATTGTGGTAAGCTACTATACCACTTCAAAGCACTTCTCTTGAATTTCTGCGACAAAGCTCGGCATAAAAGCTTGTCATCATCATAAAAAAAAATTGAACTATTCTAGGTGATTATCAGGATCTTTACTCCCGTTGTATTTCTTCATTTTGGAGCTATTAAAATGCATCGACAAGTGCCCAACTAATACTTTTGAAGACAAAGGCGATTGCCTCCAATTGTGGGTGCGGTTAAAAATACTATCTTCATTAGGAGTAGAAAATACACATAGTTCAGATTGAACGACAAATTGATCACTCAGAAGATAATCAATACTATGATATGTCGATCCCTTTTATTTTTCCTCGGGTTTACTTTGATTTTCCATACCTGTCCCTCTTCCTATTATGTTTTTTGGTTAATCTTATTTTCTTTTTCTGACGTCCTTGTTCACTACTTGATGAAGAAGACCCATCAGATCTGATGTTGTAAACGAATCCTCATCAAACTCTGAAGAGCTCGCCACTCGTTAATTCCGATGCACCTTTTTAGAATTAAGGTGAGGCTTGGGAGACTTATCACCAAGTTCATCTGCAGACATATCTGACTTTTATTTCACCCTTTTTTCAGCTAGCATATGTGATTTCAGAGCTTCAATCTCTTCCTTTGGTTAATCACGTTCATTTTGCATAAATTATCTTTCATCAGTATTATGATTAACATGAGACACCATAACGTGCTTATTATCATCTCTTGCTCCCCCATTTTCGTGAGGTAACACCTCTTGTAGATTGATATACATACTTTAACAACTTCTGAAGTACGAATTATTGCTAGGGTTTCAAATATGGTTATTCAGGCACCCTTCGCTCCCACTGTGGTCCCCAAATCTGGCGATGGTAAAATCTGTTCGGGGGATAAAAAAAGGAGAGCTTTAGGTTATATAGTATTAAGTATTTTTGTGGAGAGTAGAGAGAGAAGAGAGGTACTAAGAGTTAATATTTTTTAAAAACCTCCAACCTATTTAATGAGGTTAGTTGGGGTATTTATACTTCTCCCTGGGATCCATGGGTCGTTCGGGTCAGATCTTGGATTCGGGTCAGCCCAAAGAGCCCCTAAGACCAAGACTTAAAGTGCTAGACACACAGCTGAGTCATAATCCACTTAGTTTTACTGTTCTCGTCATATTATTTGATATGAACCAAACTACCCCTTCAGACATTTCCAGTTACCGTCATAACCTGGTTCCAAAGATATCCAAACCTAACAAGTGTAAATATATCGCACCACCGATTAAAATGATACGTAAATCCCAATATGTAAATATATATATATATATATAAGTCGTACAAAACAATATGTAAATTTTGTTATAATTCATGTTACTAATACGATGAAACATCATTGTTATCACATATTTGGTTTCGATGAACAATCTAATTTGTCGAATCTAGTGTATCATGACCATTGTAGTTAGTCACATGAGACGTTTGATGAATATTTGATTCGTCAAACCCAACATGCGAAAAATCACACGTTCATAAAACATTTTGCATAATGAACTTACATAATATCATTACCAACCAAGAAGCCTAAATTACTTTACTTAACACTATTTTTCAATATAATAAAATAGCCAACACGTTGATGTATAACTGTCATAAACAATACAACTAACTAATCATCTAATAAATAACTGAATATATACAAAATTATATTTTTTATATTTTGAAAATTCAAACTTAAATATCTATAAAACTAAAGATTGAAAAATTATATCATAAAGATTGTTTTAAGTATCTTACTAATGTTGTGAAGTCGGATTTGTTTTCAATTTATTTTTCGGGGATGAGTATTTTTAGAATGTTTGGTGTATTTTTGGAGAAGATATTGTATAATGGTGAGATATATAACAAAAAAACTCTATATAGTAAATAGTAAAAATGTCTGAAAATGTATGATTTTGAACAAGACAAGAATGAGATCTAACAGTGAAGAAATCCGACAAAAACGGATATTAGATTTAGTATTCCAATAGGTTATTTTGTGTGCATAACCTATCTTATTGAAAAGAGAATAAAAATAAGAAAGATTCTAATTTTTTCTTAAATCAGATAGACCCTCGATGATTCTAAAACTCAAATTAGAAATATATCTTAAAAAATCACAAATCAAAACATAAATATGTACGGTAAAAGCTAGGGTACACACAAATCCTTATCAATTCTACATTAATAAAACAAATATGTACGAAACCATGAATATTTTATAACATAGTTTTCAATTTCAATTACAATTGTAACTAAATTGTTAATTTGTTTTTCTAAAGTATAGCTCAAGGTCACTTTGATTATCGAGATATTTTTTGTCGTCTTCTTATACATACAATTCGTAAAGTACTCGTGGTTTATTTTCGATCAGAATTGTAGATATCCTCTCTTACTTGTAACTAATTTATTTTCCTTGTATGAGTTATTTGAATAGTATATTTTGACATTTTAAGATTTTGGTATAATTGAAGTTTTGTTATACTATATGATTTTAAATATATGAACTAGGATGTTGTATATGCATCTTAAGTTTAATGCAACCTATATTGAATATTGTATCTATTATCTCAAGTTATTTATATAGTATATTTTGATATTTGTTATCATTTTAAGATTTTAGTATAATTGAAGTTTTGTTACGCGATACTATTTGATTTTAAATGTATGAACTAGGGTGTTGTATATGCATCTTAAGTTTAGTACATCATATTGTATCTGCTATCTTAAGTGATTGGAAGATCGGTATCCTTCTTTCTTTATTTCCCTTTCTAGTTGTTTATCAGGTATTCTTTGTTTATCAGGTATTCTTCAAGATCAAAGGCCTGCAGTAGATTTCAGAGGAAAGTGTATAAGGGGTGATCAAGACAAAACAATAAGTTTTATTGTTTCTTCTTTTTTTATTTATTCAATAGAAAATCACAAAAAGGTTATTATGTTTTCCGCATTTTGATGAGCGATTCATCAAGTAATTGTTTGAATTTTGTGTAACAATGTAATACTTGAGGGATCTGCAAAATTATTTTGAGGACCACATCTAATCCATTGGTCATCCTTTTTCATTCTAATTAATAATTTTCTTTCAGTATTCAGTAACAAATATTGCGTCTAAGATTAACTAGTATTTTCAACAAAATGATATTTTTGTCAAATATTATATACGTTGTGCATATTCGAAACATTCATCGAGTTGTAGTTCATCAAACCTGAATGTATACCCCTCGTCCTCGCACCAACAAAAGATACATTCATCGAGTTATAGTACCCCTTGTCCATGCCTCCACAAAAGATAGTACCCCTTGTTCATGCCTCCACAAAAGATAATTTACATATATACTTCTTTTCGTCTTGTTTTAGGTTTATGGTTCTTAAACGAACTTCAAAATGAATGGTCGGTGGATTGTTGTATTGTCTGCACAAAATATTTAGTTTCCAATTACCGATGCGTGATAATATAATATGCATTTGTAAATTAAAATGGACATTTTTTCTGATGTTTTACTTCTTATCTTTTATGTACTATTTGTTTTCATAAAACATCATATCTCTCGTTTTTGTAAAATAACTTAATACATTTTTTATTATGTCAATCGTTGTAAAGACTACTAATGATGGTGTATCGTAATTTTTTACCCACATTATAAATTTCTTTAGTGAAAACCTCTTTGTATTATACTTGTGGGTGAAAAATATATATATATATATATGTAACGGCTAAATAAAAACTCTAAATTATTAAAAGAAATTACAATAACAGCTAAACATATATCTTAAAATATAGAATTGGTAAATACATAAATACAAATAATTTTGAATAATTTTACGGAATATATAATATAAATAGTAGTATTATAAAAAATATGTGAATTCTTTTTAGTATCAATTATAATTATTATTTAATTTTGTAGCTATTATTTTGAAAGATAAAATACCTTATTCATTAATGATATTTCCTTGTTTCGTCGCGACTAATCTAATTTGATTTACGTTACAACACATTGTTTTGTGTGCATAACGATTTTAATTTTTGTTAAAAGTCATCGGACCACGCATGAACAAGAAGTTAACCCGGAAAATAAAATAAAACAAAACATGATTTTTTTTATTTATTTATATTACGTCCTCTATCTTAAAATACATGTCGTTTTACTAAAACAAATTGTCGTTCTATAACAATGTAAAATTTAATATTATTTATTATATTCTACCCGTTAATTGTTTTTTAAATTTTTTTAATAAAAAGATGTAATTATTACCTTTCCTCGTTAGTATTTGTACATAACATTAAAACAAAACTGAATAACCGAATGAGTATATGGTACAAAATTATAAACTCAAAAGGCTATTATTATTTATTATCTCCTCTCATGTGTAGGACTTTCAAATGCAGTTGTATTGGTACAACCATACTTGTATTTCATTTCATAATAGGTTATAATACTCCTACATAAATATCAATTTAGAAACTTTAATAAAAAAAGTTATCTAAAGTTTATAGATGTACCCCTGAATCAACTCTTGCAATAAGTTGGTAAGTGTGGTGTGAATTAGATATTATCTTGGGGGCAGTTCAGAGCAATGAGGAATAGCAGTTGGTGGACTCCACATCTGGAAACAAGCTGCTATAATTTATGGATGCCTTCTCCGGGTATAATCAGATTCAAGTGGATCTGAAGGATCAAGAACATACTACATTCGTTACTGATAGGGGCCTTCATTGCTACAAGGTGATGCCATTTGAGTTAAAAAATGTTGGGGCTACTTATCAGAGGTTGGTAAACAAGGATTTTGTTGATCAAATTGGAAGAAACATGGAGGTTTACATCGACGACATGATGGTGAAAAGTGTGGACGAGGAATTACACTTGTCAGGTCTCCAAGAAACGTTTACTAACCTAGTAAAAGTTAATTTGAAATTAAACCCAGAGAAGTGTGTCTTTGGAGTGCAGTCCGGGAAATTCTTGGGATACGTGATAAGTGAGCAAGGGATACAGCCTGATCCGGACCAGCTTAATGCTTTGCTACAAATGGAGCCTCCTCGGAATATTAAAGAAGTACAACGATTGACTGGGAGGCTGGCTGCGCTAAATCGTTTCATTTCAAGGTCTTCGGACAGGTGTGCCCTGTTTTTTCAGACTTTAAAAGGTGCAAAGGACTTTGATTGGTCCTCACAGTGTGATGAGGCCTTCGATGAAATCAAGAAGCATTTGTCCTCCCCCAAGACTTTATTTAAACCCGTTGATGGATAGACTCTTTTCGTATACATGGCAGTCTCCAGTTGTGCCATAAGTGCAGTATTGGTAAGAGAGATAGATAATTATCCCCGTCTGGTGTATTACATCAGCAAGAGTTTGATTGATACTGAAAAAAGCTATTTGAAACTTGAAAAATTAGCACCAGCCCTGGTGATTGCTGCAAGAAAGATGATGCTTTATTTTCAGGCTCATCCCATTATTGTCAGGACGTCTTTTCCCTTGAAAAGCGTTCTCCAAAAGGCCGACATTTCAAGTAGAATTGCCAAGTGGTCAGTGGAATTGGGAGATTACGATATTGATTTTCCCCCTCGGACAACAGTCAAAGCCCAAGCGGTGGCAGATTTCTTAGTTGAATTTCACTCAGATAAAGATACTAAACAAACAACCGAAGTAAAAGATAAAAAAAAGTATGGATTATCCGGACTGACGGTGGATCAAGCACCATGGGTTGTGGTGTTGGGATATGTTTAACCTCTCCGTACGGTGACAAACTGTATCAGGTTATATGCTTTGCATTCAGGGCTTCCAATAATGAGTCTGAATATGATGCTGCTACAGCTGGTTTAAAGTTGGCTCTCATTTGTGGAGCCAAAACAATCAGGTTAATGAGCGACTCCCAGCTTCTTATCCATCATGCACAAGGTCAGTCCGAAGCTAAGAAAGAACAGCTGATTAAATATTTATCCATCCTCAAATAAGTGGCACTCAATTTCAAAAGCGTCACTTATGAGCATGTACCTCGAACAGAAAATACACTGGCAGATTCCTTAGCAACCATAGCCTATTCTGAGTCTTACCCCTGGATACATATGCAAGAATTCCCATCAATTCAAATTAATCCGGATAAAGAAGAAGAAATTTTGAATATACAGATAAAGCAGCCTCAAGATTGAAGATTTCCTCTCATTCAATATCTCTCAGATGGCATATTGCCTCCGGAAAAAGCAATAGCAAGAAAAGTAAAGTACAAGGCTCGTGGTTTTGTCATCCTAAGAGATGTTCTTTATAAGAAGTCTTATAGTAAACCCCTCTTACGATGTTTAGGGGTCGATGCGTCTCAAATAGTGCTCTCTGAATCGTATGATGGTGAGGGATCAGCTCACTGTGGATTCAGAGCCCTAACAAGAAGAGTTTTGTTAGCTGGGTACTACTGGCCCTCCATAATGCAAGATGCTAAGGAGTTGGTAAAAACGTGTGGCCCATGCCAGAGATATAGCAATGAAATTCATATCCCAATTATCCCTCTAGAGTCAATTTCTGAGCCAATACCTTTTGCTCGTTGGGGGTTGGATTTAGTTGGGCCTCTACCTATGGCATCCGGAGGGTGTAGAACTATAATTATTGTTATTGATTACTTCTCCAAGTGGATAGAAGCAGCTCCATTGGCAGGTACAACATCAAAAGTTGTTATAAAATTCATCATATCCAACATCTGTTGCAGATTTGGAATTCCACAAAAAATAACTACACACAATGGGCCACAGTTCGACAACAAAGAAATGGAGAATTTTTGTGCATCTAGATGCATACAACATTGCTTTTCTTCTCCTTTCCACCCACAAGCAAATGGTCAGGTCGAAGTGGCCAATAGGACAATACCGTCCGGTCTAAAGAAGAATTTAGAAGGGTCTTCTTGAAAATGGCCAAGTTACTTGCAAGAAGTTTTGTGGGCTTACCGGACCACTCCTGGGGTTGTAACACAAGAGTCTCCCTTTTCCTTGGTATATGGGATGGATGACATAGCCCCCATAGAAGCTACTCTCCCTTCATTTCGAGTTCATAATTTTTCCGAACACACAAACGAAGTGGCAGTCAGAGGCCAGCTTGACTTGATAGAAGAAAGAAGAGTTAAGGCTCACCTTAGAGCTACACACTATCAAGGTTTGATGAGAAGCAGGTTTGCTTCTAAAGTTAAGAGAAGGGATTTTCAACCAGGAGATAAGGTATTAAGAAAAGTTTTCCTAACATACGAAAGAGAAGCAGTTCGGTAAGTTGGCTCCAACTTGGGAAGGACCCTATGTGGTCATTGAAAAGCTTAAGCCTAGGGCATACCGACTCCAAGACAAAGATGGAAGGATTTTGAGCCACCTCTGGAACATCGAGCACCTCCGTTTGTACTTGGAGTAAAAACTATGTAAATATTTACTTGTTTGAAAATTCATGTAAATATTTGGGGGCATATTCTTTCCTCCCTGGTGGCTCGAGGAGGTTTTAATGAGGTGTCCAGTCTTTTTTATCAAATATGATGCCTTCTTAAAGTATTCGGAGTATTTTCAGTTAGTAGTTTTCGTTGAAATTTTTTATTAAACAAACAGACCGGATTAAATTGGAGGAATGATGACTACTTAAACATTTGTCATCGGAGAATTTAAACACTCTTACTTTAAAATACTTGTGAAATAACTAAGGGTTGTTTAAATATTAGCCACCAAAGTTGAAAAACTATGAAAGAACACAAGATTTGTGCAAAATAAAATTACCCATTAAAACGTACGAAATGCTTTGGCCATCCAAGGACTTTGAATTTTCAAAATAAGAAAAGTTTATCCGGACAAGGACCGGACATGGTTACAAAAATGCCTTGGCCATCCAAGGACTTTGGTTCAATCACGAGAAAATTTAAAAACAGATAATTGATACTCTAAGACTGAGCTTTTGATGATGGCTCAGCCTCACTTGGCTTTTTATTCTTTGGGTCATCATCCGGAATCTCCCCAGTCTCTTCTTCTTCATCGGAGGTATCTTCACTAGAGTAGTTGTACTTATCACCAACAGACATGGTATGATGAGGAATGTTTTCTTACTCCACGAATCGCCATAAATCTCCCAAGGTCTTCTTCAAAAACATTTCGTGAAAAAGCAGAACCATATCTGACCTGACCTCAGCATACCTTGCCTCCTGAGAATCTATCACCTCATTGGTATAAGCATCCATTCTAGCCTGGATTATTTTCTCCTGCTTCTTTAACAAGTCAGCCTTTTCTTGCTCAGCTTTGGACACACTATTCTCAAGAGAGATCTTGTCATTAGTTAAGGCCTGAATGGTGCTATCTTTGGCCTTCACCTCCTCTTTTGATAAAAGGAGGTCTCTTTCCAGTCCGGATTGCTTTAACTGGAGTTCTTTGACAAATCATTCCGAAGTGGCTAACCTGTTGGCCAATTCCTCCTGACGTTTCTTCAACTCCTCATTCTCTTTCCTCAACGCCTTAGTGTTTTGATTGGCGCCAAGAAGGTCACTAGACAGTTTCTCCTTATCAAAATTGAGGGTATTGATGATGGCTTTCTGATTGCGCACTTGCTTCTTCAAGATAAGCACTGGCTGAACATTGCTCAATAAAGAGTGAGCAATGACATCTCTTTCACTTGAGACAGAAAAAGACCTACCATTGAATGTGACAAGGTTCGAATAACGTAGGGGGTGGTATGGCCCAAAAAATCATCTTTGGGGAGGTTTTCAAAGTAAAGACCAATCCCCTCAATCCGACTGATGTCGACACCATCAATGTTGATATCCCCTCCTACACCCCCTCCAGTTTGGAAATCACCAGGGATCTCCTCTGCTTGAGTGGGGTCAGTAGGGTCAATAGGAGGTAGTGGCTCCGGAGCCTGGAGAGAAATCTCGTCTCCCTTGGAGATTTTCTTTTTCTTGGCGTCCCGATCTCCACCTTCTGCTTCCCTTTTTCTGACCTTTCTGGGGACTTTTTGAGACTTTGGAGACCCAGCTACTTCCTTGGTGCTCTAGTGCTCCACCACTTATAGCAAGGCATCATCAATCTGCCCTTGATCTTGTCCCTTTGGGTTTTTTGGGACAGCTTCCTCCACCTCGGTAGGGTTGGCCTCTACCACACCTTGCTTGGCCTTACCCTTTTTTCCCTTCATCTTGTTTGGAGCTTTAGCTCTTCCCGGCAAGGCCAATTTCCCATCTTTCCCCTCTGTCTTCCGGAGAATCACTTTCGGAGGGGGTGGAGTAGTTAACTCCTCCCAAGACAGGTCCCTCCGGTCGTTGGTATTCCAAAGATAAGATCTGGTAAGGTTGCCTCCGGTAAAGTAGTTGTTGAAGCGGTTTCCCCAATTCTCAGCAGTCCAAGCATTCAGCTTGGCACAGGTGGTCTGCCCAGCCTCTAAGTAATCACTGAAATTCTTGGGCAGCACTACCAAAGAGTAAAAGAAAAAGAATTAGATAAAAAAAAATTATAAGTAAAAGTAGAAGTATCTGGTGAGATTGTTACCATCACTCCGCCATCTGCTGGTGAGCATGCTTGGGTTAATATCAGCTTTGATTTTCTTCCCATTCTCCCAAGCACCGCTGACGAACAGAAATTGAGTCTTCCAGCCTTTATCTGACTCGAGTAAGTCATTCACTACCTTGTAGTTGTCACCATGTGGAAGTGATAGAAGGGGATGACATGATTTCTGCAGAGGCCTGCTACAGCAGCAAATTGCTCCATCGGAAGAGGAATTCCGGAGAGTCTTGAAGCTATGATACATGCCATAAGGGTGAACCATGCATTAGGGCTTAGCTGGCTTGGGAAAAGCTTTATCAGATGGAAATATCTGACTATTTCTGGGTCCAATGGAAACCTAAGTCCCCATTTGAATAGCTCAGCATAGAAGACAATCTCGTTGAGCTTAGAGTCCATGGGCGCCTCCGGGTTGATCGGAATCCTTACTTTAACATTCTCTGGAATTCCCCACTTCGTCCTTATCCGGCCAAGTTCGGCTGTGTGAATGAAAGCGTATTTAATTTTCTGCATGGGCAGCAGATATTTAACATTTACTTTGTGGAAACAAGGCCCCACCTTTCCCACAAGGCACTCCGGCAGGTCTGGGTGCTTTAAACACAATTTTTCCTTGCCTTTGCTCTTCCTAGCAAGGGCAGTCTTGCTTGTTTGCCCGGAGACATCAGTTTCAAAAGGGGCTTCTTCGATGCTATCCTCCATTATATCCTTCATTACCATGGAGGGATTGTCAGCTGTTTTAGGAGGAGAAGAGCTGGTGGCTGGCTCAGCAGGTCCTCCGGATTGTTGAGCCTCATTTCCCTCTTGTGGTCTAAAGTCCGGTTGGGGCTTGGACCGAGAGGTCTCTTTTCAAAGACTTGAGCTAGTGACCTCTGGACCGGACAGCTTGTCCTTGGGAATTTTAATAGGTGCTTCTGACCCTGTGGTTTTACTTTTTGCCCCAGATTTCGAAAACGTGGATTGTGGTTTAAGCTGTGTGCCAGCAGTCTGCCCTTTTACCAGACGACCCCTTCGTCTATCTACCAGTTTCTCCGGGGAAATATCAGCGTCTGATCCCATAGCGATAAATGGGGAAGGTTTTCTAAGGCTTGTAACCACCTGTTCTGGTTCAACGACAGACTCTGACTCTTGAACCGATGAGCCCGAAGCGATTGGTGAAAGGTTGGACTGGAACAACCTCCTAGGTTTAGCACTCTTAGTCGAAGAAGAACCCTGGTCAGGCTCTGAGCTTGGTGTTGCCGGTTTATCAACAGGGGAAACAGGAAGGCCTACAGCGATGCGCCTTTCTCGTTCAACCTTTTGAGCTTTTTCCAACTCTGACAAATTAAGCCACCCACCTTTTACTAAAGCATTTCTTGTTGTGAACATAAACTCACACTTAAAGAAAGGTTTTTTAGAGATGAAAGCTTTGGAGTTTAACAGAGTAGAGATAATGAAGATGATAAAATAGTGAAAAGTGAACTAATTTATACTAATGAGATAAACGATGTTTTGATACCTAGGAGGAGACGAAACGATAGGTATAATGATTAAAGACGGCGCTGATGTCACCAACATTAATTAAAAGGTTACTTTTTCGAAACAAGCGGAAGCGCTATCTAGGAGGAAAACGGCCGGTGAGGCGAATCAGATGAAGACACGTGTCCCACTATCTCTGGCAAAACTGCTCAGCTTCTAAGGGTTTCACCTTGTCCGGATAAAGTCGTTACGCTTTTCAAACCGTCCGGGCGAAGTTATGATTACACTTGAAATATTTTTTAGGTCTAGCCAAAGGCCTTCGAACACAACCTAAAAAAGGTGCTACTGATGAGTCCAGAATTTATTGCCACTCTTTATGAGAACTGGACAGGGGCAATTCGGACAACATCCACCCACTGAAACATCCAAACTGAACTAATGTACTAAAAACTTAATCACTTCATGACTAAGCTAATTACCTACCTGCTTAAAACTAATGGGTCTTTGAACTCGAGCCGAATCCATAAGTCAACCCGAAAGCCTATGTGGCCCACAATTAAGGGTATAAATACCCAACCACTTTCATTTAATGAAAGCAATAAAAAATTAAATACAACCAGACAGCTCTAATCTCTCACTACAATCCATCCAAACATTAAATACCTTCGAAACACCACAAAACTCTGGACAAAATTACCCTCAACCAAAAATAAACCTCACTAAGACTGATGGTCCAGAAAGTGAGAGGAAGAAGAGACCGTATGCTAGATGGAGAGGAGAGGTTGATGAGACTGGTTGTACTTCGTTGGATTGAATTGTATAGAGATTGGAGGAAGGACACAACAAAAGTACTAAAGATGATGATCTCTTGCTTTTGAAAGAGAGTGTTTACGATGAAACCATTGGTCCATAAAAACAAGGGCTCTGAGAACCACTTACAAGATGAACCAGTTCTGGAGGGAGCTTGCAGCATGACGATCATGGAGACAGTATTCCCAGCAATCTCTGGCTTTTCAGCAAGAGAAGAAGAGCCAGACCAGTAGCTTAAAAATTATTGTTGGATCAAGGAAAGTAAAGAGGAGAGAGTGTTTTTATTTCTCATAAATTTAATTTTTTATTCTTTCAATACATTTGTTTTTCTCTTTAGCTAAAAGATAGAGAGAAGATGATGCTTTTAGATATTTTAAAATTGAACATGGCCTATTGCCATCACTTTTATTATATTTATTAGTATTATTTTATCTCCCTTGAAAAAATATTTGGATGGATTGCTTGACGTGTGAGAGGTTTAGACATGGGTGGACACTAACCCAAAACAAATTTAATTGATACACATGGAATCTTCATTTCCTATAAAAATTTAATTGTTATAAATATCTAGTATTATAAAAATTTGATTGTTTTAAACAATTTAATACTTGATATGTAATAGGTAGTCAATCATCTCAATATTTTATATGAAGTCAAATATTTATTATATTTCTTAATTTTAGTAACATAATAATCATAATGAGAAATAAAATATTTATATTTTTAATAAATATTTCTATACTATATTTAAATTTCTTTAAACTTATTCCACCATCCTAACCGAACACATGTTTTTAATATCAAATCGAAATTGAATCAATTACACCCATAACTTTCACTAATTAACTAAAAGATCTCTTGAAAAAATTAATTATAATATTATTAGAAGACATAATTACAATAATTGGTTAGGTGATTTAATATTGCATAAGGTTGGTAGGTATCAAAACAAAAATTAATAACTAAAACTTATGTTAGCTAGTAGTAGAATGAGTCAAAAAGACAATTTTAAAAAGGTCTCTTATTGCCTTTTCATTTCTCCTATATGGTAATCATAATATTGAATTGGATTAAAATTATATATTAATTATGAAAATTAATCAAATATTATTGAAGATAAATGTAACAAAAAATAAAACATAATATAATATATATATATATATATATATATACTTCATGCTAGTATATATAAATTATCATTGTATATATATAAATAAAAGATACCTACCTACGCTAGTTAATATAT
The DNA here is from genome assembly GCA_036936605.1 of Limnanthes douglasii subsp. nivea. Taxonomy (NCBI): domain Eukaryota; kingdom Viridiplantae; phylum Streptophyta; class Magnoliopsida; order Brassicales; family Limnanthaceae; genus Limnanthes; species Limnanthes douglasii. Next base: position 27,754,803 of record JAUPFV010000003.1, on the reverse strand, counting down.
AAATAAAAGATACCTACCTAGGCTAGTTATATTAACTAGCAGTAGCGGTCCAGGGCATCCGAAAAAATCTTCGGATAACCCGAATTTGCAGTCCGGGCGTCCGGAGATAACGTCTGGATGGTCCGGACAATATTTTTTTATCTCATATACCCTTACCTATATCTCTCTAAATCTCTTTACTTGTTCTAAATATTCTAGAAAACTCAAATTTCTTATTTTACATATTGTAGTCCTACTTTCGGAGTTGTTTGATTTTTTTTTTTTGCAAATTGTTTCTATTTGATAAAAACACTTAAATAACGTTGGGATAACATTATAATAGATCAATTAAGAGATTCGTATAATTTATCAAGTTATTTAATTGTTATTGTTATTTAAATTAGTTCTTTTAATTCTAATTTTATTAGTTGTTATTAGTTGTTATTAGTTGGTATTAGTCTAAATTTAGTTTTTATTATTTGTAATATTAATTAGTTTCAATTAGTATTTTATTGCATATTTAAAAAAAATGTTGTTTTAAGTTTTAAAATGCCTATAAATCGTAGACTTGCTAATACTCACCCATCCGCTAATTTTCACTTGTTATGAATGATGTTTGTGATAACCAAAACAAATTAATACTAACCAAAATGTAATAATAATTTTATAATCATTATTAAAATTATAATAATAAAATTTAAAATTTAATATTAAAATTATAACAATATAACTTGTAATCTTTTACCATGATAAAATATGATTTTGGTTTAAAACATAATAAATAACATTTGTAATATTTAAAACCAAATCACAATAATAATATTCAAAATGTAATATTAAAATTATAACAATATAACTTAAAAATAATAAATAACACTTGTAATATTTAAAATCAAATCACAATAATAAAATTCAAAATGTAATATTAAAATTATAACAATATAACTTAAAAATAATAAATAACACTTGTAATATTTGAAACCAAATCACAATAATAAAATTAAAAATGTAATATTAAAATTATAACAATATAACTTGTTATATTTTTACATGATAAAATATGATTTTGGTTTAAAAAATAATAAATAACACTTGTAATATTTAAAACAAAATCACAATAATAAAATTCAAAATGTAATATTAAAATTATAACCATAAAATTCTTAATATTTTAACATGATAAGATATAGTTTTGGTTTGTAACATAATATCAACACTACTATTATTGGATCCTAAACCATAATGATAATATTCAAAATATAATAATAACATAAATAATATTTAAAATTTTGGATTATATAATAATTACAACACTTAAAATATTAATAACCAAATTAATACTAACCAAAATGTAATAATAATTTTATAATCATATGCAATATCTCAATATTTTTTAAATATAACTTAACATATGATTTTGGTTATAAAATAATAAAAATATTTATAATATTTATAAATAAACCGCGGTTTTTTACAAATAAACTGCGGTTTTACAGTCCTGACGGTTTGTGGTTCTAACGATTTGCGGTCCTGCCAATTTGCGATCCTGCCGGTTTATTCTTTATGCAGTATTTACGGTTCTAGCGGTTTACGGTCCTAATAAGCCAGTTTCACAGTTAAACACGAGTTCATAAACAGATCTCCAAAATTTGAACCGCGGTTCCTTAACCATTTGCATCTTTAGTGCCAAATTCGTTTTCTACTCTCCACAACGGCCCAACGGCAATGGCCCCGAATACGTTCCTTATCGAATCGCATCTTACCTTTACACACAGGAGTGGTCCAACATCTCAAGCCAGCATTAATTGTGATGTTACGTTTGTTGCTTTGCTTATCCGTGAAGTGAGAGAAAAAGAGTTCTAGCAAGTAGCAACTAGCAAGAGAGAGAAAAAGATATTTCAGCCGTACACAAAAGAGAGAGAAAGGTAGGTGTGTAAGAGTAAGAGAAGGAAAAGCAAAGATTAATATTGTTATTTTTTGATAGCTGATGTTGGATTGCTAAAATATTTTCGTATTTTGAAAATAATTTAAATAATTAATAATTTTAAAAACAAATTCTTAATTATTTTGGTGTTATTAATTTTTTATATTTGTTAAATTTGAATTTACTAATATTTAGATTTAAAACATATTTTTAAAAAAATAATTAAAAAATGTTTGCCACAACCACTATAATGCGATATATCGCTCTGAGTTGGCATCCATTAAAGTTTGTGGAATTCCAACGATGATTGGAACTTTTCATTATTACTAGAATTTAGAAGTTATTTGGATTCCTTACAAAAGTTTTGAATGGTTCAAGTTGGATCCTACAACTTTAGAAAAGAGACGAGTATATACGACAAAATATATATGACAAAGATTGTTTTATCTCAAATACAATTTCAAAAAGTTGACTTTTGTGTACGACTAAATGACAACGTGTCGTCCGTTTAAGACTGGTGTCCTCAGGTTAAAAACAATATTCTTCTGCCTGTTGTCAAGGCCGTGATTGAATTATTAGAAAAAATAATATATTTGAATTTAGTTGGATGAAATAATTTAAAATGTTTGTGTTGTAAATAAAATATTTAAAATAGTTTTTTGGTATAAATATTAAAAATATTTTATTATATATTTTAGAATTATGATATATAATTAAATTCAGTTAAACAAAAAATTATATTTTCAATATTATACATAATAATTTAATAAAAATAATCTACATATTCACACATTATTTAAAAACAGTAAATAATAAATAAATTAAAAAAATATTCAATTAAATCATAAAATAAATAAAATAAGATCCTTCAATAAATATTCTTTATTTGATAATAAAATAATATACCAAAATAAAAACTATATAGTATATTATTAATTATCGAATGTTATATTGTTTATTCATGAAATCATTCAAGGATGATGGTGGTGGTGGAAGAGGATGTGTAGGTTGATGTCGAGAAGTCGAAGTATCTTATGATCCTAAGGTCGTATAAAATTGATTGCAATCCCATCTTTTTAGTGATTTTACGTATGTATTCGTTTTGACGTCGTATGCAATCCCATCTTTTTATTGATTTTACGTATGTATTCATTTTGACGTAGTAAGTCACTCCTTTTGTTTATCATACAATTGACTTTAGTTGATGCAAATTTCACCAAACTCAGTATGCACTTGACAAAATGTAGTATGCATTTGACCAATCTGATCTTTCATATGACGGTTACTGAGGTGGTGGTTGATGAGAAGAACTACCAACAATAAAAGTGGCCGACTTCTACATCATAACGTCCCTGATTTTCATCCACCCTTAAGGCGGCGGAGGTGGAGCACAATGATTAGATACCCAAATATCATTCATACTTCTCTCAAACTTTTCAAAAACATCTTATTTTTACTATAATCATCCATTATAGAAATACATCTCTTGGTTTCTTAGAGATAATTCAAAACTGTACACTTAAAACTGATATGTGAGGCTCACGACCTAAAAACCCACCGGAGTAAATGTCACAATTCATCAGTATCTTCTTGACTATTCTCGAAAGCCATTCCAACACCGTCTCTGTTTCCGTTGCATATTTAGTGGACACAAAGACAGTGAAAACATCGCCACGCGCTGATGCCACGCTACACACATTCTTTTTAGGCACACCATTTTCCAATTCGCCACCGTATCTATTTCCATAAGACCACACCAGCTCTTTTTTCCTCGATATCACACCTTTTTTCCATTTCCCAAAGTACTCATTGTTGTCGCTCCAAACATAACAGAAATAGCCATCCTGTGAGTTTCCTTTCCAATTCTACTAGTAATGATTTCCGTTAGGGTAACACTTTTCTCCATACTCGTGCTTCTGACCCCTCAGCCAGTGACCTTTATAGGAATCATCGTCGACCTCTATCAATGTTTTGTATCTGTCTATACAGTCCTCATTAAATTATCCCTCGTATGTCGCCCCCGACAGCCATGAGAAGCATCCCTTACGGATGGCTTTCTCGTACTACCATTCTTCGTCATACATACATCTGTCGGCCCATAAATACTTACCCGTTCCGTGAGGCCCGCGGCCTATAAACCATCGGAGTACATGTCACCATTCTTTAGTATCTTCTCCACTATTTTCGACAGCTCTTCGAGCATCGACTCTGTATTCGTTGTATTTTTACTGATCACAAAGACAGTGAAAAGATCACCACACGCTTGCGCCACGTGACACACGTTCCCTTTAGGCACACAATTTAAAAATTCTTCATCGTATCTATTGCCATTAGGCCACACAAGCTTTCTTTTCCCCGATATCACATCCTTTTTCTATTCTCTAAAGTACTCATTTTCATCGCTCCAAACGTAAAACGTTCGCAAGTTTGCTTTGAAATTCCCCTAGTAATGATTGTCGTTAGCGTAGCGCTTTTTTGCACACTTGTGCTTACGACCCCATAGCCAGTGACCTTTATAGATTCCACCGTCGACCTCGATAAATGTTCTGTTTTCGTTCATACACTCGTCCTTAAATTATCCCTCGTATGTCACCTCCAACATCCATGCGAACCATCCCTTACAGCTAGCTTTCATATACTCTCATTCTTCCTCATACATACATCCGTCAACCCATAAATACTTACCCGATCTGTGAGGTTGATAGAATAAAAAACAACAGGAGTAAATGTCATCATTCCTCGGTATCTTCTCGACTATTCTCGACAGCTCATCTAACACCGTCTCTGTTTGCGTTGTATTTTCAGTGGACACAGAGACAGTAAAAAAATCACCACATGCCTATGTCACGCAGCACACGTTCTCTTTAGGCACACCATTTTCCCATTTGTCATCGTATATATTGCCATTAGACCACACCATCTCTCCTTTCTCCGATATCACACTATTTTTCCATACCCAAAAGTACTCATTTTTGTCGCTCCAAACATAACAGAAATAGTCATAGTGCGAGTTCACTTTCCAATTCCCCTTGTAATGAATATCATTAGCGTGGCACTTTTCTCCATACCCATGCTTCCGGCCCCATACTTATGATATGTATAAGTGTCATCGTCGACCTCGATCAATGTTTTGTAACCATCTATACGGTCGTCCTTACATTCTTCCTCGTATGTCGTTCCTGATAGTCATGAGAACTGTCCCTTACGGTTGGCTTTCCCATACTCTCATTTTTCATCATACATACATCTGTTGGCCCATAAATACTTACCCGATCCGTGAGGTCCACGACCTAAAAAACCACCGGAGTATATGTCCTCATTCTTCAGTATCTTCTCGATTATTCTCGACAGCTCCTCCAACACTATCTCTATTTCCATTGTATTTTTAGTGATCACAAAAAAAGTGAAAAGATCGCCACATGTTTGCACCATGCTACACTCGTTCTCTTTAGGTATACTATTTTCTCATTCGCTACTGTATTCATTACCAATAGACCACACAGCTTTCCTTTCCCCGATATCACACCTTTTTTCCATTCCCGTAAGTACTTATTTACGTCGCTCCAAACGTAATAGAAATAGCCATCCTGCAAGTTTTCTTTCAAATTCACCTAAATATTGTCATTAGCATAGCGATTTTCTCCATACCCGTGCTTTCGGCCCCATAGCCAGTGACCTTTGTAGGTTTCACTGTCGACCTTGATCAATGTTCTGTCTCCGTCTATACGGTCGTCCTTAAATTCTCCCTCGTATGTCGTTGTCGACGACCATGAGAACCATCCCTTATGGTTGACTTTCCCGTACTCCCATTCTTTCTCATACCTACATTCGTTGGCTCATAAATACTTACTCGATTTGTGAGGCCCACACCCTAAAGAACCACCGAAGTACATGTCACAATTTGTCAGTATCTTCTCGACTATTCTGGACAACTCCTCCAACACCGTCTATGTTTCCGTTGCATTTTCAGTGAACACAAAGACAGTAAAAAGATCGTCACACTTGTGCGCTACACAACACACGTTCCCTTTAGGCACACCATCTTATCATTCGACACTGTATCTATTGCCATTAGATCACACCGGCTTCCCTTTCCCTGATATCACACATTTTTTCCTGTCTCTAAAGTACTTATTTTGGTCGCTCTAAACGTAAATAACCATCCTACGAGTTTGTTTTCCAATTTCCTTAGTAATGATTGTCGTTTGCGTAACACTTTTCTTCATACCCGTGCTTCCGGCCCCACAACCATTGACCTCTATAGGTATCACCGTCGACCTCGATCAATGTTCTATCTCTTTCATTACAGTCATTCTTAAATTCTCCCTTGTATGTCACTCTTGACGGCCACGAGAACCATCGCATATGGCTGGTTTTCATGTACTCTCATTCTTCCTCAAACAAACATCTACTGGTCTATAAATACTTACTTAATCCGTGAGGCCCATGCACTAAAAAACCAGTGGAGTAAATGGTATCATTCCTTTGTATCTTCTTGATTATTCTCACAGCCCTTCCAACATCGTCTCCGTTACCGTTTCATTTTCAGTGGATACAAGGATTGTGAAAATATCACCACACGATGATGTCACGCGACACACGAACTTTTAAGGCATGCAATTTTCCGATTTGTCATTATAGCTCTCCCTTCTGAGATATCACACCTTTTTCCAATCCCCAAAGTACACATTTCTGACGCTCCAAACGTAACAGTAATAACACTCTTGCGCGTTACCCGTGCTTCCGCCCCCCAAGACATTCATCTCTATAATTGTCACCGTCAACCTCGATCAATGTTCTGTCTCCGTCTATACGGTCGTCCTTAAATTTTCCATCGTATGTCGCCTCCGACGGTAATGAGAACCATCCTTTACGGCTGACTTTCCCGTACTCCCATTCTTCCTCATACATACATCTGTCGGATCATAAATACTTACTCGATCTGTGAGGCCCACGGCCTAAAAAACCACTAGAGTACATGTCATAATTCTTCTTTATTTTCTCGACTATTCTTGATAGCTTCTACAACACTGTCTTTGTTTCGTTGCATTTTAAGGGATCACAGAGACAGAAAAAAGATCGCAACATGCTTGCATCACGTGAAACTCGTTCTTTTTAGGCATAACATTTTCCCATTCACCACTGTATCTATTGCCATTAGACCACACCAGCTTTCCTTTCCTTCATATTACATATTTTTTTCTTTCCCCAAAGTACTAATTTTCGTTGCTCCACACGTAACAGAAATAACCACCCTTCAAGTTTGCTTTCCAATTCCCCTAGTAATGATTGTCGTTAATGTAGTGCTTTTCGCCATGCCCGTGCTTCCAGCCTATATCTAGTGACTTTTTTAGGTGTCACCGTCGACCTCGATCAATGTTCTATCTCCGTCTATACGGTCATCCTTAAAGTTTCCCTCGTATGTCGCCCTCGACGACCATGAGAACCATCGCATACTGCTGGATTTCCCGTACTCCCATTCTTCATCATACATACATCTGTCGGCTCATAAATACTTACCCGATCCTTTAGGTGCAAGGCCTAAAAACCCACCGGATTACATGTCATCATTCCTCATTATCTTCTAGACTATTCTCGACAGCTCCTTCAACACCGTCTTTGTTTCCATTGCATTTTCAGTGGATACAGAGACAGTAAAAGATCACAACCCGTTTGCTCCATGCGACACTCGTTCTCTTTCGACATACCATTTTCCCATTCGCCACTATATATACTACCATTAGACCATACCAGATTTTCTTTCCCTTATATCACATCTTGTTTCCATTCTCTAAAGTACTCATTTCCGTCACTCCAAACGTAATAAAAATTGCCATCCTACGAGTTTGCTTTCAAATTCTTCTAGTATTGATTGTCGTTAGCATAACACTTTTCTCCATACCTTTGCTTCCGACCCCATATCCAGTGACCTCTGTAGGCGTCACCGTCGACCTCGATCAATGTTCTGTCACCCCCGATGGCCATGAGAACCATCCTCTATGGTTGGCTTTCCCGTACTCCCATTCTTCGTCATACATATATTAGTCGGCTCATAAATACTTAACCGATCTGTGAGGCATACGCCCTAAAAAACTGTCGGAGTACATGTTACCATTCCTAAGTATTTTGCTGGACTATTCTCAACAACTCCTCCAACACCGTTTCTGATTCCGTTGCATTTTAAGTGGACATAGAGACAATTAAAACATCGTCACACGCCTGCGCCACGCAACTCAAGTTCCCTTTAGGCACACCATTTTCCCATTCGCCACCGTATCTATTGCAATTAAACCATCCCAGTTTTTCTTTCCCTGATATCACACCTTTTTCCTCTCCCCAAAGTACTTCTTTCTGTCGCTCCAAACGTAACAGAAATAACCACTCCAAGAGTTTGCTTTCCAATTCCCCTAATAATGATTGTCGTTAGCGTAATGTTTTTTTCCATACTCATGCTTCTGGCCCCATAGCCAGGGACCTTTATAGGTTTCACCATCGGCCTCGATCAATGTTCTATCTCCATCATTACGGTTGTCTTTAAATTCTCCCTCATCCGTCAGCCCATAAATACTTATATGATTCTTGAGGCCCACGACCTAAAACACAATCGGAATACATATCAGAATTCATCAGTAGCTTCTTAACTAATCTCGACAACCCTTCAACACCTTCTCTATTTCCAGAGCATTTTCAGTGGATAAAAAGATAATAAAAATATCATCACACGTTGGCGTCACGCGACACATGTTTCATTTAGGCCCATCATTTTACCATTCACCACCGTATCCATTGCCATTAGACCACACCAGCTCTCTTTTCCCTAATATCATACTTTTTTTCCATTCTCCAAAGTACTCACTTTTATCGCTCCAAATGTAACAGCAATAGTTGTCTTGCAAGTTTGCTTTCCGATTCCCATAGTAAAGATTACCGTTAGCGTAGCGCTTTTCTCCACACCAGTGCTTTCGGCCCCTTAGCCAATGACCTCTATATGTGTCACCGTCGACTTCGATCAATATTCTATCTCCATCTATACGCTTGTCCTTAAATTATCCCTCGTATGTCGCCCCTGACGGCCATGGGAACTGTACCCTATGACTAGCTTTCCCGTACTTTCATTTTTCTTCATACATAAATCCGTCAGCCCATAAATACTTACCTGATCCGTGAAGCCCACGACCTAAAAAGCCACCAGGGCACATGTCACCATTCCTCAGTATCTTTTCAACTATTCTCAACAACCCCTCTCAACATTCTCTCCAATTCCGTTGCATTTAAAGTTGACACAAAGATAGTGAAAACATCACAATACTCTGGCACCACACGACACACGTTTCCTTTAGGGACACCATTTTCCCATTCGCCACCATATTTATTTCTGGTAAGAATTAAAGCTGAAATGATAAAATCAAGAACACAAATCTACTTAGAGAATTTTAGGAAGTGAAAAGTGCTTCTGATTATTTCATAGGCCTAACTAACTTCTTCAGCCTCTTTAAATAGACTGAGTGAGTTAGTTAGAGAAACGGTTACATAATGGTATATTTGCAGTTCAACCCTTTACATTTCTCCTAAAGCCTAATTTGACCCTATATTTACAGAACTTATCACTTTAATCCCTATCAATTGTATTTAGGACCTTGAGGAATATCTTTCCTTATCAGTAGCCCCCCTAGTTCTTATACAGACATTTATAAGAACTATTAGCTCCTCGAATTTCACCTCGAATCAATACAATTTTCTTCACTTTATCTCTTTATTATGATTGAACTCATTGATCTGTGACTCCTCATCGAATTTGTGACTAAGTGCAAACTGATTTCCCAATCGCTTCGAACTTGCCAACTTGAAATATAGCTTCGTCTCTTCTTCGAACGATATTGCTAGAAACACAGTTTTGCTAATACTTCGAAATCTCTGATCCCTACTTGATAGATTTATTAGACCTTTAATAGTAGACCTATGACACTATACGTTTTCTTTTCGTTTCACATTCCACCCAATGATAGCAACTCACTGATTTTGCCTCTCCATATTCTCAACGTCACTCCTTTATCCTATAAATACCCAACCCTTCATTCACTAATAACTTTTTAGAGAGATCACTTCTTGAACCATCTTCAATCTGTTCTTCATCTTCAACCTGTTCTTCATCTTCAACCTGTTCTTCAAGCCACCTTCAATCTGTTCTTCATAAATCTTGAGATTACTTCATCTTTTTCATCCACCAAAGCAACTTCTCAGATCGATACCCATTGTATGAGAAGATATCCCAAATACAAAAGATCTAAACCCAGAAAACCAGTAAAATCAAAGAAACCTCCTTTCCCTGGTTCTAGCAATCAAGTATTCGGGGCCTACGATTATCTTTGCATTTCTCGAAGAGCCAAAGAATACAAAGCTGCTGGGTTGATCTACAACGGTCCTCACTCTTCCTGTACCACTTTTAAATACGGTAATTTCGACCCTAACCTTGCCACTTCGTCTTCACCCTTAGCTTCAAACCCAGAGACTAACCCAACAACCTCTCCTCCTCGAAATCCAGCTAATTCTTCATTACTAAGACCTCATCGGAAATCTAAAGTCGTTACTTTAGACAAGCCACCAACTGATAATAAATCACAACCCAAATCACCTGTCCTTCAAGTCGAAGCGACAAAAGACCTTCAATCCAACACACTCCCTCCTCAATTCGAAGCTATCAAAGTCAAACGTGCCAAAAAATCACCTTTCCTAGCAATGGGTGAAGAAGCAGAAAACTCTTCTCCTCCCCCACACTCTTCTCCTCCCCCACAAGAAGTGGATGACATTACACCAGAGAGTAGTCAGCCAATTCCTGTGACTCAACAGGAGACTCAAATCCGAAGTCGCTCTAATGAAGTCACTGATGAAGATAACAAAAAAGACGATTCTGAAGCTACTGAATCTGATGCCGAAGAGGAATCCGAGGCTGATGGTGTAGCTCCTCCAAAGAAGATTCGAGGGAAAAAAGCTCTTATTACACTTCCCGAGAGCGTTGCTGCCTTAGTTCAAGAAAATCTTAAACCTCTTTCTGCTTGGTATATTATTGCCTTAAAGAATGTACCCTACAGCTACTACCTCGAATCAGAGAAAGAGCAGCTCAGAAATTTATGGGGATTAACCGATAACATGATTCTTCGATTACCAGTAGAAGGAGAGACACCTCTAAACTGTCAGAAAGATGAGCTAGTAGTGTACCCTGAGCTCTTCAACTGGGGACTTCGGTTTCCCATTGATCCGATGATAGTGAGGTACTTCGAAATCCACAGATTGTGTCCAACACAAGTCACTCCCAACTTGCTCTTTACTTTATTCTCAGCAATTATGGTATCGAGGCTTGGAGGCATTCCCCTCGAAATCGAGGACTTCATCTCAGTAACCAAAGTTTCGAATGGCCCAGTTCTGCCGTTTTATTACCTAACTCTTGAAGATGATTTAAAAATTGTCGAAGACCTCCTCGAAGCTGATAAGTTCTGGAAGCAAAGATTCGTCTTCCTATCAGGAGCCTGGGAAAACGGCAAAGAAATTTCCGATGCCAATCCTTTCAAACTCACCCTTACTTGGAGAGATAGCAGTAAGTGATACCTTCCTTTATTTATCTAATTGTTTTAAATCGATTTATTTAACCAACTATTTGTCTCTCCTTAGAAATTCCGAGGCGGTTCAAGAGTCGTCGAAAAGAAGCCAAGCTCATCTTCCAACAAATGGCTGAGTGGGTAGAAAAGTCTTGGGGAAATGGCTTTCACTCAGCATTTGAGCCTATGAACTTCGTCAACAGCCATCTCTGGCGTATATCGTTAGGGGCTGACTTCCCTCAAGATCCGATGGTGCCCCCAGATCCCATCCTAGCAGTTCAGAGGATACTTGCTCCAGATGGGAAATGTTATCTTCCGACCCGGAATCGAAGTGACAGCCACTTACCTTTAAAAAAGAAAGGGAAGCAAACCCTCAAGAAACCCAAAGCAATCAAGGCTAAATCTTCCAACACCTCGAAGACTAAAAGAAAGCGAAAAGCATCTGCACCCCAGCTTCCCCCCATTTCCGAAGAAGATGAACCTGTTCTAAAAAAGAAAAAAGACAATTCTTCAAAGAAGAAAAAGAGCAAGTCTGGTACACCCAAGAAGAAGAACGAGGCTGATATGCTAGAGGAAGTACTAGCTTCCGAGGTGCATGGGAAAACCTTTATCGAAGAGAACCCTGATGGAGGACTAACACTAGGAGATAGTCAAGTGGATGATTACCTCAACCTTGAAAACTTTAATTCAAGCGGGGATTTTGAATTTACTGGAAATGATTCTCAGCCTACCAATTTTGCTCCATCAACTTCTACTGGGGCTGCTATGGCTTCGACATCTAACACCATCGTTCCTGTTTGTCACCGACCAACAATCTTTCCCAACTCAAACAAATCTGATGAGGTAACTTCGATCCTTCATCCTTTTGAAAACTTAAGTACTGCAGCCAACAAATTATGTGAAGAAGTAAAAAATTCACATGCACAATTGGAGCTTCTTGCACAAAAATTGATCAAGAGTAAAAAGGAAATAGAGTTCGAAAAGACTTCGAAAACAGAGGCACTTCAAAAACTCAAAGCTGAAAAAGACAAACTTGCTAAAGAGCACAAAGAAAAAATCGAAGCTCTGGAGGCTTCTCATCGACAAGCTCTTGAAAACTTAAATTCTCAACATTCCACCGCAATTACCGAGGCAAAGCAAAAATCTTCCGATGCTGAGAAACTTGTTAAAGAAACTCAGGAGAAGCTGGGGAATTGCCAAACTGAGTTGACTACGCTTCGAACAAAATTCGAGAAATAAAAGAATGCTGCCGTTAAAAAGGTCGAGGCCGCTGTTGGCTCTTTAATGCTTGAAGGTATCAAGAAAGCTCAAATTGATACCGCTTTCAAATTCTTCGAGAGGTTCATGCTGCCTGTCCAAGGTTGGATTTAACGAACCTTTGGAAACAAGTTCCTGAAGAAAGTCGCCCAAGGGAAGCATTCGAAGTGCCACCAAGTTCCTCCGAAGAAGAAGATGCTTCAGAGGAGTCATCGGAAGAAGAAGATGATGCCTAATAGTCTAGGCATATCATGTTTGTTTTTTGTGTATCTGGCTAAGTAATTCTCGCCTTTTTGTAGACTTCGTGTTTAATCCGATGAACAAGCAACTTTTCTTCCTCTTAAAATTTTATCTTAAACTTCTGATGTACTTATTTAAATTTATCACTTCGAAAATTAAACGTATTTATTAATGGATGTACCTCGAAAATTAGATGCACTCATAAGACGTGGCACCTCGAAAATTAGATGCACTCATAAGACATAGCACCTCGAAAATTTGGTTGTTTCTTCAAAGTTATTGCTTCGGAAAATTATTCTTGGTCAACTTTCAAAGATGATCAATCTTTGCCAAGTTACCAAAATAATAAATCACTCATCATAGTAAACAACCAATGGCCAAAAGAAATTTTATTAAAAAATTCAATATTAAACAGACACCTCATTAAAACCTTTCTGGGCCAACAGATAAGGAAAGAGTATGTCTGTTTTACAAAAATTCGAAGTTTGAATTTACTCACAGTACAATTTCAAATGCTCTATATTCCAAGTATGTTTGAGCATCCTCCCTTCTCGATCTGACAACCTGTAGGAACCTGGCTTGACCCTCATTTTGACTTCGTAAGGACCTTCCCAGTTTGGGGCCAATTTTCCGAGGTGTTTATCCCTAGTGTGAAGAAATACTTTTCGTAATACTCGATCGCCAATTTTGAATTCTCTCCTCTTAACTTTAGCATCGTACCTGCTCCTCATTAATGTTTGATAATGGATCACATTCAAATGTGCTTTGACCCTTTTTTCTTCCAACAAATCAAGCTCCACCCTTCTAGCTTCATCGTTATCCGCATCGGAATATTGTAGTAGTCTATAAGAAGGCAATGTAGATTCAGCAGGGCACACAGCATCCATTCCATATACTAAAGAGAAAGGAGTCTCTTTCGTAGCCTCTCTAGGGGTTGTTCTATATGCCCATAGCACCTCTTGAAGATAATTTGGCCATTTCCCTGCTGCTCCTGCCAAATTTTTCTTCAAACCATCCAAAATAGATCTATTTGTAACTTCCACCTGTCCATTTGCCTGGGGGTGGAAAGGAGTGGAAAAGCATTGCTGTATCCCTTTCGAAGAGCAAAAAGAGTCCATTTCCTTGTTATTAAATTGAGGACCGTTGTCCGTCGTTATTTTTCGAGGTACTCCAAAACGGTAGCAACTGTTACTTTGAATAAACTTGATTACATCCTTAGCTTTTGTCCCAGCTAAGGGTTCTGCTTCTGCCCACTTCGAAAAATAATCAACCGCAACAATAATCATCTGTCTTCCACCAGAAGCCATAGGTAATGGTCCCACTAAATCAATCCCCCACCTATCGAAAGGAACCGCCTCTGAAATTGCCATTAGGGGTACTGCTGGTTTGTGTATTAAATTTGCATACCTTTGGCAAGTATCACAGCTTCGAACTAACGACTTGGCATCTTGCATAATAGTAGGCCAATAATATCCTGCCAACAATACCCGACGCGTTAAGGCTTTGAATCCACAATGAGCTGATCCATCCCCATCATGCAGTTCGGATAAAATGTCCTGAGACTCTTGTTTGCTTAAACATCGTAGCAAAGGTTTCGACGCAGACCTTTTGTACAGTACCCCATCCAATACCACATAGCCAAGAGCTTTGTACTTTATTTTCTTAAGCAAGTGTTTATCAAGAGGTAAAATTCCCTTCGAAATAAAGTTTAACAAGTCAAACCTCCAATCTCCTCGAGCGCACATCGGATCTTTCACTATCTCATTAACAACTTCACACTGCTCAGAATTCGGTATGATCGAAGGCGATGGTTGTGTAATGATCCACGGATATTCTTCAGAGTAAGCCATTGTTGCCAAAGAATCAGCCATTGTGTTGCTACCTCTTCGAATATGTTCCACTTCGACATTTTCAAACTGTTCCATCATTCCCCGAAGTTCTTGTAAGTACAAAACCAAACGTTCCTTTTTAGCTTCCGATACTCCTTTAACATGGTTAACTACCAACTGTGAATCTGTTTCCAAGCGCACAAATGTCGCTCCACAAATTTTTGCTAACCGTAATCCTGCTAGCACAGCTTCATATTCAGCTTCGTTATTCGAAGCATGAAAGCCAAATTTTATAGCTTGAAACATAAATTCCCCTGTTGGTGCCACCAACTCAACTCCTGCACTCGACCCTTTATTACTGGATCCCCCATCAGTTCGTATCGTCCACGTCGGATTCTCGTTCACCTTTTCACCATCTTTCTCTTCGGATCTGCTTGAGTGGAATTCCACCAAAAAATCTGCTAAAGCTTGAGCTTTGATAGCTGTTCGAGGAGAGAATAACACATCGAAATCTCCTAATTCCACAGACCACTTGGTCATCCTTCCTGAGATATCTGGCTTCTGCAAAACATTTTTTAATGGATATGAAGTTCGAACCACAATCGTATGTGCCTGGAAGTAAGGACGCATTTTTCTTGCTGCCACTACTATGCACAATGCCAATTTTTCGAGCTTCAAATAGCGTTTTTCAGCATCAACCAAACTTTTGCTGACATAGTAGACAGGCTTCGAAATTCTCGTATCTTCACTGACCAGAACCGCACTCACCGCATAATCCGATAATGCTATATACAAAAATAGCTGCTCACCCTTTCGAGGCTTCGACAATATTTCAGGAGAGGACAAAAGATTTTTAATCTTCATAAAAGCTTCTTCACAATCCGAGGTCCACTCAAAGTTATTAGGTCTACGCAGCACCTGGAAAAAAGAGAAGCACTTATCTGAAAAACGAGAAATGAATCTGTTCAAAGCTGCTAACCTGCCCGTTAACATTTGCACTTCTTTGATATTCCGAGGTGAAGACATAGATATCAGAGCCTTCAATTGATCTGGATCCACTTCGATTCCTCTTTCACTAATCATGTAACCCAGAAATTTGCCAGATCGAACTCCAAATGTACATTTTTCTTGGTTCAACTTCAATTGTATTGCTCTAAGATTCAAAAACGTCTCTTCCAAATCATCAATGTGTTCATCATCACTTTTGCTTTTAACAAGCATGTCATCGATGTATACTTCGATATTTCTCCCTATTTGTGAAGCAAACGCCTTATTCATCAGCCTCTGATATGTTGACCCAGCATTTTTCAATCCGAACGGCATCACTCTGTAGCAGTGCAATCCTCTGTCAGTGATAAAAGTCGTGTTTTCTTCATCATTTGGATTCATTCGAATCTGATTATACCCCGAAAACGCATCCATAAACGTCAAGATTTTATTTCCCGAAGTGGAATCCACTAACTGATCGATTCGAGGCACCGGAAAAGGATCTTTCGGACAGGCTCTATTCAAATCTGTGAAGTCCACACACATTCGCCATTTTCCATTCTTCTTTTTCACTACTACCGGATTAGCCGTCCACCTCGGATAATTGGCTTCCCTGATATGACCCATCTTGTATAGTCGATCCACCTCGGCAACTTTTACCTCGGATTTTTCCAATGAAAAGGCCCTTCTTTTTTGAATTATCGGTTTGACCTTCGGATCAACCGCCAAACTATGACATATTATGTCACTTGGGACCCCCACTACGTCTTCAGACCTCCACGCAAAAACATCCAAATTTTCAGACAAAAAAGTCAACAACTTTTCTCGCATCGATAAAGATAATAGGGTCCCAATTCGAAGTACCCTGCCATTATTGAAAATATATTCTTCTATTTCCTCATTGACCACCACAGAACTCGGGGTTGACCTCGGATCATCAATTCCCTCATTGGTTCCATCAGAAGACAACCCCCCAAACTGCTAATTCTCCATCGGATCATCAGAACTTTTGCCCCGTAGTCTAAATGCAGCAGCATAACATTCTCTTGCCACCTTTTGATCACTTCGAACTACGCCGACTCGGTCCTCGATCACATACTTCAAACATTGATGAACTTTAGAAACTACAGCGTATATTTTAGCCAACCACGACCTCCCAAAAATAGCGTTGTAACTTGATGGACAATCTACCACCACAAAAATACTTGTACTTTCTTCTTGAAAGGCCCCTTTCCCAAAGAAACTTCACCCTCGAACTCTCCTATCACATTTGCTGTTGCGCCAGTAAACCCTATGATAGTCCTTTCTGATCTTTCTATTCGAGGCGGAGCAGTTAATCTCTCATATGTTGACTTGAAAAGCACATTAGCAGAGCTCCCTGTATCAATCAGCACTCGTCGAATCTCCACCCCGCATACTTCTGCTCCTATGACCACCGCATCTTCATGTGGCCCAGTAATCCCCCTTAAATCATCCCCATCGAAAATTATAAAGGGCACATCATTTATGTTGCTTAGGTGTGCCGATGCGCCTCCTTCAATTTGTCGTGTTAAGTTCACTATATGCCTCTTCCTCGAATTATTAGAGTTGTTGGTCATCGAATCTCCCCTAAATATTGTAAGTGATTCGAAGAAGGCACACAAATATCGAACACGTCCCTGACGCATCGGTTCATCTATTGACATTAACAAAAGTCGACTGGGGTCTGGTTCGACATATTCCGAGGCCACATCGAAACCATCCCCCTCACCTGCAACATCTAAAATCATTAGTGCAGTTTCCTGCTTAGAATTAGGATTACCAATTTTCGGAGCTGCCGCTTTAGCATTCTTCCTGACATATTCCAGCAGCTTTCCATTCTCGATCAAAATTTGCATCTCCTTCTTTAGAGCAATGCAATCATTTGTATCATGGCCGACATCATCATGATACCTGCAGAACTTATTATTGCGCTCCTCTCTTGGCCTGTTAATCGCTGGTGGCTTTCTAAAATTTATTGTTCCCCTCGTTTTTTCATATATCGAAGCCACGCTTTCAGTCAGATCCGCATAATAATCTGGCCTCACCCACACATTCGATCTGGATCTAAACTGTTGCTGATTATTAGAGTTGTGTTGATTATATCCCCCTTGATACGAGTTCGAAGCTCCTCGGTTAGATACATTTTGATTGTTCTTCGGACGCGAGGGATTGTTGTTCGATGTGTTAGATTGTCCACTCCCCTTCTGAACAGTACTAGCACCTCTTCGAACCTGCGTCGATTCTTCGACCTTAATCTGATCCTCAACCTGAGCCATAAGAGCTCCAAATGTTAACGCCCTGCGCCTTGTAGTCTCATCGGCTAAATCCCCAGGCAACAGTCCTTGCCTAAACGCTGCCATAGCCACACTTTCTTCACAATCATCCAATTCAGCCTTTGTTGACACAAACCTCTTAGTATAATCCTTTAACTTCTCTCCCACAGCCTGCTTGCATTGTATTATTGTGTCTCCATTGGCTCTCATTTCCTTGCTTCCCACAAACTGTCTTCGGAAAGCGGTATAGAAGCCTCTAAAATTTGCAATTGACTCCTTAGGAATCTTGTTGAACCATTTCAGCGCAGTTCCCTTAAACGTCTGAGAGAAAGCTCTACACACCAATTTATCGTCATCTTCGAAATTAGTCATGTAGTTTTTAAATTGTTCTATGTGGTCATCGGGATCTTGAGTCCCATCAAACTTATCAACTTTGGAAATATCAAACCGCCTCGGAAGCGGCACAGATCTGATCTCCCTGATCAATGGTGAGTCCCTCCAGTCGACTCCCTGAACATACTGGTCCTCATTTCTCATCCCCACAGTTGCATATAAGCTGGACTCACCTTCATATTTTCGAGGCGAATATCTCCGAGGCGAATATTTTCGAGGTGAATATACTCGGCTCTCTTTCTTTTTCCTCCCTTCCTTATACACCCTAGCCGGCCGGAGCTCACACTCTGCTCCTCTTGAATAACCTCGAGAACGTTCGTACTTCGGTGTTTCATCAGACTCAGAATCTTCGAAATCCTCTTCATCACTAGAGTTCACATACAATCGCTTTTGTAATTTTTCTTTCCTCTTTATCCCACTATACTCTTTCTTTTGCTCAAAACGTGCTTTACGCTGTTCATATCGTTCGTCGCCATCGTCCATCGACCGATCCGATTGATCATTCTGATCGCCCCCTGCTATCTTAGACCTAAGCCTAACACCATCATTATTTCCCTTCTTTTTTACCAATTCGTCAAGCTCTGCCACCTTCCTTATCATCTCATTCATTTTCCCTTCAAAATCAAATTGGATTGATTGAGTTGGAATCGATTTACCTGCCTCTTGCAGATCGGATTTCAATGTTTCCATAGCCTTGCGAACATATGGATTGTCACCTTCCTCAGAATTCATCCTCAATCAGCGAAAAATCAAACAAAATATGAAAATTCGAACGGAAAACTTTGCAAAACGAAAACTCAAACGTCGATTTCTGATCTGTTGATCAAGGTATCCTCGCCCCATCTTTCTAGCGCCAATTTGGTAAGAATTAAAGCTGAAATGATAAAATCAAGAACACAAATCTACTTAGAGAATTTTAGGAAGTGAAAAGTGCTTCTGATTATTTCATAGGCCTAACTAACTTCTTCAGCCTCTTTAAATAGACTGAGTGAGTTAGTTAGAGAAACGGTTACATAATGGTATATTTGCAGTTCAACCCTTTACATTTCTCCTAAAGCCTAATTTGACCCTATATTTACAGAACTTATCACTTTAATCCCTATCAATTGTATTTAGGCCCTTGAGGAATATCTTTCCTTATCAATTTCCATTAGACCACAATAGCTTTTCTTTCCCCGATATCACACATTTATTTTTTTCCCCAAAGTACTCATTTTTATCGCTCCAAACATAACAGAAAGAACCATCCTGTGAGTTTGTTTTCAAATTCCCCTAGTAATGA
This sequence comes from Limnanthes douglasii subsp. nivea, assembly GCA_036936605.1. Classification (NCBI taxonomy): domain Eukaryota; kingdom Viridiplantae; phylum Streptophyta; class Magnoliopsida; order Brassicales; family Limnanthaceae; genus Limnanthes; species Limnanthes douglasii. The sequence continues at coordinate 27,735,025 of JAUPFV010000003.1, read as the reverse complement.
TTGCTGTTAGCATGGCGCTTTTCTCCATACCTGTGCTTCCGGACCCATACCCAGTGATTTTTTTAGGGTTCACCGTCGACCTTGATCAATCATATGTCTCTTTTTATACGGTCGTCTTTAAATTCTCCCTCGTATCTTGCCCCCGATGGCCATGAGAACTGTCCCTTACGGATGGCTTTCCCATACTCCAATTCTTCGTCATGCATACATTCGTCGGCCCATAAATACTTACCCGATTCGTGAGGCCCACGACCTATTCGCCACCATTTCTATTGCCATTATACCACACCAGCTCTAAATTTCCCCGATATCACATATTTTTTCCATTCCCCAAAGTACTCATTTCTGTTGCTCCAAACGTAATAGTAGTACTTGTGTTGCAAGTTCGCTTCCCAATTCCCTTTGTAATTCTTACCGTTAGTGTATCATTTTTCTCTGTACCCGTGCTTCCGACCCCATAGCTAGTGACCTCTATGGGTGTCACCGTCGACCTCGATGAATGTTCCATCTTCATCCATACGGTCGTCTTTAAATTCTCCCTCGTATGTCGTCCCCTATGATGGATTTAGTGTACTCTCATTCTCCCTCATACATACATATGTCAGCCATATATACTTACCTAATTTGTGAGGCCCACGACCTAAAAAGCCATCAGAGTACATATCACTATTCCTTATTATCTTTTTTATTATTTTCGATGACCCTTCTAACACCATTTCGTTTTCGTTTCAATTTTCAGTGGACACAAAATTAGTAGAAAGATCACCACACGCTGGCGCCATGCGATACACATTTGTTTGAGACCAGAGCTTTTCGGTTACTATGCCATTGGTAGTAATAATATTTTGTCACCTTAACCTGAAACACATCAGAAAAGAAGTCGTGGAGTATCAATATGGAGGCAAGATTGTGGATGTGGAGAAAGGATTTCAGATGAAGAGGCTGAAGTAAAAATGAAATTGGTACTATTTATGTCCCATGTTGATCTGATGTGTTTGAAAGAAGCCGCCAAAAAACAAAGTGGATTGAAGCAATGAAATGTGAAATAGAAGCCATTTAGAAAAATAACACATGGGAACTTGTAAGTGTCCATGATAATGCAAAGAAAATTAGGGTTAAATATGTTTTCAAGACTAAATTAAATGAAGATGGGAAGGTGGTGAAAGGATATGCATATGAAGAATGCATTGACTATGATGAAGTATTTGCACTGGTTGTCTGATGGGATACAATAATAACTTTATTGGCTGTTGCTGCACACAAAAGTTAGAAAGTTTATCAGTTAGATATATAAAATGCCTTCTTATAGGGAAAATTAAAGGAAGTGGTTTATGTGGATCAACCAAAGGGTTTTGTGAAAAAAGGTGAAAAAAATAAAGTATATCGACTCAAAAAAGCTTTATATGGTTTGAAACAAGTTCCCCGAGATCGTTTTTGTTGGGTACAGAGGTATTTCAAACAAGCAAGATTTGAAATGAGTACTTATGATCACACGTTATTCATTAAGAGAGAATGAATGAAGTATATCATGGTAAGTCTCTATGTAGATGATTTAATTTTAACTATAAATGATGAACATTTAATTAAAGAATTTAAGTTATCAGTGACACATGAATGATAACTGATCTTGGTTTGATGAGGTTCTTTCTTGGTGTTGAAATTCATCAAAGCCAAGATGAGATTCACTTAAGACAAAAAAGTCTGCTCATGAGGTGCTGGAAAGGTTTGACATAACAGATTGTAATTCAATAAAAAATAACATTATCCTAAACCCTAAAATCTCAAAGGAATGAGCTGGAAAATAAGTCGGTGCTACTCTATACAAGCAGTTGGTAGGTTGACTAATATACCTCACAGTTACAAGACCTGACACGATGTATATGGTCTGGTTATTGTCTCGGTTCATGGCAAACCAATATAGGGACATATGCAGGCATTTAAGAGAGTTCTATGATACTTAAAAGATACAACAGAGTTTGATTTTTTATAAGAGATGATCAAACATGAAGGTGAAAGCATACACAGAGGTTGTAGACAAAGTACATAGTTGCAACATCTTGTGCTTATCATTGTGTCTGGCTCAAAGAAGTTATGGAACAATTCACATCTGAACAACCCGAGTGTTTGAAAATCTATTGCAACAACACTTCTTCAATTAAACTCTCGAAGAATCTAGTGATGCATAGGCGCACAAAGCATATCGATGTAAGGTATCATTATCTACGAGATCTTACAAATCAAGAAGTTGTGAAGTTGGTTTATTATTGAACATAAGAACAAGTTGCAGATATAATGACAAAGCCAATGAAGTTGGAGACGTTTGTTAAGTAGCAAAGTTGCAAGCACTAGTATATTAGAATAGTTGCTTTTGAGGCATAGGTTATTTAAAATTTTCTTAAAAATTGTTTTATCTAATTATTTTGGCGATGATATAATGTATAAAAATTAAAGAAATAAAAATCATTTTTTATAATTTTATTATAATTTTGTAGTCCTATCAGCTCAGTTTCGAATTAATTTTATTGATTTATTAACTTTATTAATTTAGTATTTTATCGATTTTAATTTTTAAAATAACACTTCAGCTATTAAAATTTAGTCCTGATTCGTACCTGTTACCTTCCCATCCGATTCATACTTGTTCACTTTATCCATCATTCTTAAAAGTATAAACTACAATTAATATTAATTTAATCACACGACATACAGGAGTATATTATTCTATGTAGATCCAGTTCACATCTCCGACAAAAAGTACTCTAATCTGTAAAACGTTCCGATAGTCAATGTTTCAAGATCTCATTGGTCCACTACTAGTGTCTCTGATCACTGTACGTACTATTATCACAGTATCTGTATGTTGTGTAGATCGAATACACGTGTTTCGAAAATATTATTTTGAATATCACATTTTATTATATGTTTTTTTTTAATTTAAAAGAAAAATTTATTGGAAAGGTAAAATAGTAAGTTTTATAACTTTGAGACTTTAATTTGAAATAGATAAAAAATTAGAGGACTGAATTAAAGTTTTGAAAAACAAAACTCGAGCCATGTTTTCCATCTACTTAAGAGTAAGCAAATCGTTATCTTCAAGCTTCGATTTTTCATACAAGAAAGAGAAAAATTTATTCGTCTACGGGAAAAACCACTTTCATTCTGATTTTTCGTCCTGGAGATAAATTTGTGAGGTAGCGAAATCTTGCTCCATGAAAACTGATTAATCTGGCCTTCAAGAATGATTTGCAGATTCATCCTTCTTTCCATTGCTCCATTCCACACTTCAGTTCAATTCCTTGCTTGGGGCAACTCCTTCAAGAAGATTGTTTCAACTTCAACATTTTGCAAAACAGAGGTAAGTCAATTACAATCCAATTCTGATGTAGCCTATTCCTAGACTTTCAAGTTTCGAAATAGCTTCAAGTTGAGTTGGAGTTGTAAAGTTCTTATAGTCAAGCTTCAATTTACACTTTAGGGTCCATCGAGCTAGCCAATATGCACTCGATTTGTTCCCTAAAGATAAAATGAACTGACATGCTCCTAGTAATAAGAGATTTGATTCTGTCCATAATTGAAACTAAATAATTTGGAGTTTTATCAGATGAGATAAGAGAGGTAAAGATTCTATGGTCCGATTCAATGTCAACTTCCCTTATGCCAATGAAATTATACTTTTTACTAAATGCATAAATTAATATAATATTAAACTTTTCAATAATTATAAAATTAGACAAATCAAATGAAATTCTCTCTTTTGGATACAAGTATTTAAATTGAAATTATAGTTGATACCGCCAGCAACTATCCAAAACTCTAATCCTAAAAATAAAAAATTTATATAAATATCTTAAAATAATATATTTAAATTAAATAAAAATAAAAATTAAATATTTTAATAACGCGTATATATAAAAACTAATTTTTGAAAGTTTTATCGGTCGAATTTGGATATTAAACTTAGTGATAAGTTGCATTTTTAAAATCTGATGGGCTCGTCGAAATCTTCGATTTGAGTACATGTTTGACCCAAAATTGATACCTTAGCGAAAAACTGGTTGGTCTGCATTTTTAGCTACATCATCATTTCCCGGTTGGAAAAAAATCGACCGCGATTTAAAATATCATAACAAATACTTCAATACACGATAATAACTTTGCAAATGTATTAACTAACCACGAAGCATGAGATAAATTATTTCTTTCTTAACTTCTCATGATCATCGTTAGGAATTGAATATGGCAATGTCCATAATAGTTGGCTAGTGGCTTCAAAGGTAGTTAGTAGCTACTTAAATGTATCAATGTAAACAAAAGTATGGACACCATTGTGCACCAAGTATTCACAAGATGTTCTATCTATTTCCGATGATGAAACAAGGTACTTGTTACGAAGCTTCAACTCTTCATCATACTGAAGCAGAAATCGTACACGATCAAAATGGGTTAACTTCTCATATTCAAGTGCCGTAGTAAGAATAACCATAAGATCAGCTCGGAAATTGAATTTAACAACTACATCACCATCCCCTAAAGGCCCTATAGCCTTTCGTTATCATCGGCAACAACAAAATGTGGTAAGTACTGGTCGTTAAATTTCTGTTTCTGCCTTAATGTATTGAAAGCTTCAACTGCACTTTTGAACTTGTACGGGGCTTCACCGAGAACTTGAGCATCCCATCCTTGTTTCACAACTTCCTAGTCATTCTCGTAACAATCCAAAGTAACATACATGTGTCCTCCACCGGAAGAAATTTGTACATCAACACCCTTTTCACACGCAAATCTGAAATCTCTTTCTCGAGTGTTTTGGCAAAGCATATGCTTGAACAGTCCAAAACATCATGTACGTCTATCAAAACATGAACACAAATTCTTTTGGCACAACGTTCGGCAGACCCTTTTAGCAACAACTGCAATTGATCAAATTTTGAGTGAAATTCACCATCACTCATTAAACCAATAAGGTGAAGTGTTCCGTTTTTAAATGATTGAGAACCATGCTTAAACTATTCTCTATTATAGATGTTCTCAGATTCAAGGGCAAGGTCACAAAGCTTCGCACTTTGAGAGAAATGCAACCAACACCAAGTATATTATGGCCGATTTCGCTGTTTCCCACATTATCATCAGTTGGAAGTCCAACAGCTTTCTCGTGCGCTTCAACTAACCTCAATATATTAAGGGAACCATTTTGGAGAGAATCAATAGATGGAGTTTCAGTCATGTGAATACTATTGTATTCTTTAAGTTTGACTTCACCCCATCTATCCAAAACCACCAACGCAATAACATTTCCCTTTGGCAGGTTAGGGTGATCATCTAGCTTCCAGTTTATGGTTGAACTACCCATGGTTTCTCTTGGAAGAAAATCTAAATCGGGATATGATGACAATTTCTTTCGCATTTAATCTTTCTCGGATGGCTCCAAGCCTTGAGTAACTCTTTCTCTAAATATTATATTGGAAAATCGGGACGTCAGTGAATATATATTACTATTTCGGAGTAGATTATCGATTTTAAGAACTGAAGAATCATGCCCAACATTCTAACCTAGCTTTGAAAAAATTGAGAACAAGTTTTTCTCCCAACGATTGGCTGATTTGGTGATATAGTGCTAGTGTTCCCAGTGCTTTAAAATTATCCATGGAGAAAGACATGAGATTATTATGAGTCGACTTTCCATAAGTATACATTGCGGCACAAATCCTGCTGCAGCAACAACTTCACCCTTGATTTTCTCCTTCTCTTCCTTCCTGGAAAGTTGCTTCATATGTCTCTCGCGTTTCTTTATCTCGTCCATATATGGTTTCAAGGCATCAGTAGACAATGACTTACTCAAGTAGACTTTGCACAAGTTTAATGTTGTTGTCAAATAATAATAACACAATGGATATCATCTCCTTAGTACTTCAGACTGAGTTAGCGTCTCCAACTACAAAATCATTCCACTAATTTTGAATGGAAGCATATCATAGCTCTCATAATAGGTAAGAAGGAACTTCATGTTTAATGGGTTAAAAATGATGTGTGGACCATCAACAATATGGTAAAAATTGTACGAGTTTTTGTCCTTTACAAGCTCAAGTTTATTTTAGAGCCTCTGAAAACTCATGTTTTCTTGCTCTGATGAAGATTCCAGAGACCTAGCCTCGTCACTACTTGTGGAAAAGCCACTATCTTTGTTAGTCTTACATTATATTAACTCACCTGAAAACATAGTCTGTCCATTGGAATACCTTGACTATTTTTTTGTGGTTATCAGAAGACGAAACATCTAGAGTTGCAATGGATCCTAGCTCATCGGATTTTGCTTGAGATCCAGTGATATCAGAGTTACGGTGTTTATTCCAATATTTTTTGTTGTTGTTCTAATGGTTCCATCACAACACGTACATAAAGATGCTTCTCTAAGTCATCAACAAACCTTGAATGAGATTTCGCTGGCCATCTATCTAACTCTAATATTGCTTCTCGAACTGAAAGATCAACATCTGACGTAAACATGAACTTTGAGTAGGAATCGGTTATTCCATCTTGTTCATATTTTCTAGATAAAACAAATGAATCTTTTAAGATTAGTCATCTTAAATATCAAAAGACTCATAAAGAAGGGAGTCTCAGCGACACAAGATCTCGATCTTCGCTTCCCGAAAAACCCAAACCTTATAGATTGCACACTTCATGTAATTCATTTCCGTTTGAAAGAACCTCGAGCTAAGATTTTTAACGCTCATCCCTCAAAAGATCAAAGAATTCGTAGTGAGAATAAGGCAGCCATATAGTTTTAGCATCATAACCAGAAAATAGGTGATTGATCACGTCAACCAAACCTTTTATTTTTAATGTCCGCTTTAGGGACGTAAGGACGACCCGAATCGGATCGATCGGGTATGACAATATGCGTCTCGTTCACAATTGGCAATGGAATAGACGCAACTTCATCTACAACTAGTAACTCATTATGGGATAACTTGTCATGTTCATGGGGCAGTATATACTAGATCGTTTATATGTGCTACTTGATCGATGCATCAATGCCTTTAATTAGAACCCAAGAATCAGGAGGTGCATTTCTTACATGTATATTATATCGAGCTTGATAAATCTATAGCTTATTAACTTCTTTAACAATCATACCTTCTTCATCATCTAGCGAATAACCTTCACATATCATACAAACTGTATGTCGCGTCTGAATTCTACCACTGTAAACCCTACCAAAATTACTAAAGGCACTACAATATGGCTCGAGAAAATGAACCGACCTCACCCAGGTTCTAATTGAAAATCATAATTTTCATATATTAAAACACTATTTTTTATATTTTGGCTTTCTTTTTTATTCTTAATTTAGATCGTCTTTTGTTCTTAAGGTTCTTATGGTGAGAGAAAGAATTATCAACCAAATATTTAAAAATTTCTCTAGTAGAAATTGAAACATAGGGTTTTTTTATTGTTTACCTTGCTGAAATAACGAGAGGCTCTTTTTTATGTTACCCAATCGTCTTCATCTTTAACATTGATTACCCTCATTGTCGTATACATCATAAATCAGATCTCTTAATTTTTGCCAAGTTTCATCATAAATATCACCCTATTAGTCAGTCTCACTTTCATTAAAGAGGGGGTTTTTTGAAAAAATATATTATCTACACATGTAAATATATAGTATTAAGGTCATGAAAATAACATGGTAATAGAACTTGTGAAATTTAACTTAAAAATTTAATTATTAAACATTTGTGAAACATGTTATTACTATACTTGAATTTTTTTTATAAAACTTATGAAACATGTTGTTACCAGAATTGCAAAACATGAAGTTAACAAAAACTTACAAAACATGTTGGTACAAGTATTGAAAAACATGAAGTTATTTTCTTGATTTAGCCCTTACCTACAAATCTAGCCTTGTATCTGTATAAATCAAAACCATGAATACGTGACTTTAGAATATTTACTCTCAACCATATTTTGATCATTCAGATACTTCACACGAATTTAGATGTTCTTCTTCTTAAAAGATTCCAGTTATTCTTTCATGATCATAAGCTAATTTTATTAGTGTTAATGCTCTTTATAAAACTGTGATAGCTTTCTGGTTCAAGAAAATATCTTTGTGTTTCAATAGATAAAGCATAAGCAATTAAATCTACAAAACCATATGTGTACAGTTATTTGTGTGGTCTTCATGCTCTAGTATCATGTTTATCTTTCGTCTGATCATTTGAAGGCCTCACAACACGAGACTCTCAATCATCTTTAGCCCCATACTATGGTTGAACTTTCTACATATGAGTTAAAGCTAGACCATTCCTATTTTTTTTATAAAAGTATCGACATCTCCACTCTCTATGTCTAGGTTCGACCCATCATTAACTTCATATATCTTCTCGATATGTACTAAATTTATTCCTTACCGTCTTTTTCAATGACATGTCGTCCGCATTGAAAACCACGTTCATGCTTATCAAAACTTTCTTACGTTTAAGTTTAAGGCACCATAACCTATACCCATTTACTCCTTCTGAATAACCGATGAACAAACATTTTAATACTCTTAGCAGAATCTTGTCTTGCTCCACATGTGCGTAGGCAGTATATCCAAAGACTCTTAAATATTACAGCTTTGATATATTTCCAGTGTAGCCCTCTTGAGGAAAATAAACTTAAGCGTCGTAGATGGACTCTTGTTGATGATATATACAGCCGTTGTCATGGTTTCTCCTCATAACATTCGGTGCATTCCATATATATGAACATACACCGAGCCCATTCCACAAAGGTTCAGTTGATTCTCTTAGCAAGCCCGTTATGTTGGAGAGTCTTGTTCATGGTTTGGTATATAGCAGCGCCAAACTTTACATAATGGTTAGTGAACTCTTTCTTTACATATTCTAATATCTTCTAATTCACAAAGGAAGCAAAAATTCCATCACTGGTCATTAAAAGTATAGCTTATACTTTCTTGGAATAGTCATTTATCACCGACATAAAATGCCTTTAATCACTTTTGGTAGGCTGTCATGACGTACCCCAAAGGCCTGAATGAGCATAATCAAGCACTCCATTGGTTGTCTGGTTATTGTACAAAAACTTCAACACCGTGCTCTTACATAATATGAAAATTTCAGAAAAGCTCAAGCTTATGAACTATGGTACTATCTAACAACCTATGTTTGCTTAGTTCACCAACTCTGTTTTCACTTAAATGTCTTAATCGATGATGCAAAAACCTAGTAAAAGCTTTTACGACACCAGAAACTCATAGTATCACTATAGAGACCTAAAACCCCAACACACCATTACTTTTATAAGATTTCATAACAATAAGTGAGCCCTAAAAGACAAAGAGTCTCCCATCTTTACCTTATATGTAAAACTTTCATTATCCAACATCCCGATAGATAAAAAGTTTTATTTCACATCTTGTACAAATCTGACGTTGTTAATCACTCTCTCAATTCATGTAGACAACTTGAGCTAAAATTTAAATATATTTAACATTACATGATTTATCATTGTCGAGCATGATCATTCTACTATCAAACATTCTTAGATTTACAAATTAATGGCTATTGGAATTCATATACAATGACGCACATGAAACCATCACCCATCTATCTTAGTACATGCAAGAATAAAAAATCATTAATCCATCGGCATACTCACAATCCTCATATATAATTCCATTATCTCCTACATTAAGATTTCGATATTTTTTACCCTTTGATTTCTCTAGGAAATTTCTAATGATATGCTTTTTTTTTCTTACCCAACACGTTGCTTTAGAACCTGTTCCAACCCTTTTGGACTTTTACCAAAAGTTTCATATCATTTTACTTAAATCTTTCTTTCATGACATGCCCTTCACATTTAGTTTCTCCGCTTCAAAGTCACATTTCATAACAATCATCCTTGGAAGATATTTAGAGCTTAAGATGTTATTGAATTTAGTGATCGCTTACATTCAAGTCGGGTATGATTCCATTTTAATTGTCTATGTGTCTTCAGAGCTTTTTGTTATATTCCACAAATAGTGTGTAAAGTTGGTTTTTATCATACAATCTGTTTGGAAATGATTTCTTCATGAAAATCACCTTCATCCAGTTTTATATCCCTGCCACCATGGGCTCTTCAAATACCTCACGCAACACTTCATCTCCCAAGCTGAGTATTAGGGAACTATGAACCATAGACAATAACACGACATCAAACTGTGTAGATTTATCATCGATAACAACAAACAATCTCTTATATACTAAGTAAGGCTTAACATTAATTTTTCAAAGGTTAAAGTCATTTGATTTGTCAATTGTTTCTAGCCTAAGCTTTATGGAACTCATCTTTCGTGGGTTTCCGGTATTTATGTGAGATCTCATCTCCAACCTTCAAATCATAGGTCGATCTACTTTTGCGTTCGCTGCTTCATGCTCACCGCACCACTTGTTGCGAAATTTGATCTTCTCAATACAAAAAACCTGGTACCCAATTCTTTTCAGAAGAATTATTACCTTGTTCAAGGTCATCAACGAATAAAATAAAAGGTAAAAAAAATTAAGTAAACAAGAAATATTTAACGTGGTTATGATTGTGAAAAATATCATTCATTCACGGGCAATAAACACTCTCTTTTATTAAATAATGAGGTTACAAAAGACTTATAAAAAAGGACTCAATCACTATTTGTTACAAAACTCTCATGATTTACATGACTCGTATAATTTCATATCCAGTGTTTATCTAATCACTATATTTCTCTATAAAAAAGATATAAGCTTTCTCTCACTATAAAGAATACAACACGTTACTCATCACATCATAAATCTTAGCTTTGTATTCATTTTTGTATTTATAAACATGAGGAAACTCTGAATTCTTGGAGAGACGCTCCATATTAAATCTCATTAATGAACAAATTCAATAACATCATCATCATAAAACAAAAAAACCTTTTAAATAAGAAATTCAGATTAAATGAAAATTAAAATATAAAATATCAATTAATTAGTAAATCTAATAAATATGAATATTAACTAATATAGGAAAACAAATTTAATAAAAGACTCACTTAAATATGAAACTCAACAGTAGAAATAAAGTTGAATTCAGTTAAGAACTTAAGCGTAACACCACTTTATGCATCGAATCAGACAACTTCGGATTAAAGACATCGACACCATATCATCAGATAGAACATAGATACTATGCATCGGGCATGAGCGTCAGCTAGGGTCATTGACACATACCACTAACTTAGTCTCTACTCCACGAGCTAGGTCTTCGACCCAATAGAAAACAATTTGTATGTGGTCGATCAAACTCGCATAAGTCATTTGACTGGTTCCAGCTTGTCATTAATCGCCATTAGCAATTGATTGAGTCTTTGTTCTTGAGTCTTCTTATTGTAGATCTGAATGTCTTCTGGGTCTTTCATAGGGTTTGGATCTCACCTATCTATAGACATCCAGATGTTCTGCAGTTTGTTCCACAAGTCTTCTAGTGTATCGGACCCTTGTCTTAATGAATTAGCCCTCTTATGAAGGTCAAACACCTGTAACGAATCTGTACCAGAACTGTATGTGGTGGCTAACCCATCCTAGAGGGCTTTTGCAGTGAGATATTATTCACCAAGCTGGATTCAATATTCTAGATAATCTATGTGAAAACACATTGATCATCTTGTTCCCACCTTGTATATGTTTTGTTAGTTTTGGATGGAGGTGTCGGCTCCCCTGTAATGTGAGAACCTCTCCCCCTTCCCCCAATTGCTTTCTTCATCAGGTTTGCCTATATGGCATAGTTGTCACCACCGAGTTTAATCCCTAGGGATAAATTCTTGGGGTTAGTTGTTTGTTGTTGTTGTTCTAAGACCATTTCTCAGAATGTAAGCAATCTGCATTGTTAATTCATCAGAGATTTGACTGACCATGACTTCATTGTCAGCCATCTTTGTTGAGGATGTTCAGAATTCCCAGAATCACGCGTGCTCTGTTACCATGTTAACATGCACATGTTCTACGCAACATCTCAGTTGTTATCTTTGTTAAAAAACAAAGAGAGAAGTAGCCGCATGAAGCGACTAGGGTTTTGTGTTTATTAAAAAATGTTCCTTTTTGTTTTATTGATGCATTGGAGATGTAATTCAAGAATTGACCAATAGTAAGGCTCTCAATATATAGAGAACTTAGAGGCCTATACAAAGAAACTTAATACACTGAATATTCTAACAAAATTAAATTGTTATAACATATTAGTTAACATTCATACATTTAAGAAAAATTCATCATCATACATATAATTAAGACTAATTTATCATTACATTGACATACATTTAAAGATTTTATATTATTTTTCATACATATTTTAAATTAAAATTTTACTTCAACAAAACAAAGGTCATGCAATAAGCCCTCAAAAATGAAAAGTGAGTTATATATTTATGTCATTAATTATTAGGCATTGAATAAATACTTTGAATTTTATTCAAGGATTGGGAGGAACATATGGGTTAGACGATGGTTATATGGTAAATATTCATAAGTGATGGTTTGAAAGTTTTATGGTAGTTTAAAACCAATGACTGCAAAGGTTTCAAATGGTTTCTAAACTAACAGTTTTTAAAAAAAGTCTTAAACTAATGGTATATGTAAAGTTTCTCCAACTGAAGGTTAACTTCTAATGAAGAAAAAAAACGAACATGAGTTAGAAAATTATAACATAATTATAACTAATAAGAGACCATGACTGCAAGCCAAGCCCATATGAAAAATGTAAATGGTTACACATCCTATTAAAGTGAATATTTTTATAAGCCAGGTCTAGACGAAAAGACTAAGAGGCCACGACCTTTAGTTGTGATCATGGTTATAAAACAAGCTTAGCCATTAAAGCATAAATAGCCACGCACCTCAGTCAAAGTAAACATGATTATAAGTCAAGCCTATAAAAAATAGTAAGAGGCCATACTACTTTTCTAATGTTTCTAATATACATGGTGACGGTTTCCGATGTTTCCAAAGTAAAACAACACGCTAAATATATTATCCATATGATATATAGATGATGGTTGTAAAGAAATGACTAAGTATATTCTCGAAAAAGATAATTTCTATATAATTATTCAGAATACAGATATAAAAAGGAAAAAAATGTATCACTAAGGTAAGTGCATTTACTAAATATATCCTTAAATTATTAGCTAAATGGAGATTCATAATAGCAGGTAAAAAGAAAGTATCGACAAAGTAAATAAGTAAAGGCATTGACAAAAGAAAGAAACAACAGGTATCAACAAAGGTAATTATTTGATGACAATATGAGGGATATTTAACTTGACAAGTGCGTCTTGTATACAGTAAATAACAAGAAAAACAAGGAACTTAAATATTACCGACGTGAATGCAAATTGGCATGAAGCATGAAAGAACGAGAACATAAAGATTACACTATATGAATAAACTTAAATACTTATTGTCCTAAAGTTTCATTTGATATTCCAACTCAAGGATTTAGGGGAGGCTCTGTTGAGGATAGAATACTCGGATAATGGTAGATATATAAGGAAAATTATGTAATTAATGTATAAAGTTATTTTATTTCGTATTAAGAGTTAATATTATCACAAATGAGGATACATTATTTATTTATCCCAATATACCTACAAATGAGGTTGTGTTGGTACTTTAAACTTGTATACCTGGTATTTGTTATATATAGGAGAAATACTCTAAGAGGGGGATTTACCTTATTTATTAGAATTTTACTATTTTAATTACTTTGTCGCTCTAAAAATCTCTCTTTTATTTCTAGCGGACTCTTTGTTATATTTTCTAAATCTAAAACTGTTGGCATGTTTGATTAAGGTTTTGAGCTTTATCACTATTTGAGATATGTTATTACTTATATACCATTAATCATTCATATGTTTAAACGATTTGGAGTTTTACCGCACCTAAAAAATCCTCTTATCGAAAAAAGTACAACTTAGCTTCCTCGTAATTGACTTTCATTTGCCCACTCTAATTAGGTTTGGCCAATGTTCACAATCTAAGACATAGAGCTTTACAATAAATTTATTTTCTCACTTTAATAAGACCATCTTTCCATCATAATAGAGTTTTACACTATTTTTTTTATCTTGAGCATAACTATCCTCATCTCAATTGACTTTCATTCTTCTAATCCGATATGCTTGTGTATCACCTAATCCATATAGGCACTATAAATATATCTTCTCACTCTTTAAGCCTGACTTATATATCATTGATCATTCCCATGTTTAACTAATATGGGACTTTGTCGTACCTAATAAATGTTCATCTCGTACAAATTTCCACTTTAGATTTCTCTTAATTGTGTTATATTCACTCACTCTAATTAAGTTGTGCCATTTTTCAACACATATCAATATATATTTACTATATATCTCTATATTTTTACTCTAATCAGACCATCCTGTATAAGTCATAGAGATTTACAATAGATCTTCCACCTTGAGAATGGATAACCTCTTATCACTTGAGCCATAACACTACTACAAATTTGATATGCTCACTCTAATCATGCCATACCGACTAAGCCTGAACTATAAAATACAACATATTTTTCATATTGAACATGACTGGCCTATTATGTACGATATAATTTTTTGGAAAAATTCTAAAGATTTGATACATTTTTTTGGAATATGGATGTCATATATCTGCCTCCATATATAAGTATGAACAACATGATCCCTACAATAGGTATAATATTTTCCGTTTTAGGTTCGAAGATTGTACAAATTTGTATTTGTCCACGTCCAAAATGCATTTTTATGCGAGTTTGACCGACCACATATATAATTGGTTTGAGAAATTATATATAATTATTATTTCACTTGGTTTTCTTTCAAGTAATCACAATTCAATTTTATTTATCATATGTATGAGCGAATGATGGATTTTTTTTATCTTTATATGTAGATAAATTTGATTATTATAGGTTATGATTTTTACGGAATTAAGGCACTAAAGCATGATTTGGCTCATAGGTTTGCTATGAAAGACTTAGGCTTGTTATTGTTTTGGGTATTGAGGTGGCTCGGTATGAGAAATTATATATTATTTCTTAACCAAATATATATCTGATCTCTTTGAGTGATCACGGTTGTTTGATAACACGACGATATACACTCTTCTTGAAACTAATACTCGATGTTTACTTACTAACCGTGCCCCTCTGTTAGACCCATATATGTGTCGTAGTTTTGTGGAGAGCTTGGTATATCTTTCAGTTACTTAATAGAATATAGCTTATGCTGTTCATGTTGTTAATCACTTTGTTATTGCGCCTATATATATCAGTTGATGATTTGTACTTCGTATCTTGAGATATCTTCATGGAACTTGTTTATAAGGCCTCTTATTTCTTTCAATATCTTCACTAAAACTGCATGCTTATAGTGATGCTAGTTGAATTATCATTATCGTCAATCCACCTATGGTTTTTTTTAAATTCATTAATCTCGTAGAAAAGAAATATGATATTGTTTCCAGATCTTTTACCGATGCTGAGTACCGTGTTACATCATTTATTACATGTGAGATTATTTGGTTACGATGACTTCTTGTTGATATGGGGATTAACATTACTTAGTCCACTTCTTTACATTATGATAAAAAAAAGTATCATGCATATTGTAAATAATTATTTTTGTAATGAGATGACTAAGCATACTAAAATTGATTATCACTTGACTTTTCATTACTTGCAGTTTGGGACTGTTTTGATTCCATATCTTCCATTAACTTTGCAGGTTGTGGATATATTCACGAAAGTTTAAGCCCATCGATTAGAATCATGGTTTAAGGTCATTTCCCAAGTCGCGGGGTACTAGGAGGAATTCATCCCATGAAGTATCTGATAGTCTCGTCTCATTCTAATGAAATTGAAGAGATAATCTTTCCAATTAGAGATAGTATGAGGAGTGCATCTCCTTTCGCAATTTTCAATGGTTCTACGTACCTGACCATGTTCATTGTCGAGGATTTTCCATGCTCTGATCCCAAATTTTATCTCTCGAATCATTAGTTGATCTTAACATATGACTTGAATGAATTCTAGTTGATTGCGTGCTGCTTACAGGCTCCTTTGCTGGTAATAATCAGAATGGAGATAATTTTTCCTAAGCTAATTGAAGAGGATCGAGATATGAGTTTCAGGAAAAGGAAGAGGTGTTTCTTTTTGTCTAAATTTTTAGCCGTTTGTGTTGTTTGTGGTGTGTTTCAACCCTAAAACTAAGAATAATTGTCTTGGGCTTTTCGACCCAGGATATTCTTTGGACTTGAGGAATACTTATTCATACTTAATCCTTGTATAGGCCTTTTTCATATCAATAAAATCTTAATATATTTTTTGTTTATTTTATTCGTACAGTTAAAACGAAAATATTATCGTTCAAAGTAATTAATTTTCGAACATTATAGTTAATAATAATGTTTGAGAACCTAAAAAGATCCAAACCCAATAAATAAAATAGATAAATTATAACTAATAGAATCAAACGACTCTGGAAATAAAATATAAATTATGACCGTGTATAAAAAGATTAGCTGAGTTGGTGGAGTAAGGCATGTGATCAAATGTCATGAGTTTGAGTTTTTCTACAAACGCTTTTTGGAGTGAGTCTGTCCACTTATGTTGTTTACCTTCTCGCGTTGGGTTGCATGTTAGACTTAAGGTTTACCTTGTGCGCACTCGTTGAGTAGCGACTACGGATTCCTCAAAAAAAAATATAAAAAATGCATTCTATACTAACGGAGGATTCTCTAAACAAATACATATAAAACGCATTCTATACTAACAGAGGATTCCCTACAAAAATACCTTATATACTAACTATACATACAACTCGAATTTATATTAAATTAATATGATAAAAAAGTTTACTTTTTTTAAAAATATAGTATTCGTAGTAGAATATGTACGGGAGTTGTTAGATCTATCTTAATTATAATTTTCTTTTCTTTTTAAATGATAAATTTTGCTAATTTTTCATTTTTATAATGAATTAATTTTTTCCAAATTTTATTAAATTTATTTTGTTTAAAGTTGAGTTGGAAATTTAAATCTATTTTATTTAAAATATATATAAATTTTTGTATTGGATTTGGAAACTAAATCTTAAATTTTAAAAACTATATAATTTAATTTTATATTTTCAAAATTTAAATAATTATTTAAATAATTATTAATATTGAATCTAAATTAAAAGTTACTTAAGAAAAGTTAAAAAGAAAAAATGAAAACCGTCCCCATATTCTTTTGCGCAGTAGTCTTTGCTTTAATTTGAAGTTATACGAAAATGGCCCAACATATACAATGATTCATTTACCAAAAGTAAAGAAGGAGACAAATGTGTTTAGATGGGTGTTTTTACTTTTACTGCCGTTAGATTGGTGGCCTTTAATGTTTATGTACGGGTTTTAGTGGTTCAATTTGAAAGCTAAAAAATCAGGTAAACTCTAAAAATTGGTTGGAAATAATTTTAAAATTAAGGAAGATTTACGCAATTATCGGTAATTTTAATTTGAGATTTGTTAAACAAAATAAAAAAATTATTCTCTAAAATTGCATAAGAAAATAAAAATATTTTTTTAAATATAATTATTATTTTGCTTAAAAATAAATTGAAAAATTGGGAAAACAATTTTATCCAATACTTTTGGTTTTTTTAATAATCTCTTCTATTTATTTTTTCGATAATTATTGGTAACTATTTTTAAACAAAATTGAATTAAAATTTTAAAATAATTTTTTTGAATTCAATTTATATAAATAAAATAAATATTTTGTTCATTTGAAGTTGGTTGTAATTGTAAACCACAATAAAAGTAGAAGTTCAAATAGTACTATTACTTACCGTTAGACTAGCATGGGAAGATATCATATGTTTGAAATTGACTAGACGTGTGTGACGTATCATAACAAACGAAAATAATGGGTGGTATTGGTGAACGGTGACGTGTTACGGTGTGATAACAAAATTTCGGTACTCATATAGTGTAGTCTTTTCAAGACAAAAAATTTGAAAGAAAAGAAATATTCCACTGTGCATGAGCAAGTAACACATTAATATAAACTCCTAACCCATCGGAAATGATTAACTTTTGTGATTTATAAAAAAAAGTTAATCATATCTGATGTGTTGATATGATTACACAACGAACACAAAACTTAAATATATCTCAACTACTTTGTACTAGCATCCCTCGCCAAAACAATATTGTAAAAATAAAAAATTGTCATTTTGTTGGGGCGGTTTTTTTTGTTTTAATTATTGAAGTGTTTTTGTGTCTTTTAGCGAAAAACAATTTTCATTATTCTACCTGTGATTAATCAAATTATTATTGCGCATAATTCAGAGATGTTTCTTTTTTAGAAATTATATAAAAAAAAATTAAATTATTTATTTTTATGAGTGTTTAGATGTACACATTTTTTTATTCGTTTTTATATCGAACGAAACAAGTTGTTTCTTAAAACACTATATATGTTTTTCTAAGTTATGATATTTGAGAAAAAAATGTTATCATTATTTTGATCCGACAAGTCAAAAGCTATATGTATTATGATATGGTCAATCTTTAGAAAATATTATGGTTTATTCTATTCCGATAAAATCACATGACGTAGCCAAAATAAAACTTTAGATTATTGATTCATTCGGAAATGATAGTGATACATTCATTTTTCATGATTTAATAGTTGATGTGACATTTACATGAGATATACTATTTATGCTCTATCAATTGTTCGAGTATGTTTTTTTGCTATAGTGAAACAAAATATTTTCCACTTGTTAGGATATTTACTCGTATAATTAAGTCTACCAAACTGCCATATTTTGTTTATTATTTTTACTAAGCTTCGTTTACTTTTTTCATAGCAAACATATATGATTTATATTAACTCCAGTAGAATAAATAGTTTATTTCTAAAACCTCCACTTTGTAAGCATACAATTGGTTATTTTTAAAATAAAATAAAATATAAGGGATATGTTGATAGGCATAAGGCTCTTCTTGTAATATAAATGTACTTGTAGAAGTATGGTATAGATTACGAGGATACATTTTCTCCAATGAAAAAAATAACGATAATTCATACTCTTAATGTTATTGAATATGTTCAAAAGTGGAAGATATTTCAACTGCATGTCAAAACTATTAGTCTAAATGGTGATCTTAATGAGGAGGTTTACATGACTCCTTCCTTGAGGGTTTCTCATCAGTCACGTAATTTTTTCGGCTTAATAAATATATATGGTCTCAAACAAGCTTCTCGTGTTTGGTTTGAGAAATTATATATATAATTATTATATATATATATATGGTCTCAAACGAGCTTCTCAGCATTAGTAAAATATCTAGAAACAATATCATTTCCTTTATTTTCTACAAGATTAATGAATTTAAAAAAAACCATAGGTGGATTGACGATAATGATAATCCAATTAGCCTCACTATAAGCTCGCAATTTTAGTGAAGATATTGAAAGAAATAAGAGGCCTTATAAAAATGTTCCATGAATATATCTCAAGATACGAAGTACAAATCATCAATTGATATATATATAGGTGCAGTAACAAAGTGACTAACCACATGAACAACATAAGATATATTCGATCAAGTAACTGAAAGATAAATTGATCATTGTCAACATAACAACATTCTGCATAGTAATAGTCAAAGTGCAATTCAATTGGCGAAGAATTCAACATTTCATTCGAGAACCAAGCACATCAGTCGTCGTTATAATTTATTAGATCTTTATTGGAAGATGAGGTGCTAATACTGGAAAAAATCTAAGGAAGCAAGAATCCAGCTGATATGTTGACAAAAACAGTAGTCATTGAAAAACTAAAGTTCTGTTTAGCTTCAGTTGGTCTGATTGAATCAGTACTAATCTTCCACCATATGATAGATTACCTGAGTTCAACTTATTAATTCTTTGTCTAATCTTATGAACCAGCTCATCATATTTGTTAAGCTTGTTAGTATTGTTAATGTAAAAACCTAAGTATTTCATTGGAAATGTTTTATAATTAAAACCAAAACTTTCTTCAAGAGTTTTAATCTTATGAGAACTTAGCCTATGAGAGGTAATTATATCAGATTTTTTTCAGGATTTATGCTTTGACCAGAGATGTTTTGCTATAAAGTTAGGAATTTTTATAATCTATTAATGTTGTTTTTTATCCATTCACAAAGATGATAAAGTCATCAGCACAAGCCAAACAATTTATGTTCATTTTACCTATAGTATTGAACAACATGTGTTGGTGCTTATTAATTAAGTTGTTAATTCCTCTAATGAGGAATTCTTCAACAAGAATAAAGAGAGTGGGGAGATGGGACCCCTTGCCTAATGTCATTCACACCCTTTAAGAAATCATTTAGTTTTGTAATTCTTAGAACATAAAAGTACACTGAGTTGATGTTGTTGTTTATCAGACTTATGAAATTATCATGAAATTCAAAACCTTTCATGATATCTAATACGAATCTGCTGGAAATTTTGCCAAATTCTTTTGTCATATCTATTTTTAGAATAATATTATTACATCTAGGTTTTCTATTTATGTCATGAATGATTTATTGAGCAAGAAAAATCTGATCATGAATACTTATATTATGAAAAAACTTCTTTCCTCAAGGGAGATGATCTTTAGGAGAATTAAAAAAAGCCTACCATTAATGATTTTAAATAAAATTCTATTTAAAACAGTGCAAAGACTTATAGGTCTAAACTATTTCCACTATGGTATATGAGCCAATACAAAAAAATATTTATAAAGACGGGTACGAAATACATGAAGATCTAGGTAGCAGAGAGAGTCGCCCACATAAACAATATGACCTCACAAACACCTACAAGCTCGAATGACCTCATCCAAATTTCTTCAGCCTTAACTATACTACAATATTTGACAAAGACACAAGCTTCAAAAATTGGAAAACTTAATCAAATATACACATGTCTTTGAAATATCTCAAGTTCATGAACCGTCGTTACCACTCGTTAACCCGTATAACCTTTACAGAAAAAGGATCATTGACACAAGGTATCCAAATACTAATCAATATTAAAACACCACTATTACAAGAATATGTCTAGTCTTATAGATTGAACCAGTGTGGTATACAAGAAACTATGATCGAACAATATGTCACTCTTGAGATACCAAAAAGGTTTATAATATGATGGAAGGCAGAAGGTTAGATACACCTCGACATTGGAGTTGTTCGTGTAGTTCTAACGCTTCACGAGAGAAAAAAGTGACAATTCACGGCGTGACTCACTCTTTTAGATAAACAGTTCCTCTAATACCAACATGTAGTATCCATAATGATCATTACCACCCTGCATTCAACTCGCCAACACATTCAACTCATGAATAAACCTTTGAACATAGCTATTCAACAACTCCCTTCTTCTTTGATAGTATATGATATTTATCCTTCGTATATGCTTTATTTCCAAACAAATCAATTTCTAAATGCATGTCAAAGACCATAAAAAAATTAATCGTCTCTTTAGGTAAAACGTTAAACCATTCCAACAGATTTCCTTTAAATATCATTGAAAAAGATCTCCACAATAATATGTTATCAGCATTGAATCAATCATCATATTTCTAAACTTCTCCAGATGATGTTCTGGATCCCCATACCCATCATAAGTCTTCATGCGATATAGATCAAACCTCCTAGAAAGCTTCAAAACATATAATATGTCATTCAATATTTTTCCTTAGTATACTAAATTACCTTATTTACTTTACTTTTCTTAGATTCTAAGTTACTTGACTGATCCTCGCCTTCTATTTCTTTGATTATTATTTTTCTTTGACTCTTTACTTCATCTTCCTCCAATTTTTTCTGTATATTTAAAAACCACTTCTCTTTCTCTAACCTCTTCAAAATAATTCACCTAAAATCACCTTATCCCCTATATATTTTCTTGTATCTTTCAACACTAGTTTATCAGTTAAAAACTGTAATGCATATGATAATTTCTCAAATGTTTTTTGAACTTCTTACTTTTTTTCAGCTTGCACCTCTTTTACTTTAACTTGTTTCATTTTATATTTTTAATTTGAGCTTCCAAAAGTTGAACGTTAGAGAGATTTGTTGGTAGACCTTAACCTATGTGATTTTCACCTTCAATATTCGAAAGAACAGATCCTTGAATGCCATATCCATTATACACATGAACAGATCCTTGAACTTCATACTATCAGATATAGTCGGTTTGCCACTCTCATTTCATGATTTATTTCCTCAACATCATTTACACATAAATACTGATTACTTATCTTTGATTTTTCCTCTTCAATAGAAGAATTTAACACAAGTAGAGGGAATCCTGGTAGGATTACCTTGAATTAAGAAATTTCTAGGATATACTATTTTCATCCCTGATAGCGTCATTACCATTGGTAGAAGAAAAAAAAGATTAAAAAGAAAAATTTCTCATAAACAGCCCCAAATTTGATAAGGAAAAGCTTTCTCAAATACTTAGCCAAAACGATGAATTACAATAATTAAATTATATGAATAAAGTGAGATATCTTTGTATTAAATAAATGTGATCAGTATTTTAAAGGATATATTACCTCATATTTATAGGGTTTACAAATATTTCCATGTATATAATGTTATTACACGCCTATGTAATCATCACTTTACAAGTATGATTTAGCTATAACCGTCTAACGAACTTATTTTCCCTCTATATGAAATGATCACATATATAGATGCGTGCATTTGACGCGACTTACACACATATTTACACTATATCCTCGTCAACTCATAGCTTGTGCTTCTTCATAATTCCAAATAACCCATTGTCTAGTTCATAATTCATACATTGTCAAATTACTAAATTGACTTTCTCTTATTATTATTAATTTCTTTTATTTCATAAAAAATCTTGTCTTATATCGCGTCATGATCTTCAATAAGTGCTAGAAATTGAAGCAATCTCTGGGAGATCCATAATATCATCCTCTATATTCCTCTATTCAGCGTCCTATTCAACCACACTCACTAATATACTGTTAAAAGAGATTTTCTCAAGTTCACAATCAAAGAAACCTACAATACCATCTGTTTGCACATCCCTTATGTCGGATGAACAAGGTTAGTTTGAAATAAATTTAATATTCCTCGTCACTTTTTTGCATTTGGCTTGCTACACAAGGTAAACCGACCACTCACGATAAGACTATGAGTTGGGAATTTAACACTCACCCCGAATTGCGTCTTATGAAATTTCATCTTCGAAACTATCAATCATATATTCTACGATCGTAACTTCTCTCTAAGAATTTTGGATTTCACAAGTTCTAAACTTGGATTATCTTTATATAATATTACCATTATGTGTCTCGGTTCCAAAAGGATTCTAACTGGCCTCCCTCCAGTTTACGTTATCTATAGTGTGTCTGCTTCGGCGCGATTGTTTACTATATCTGGAAGAAAAGGAAATACAGAATCTTTGGCTCATCTTCGACCCTTGCGTCTGCGTTATCCTCTAACTCGGGTTCTTTGGACCCAATATTGTATGACCTACACAATCCTTTTAATCTGTAACTTAAATTTGTTAGTTATTTTTGTATATACAGTCTGTAATCAATTATCTTTTGCTGGTTTGCTACTTACAATGATAATTTATTTCCCACATAAATTTGGATCTTTATTAATGAATTTGGGTTAAAAAAGATTGGGTTACAGAATAATAAATTCCCAAAAGAGAAAAGATTGTTGGTTTGTTGCTTATGTTCACATGTTTTTCGAATACGTTGTTTTTGTCGCGTTGATATTGTGCTTTCACTTATTTCCTATCGTTCTAGTTTACATCATGTTCAAACCTACTTTTTCAGTTTTTTTTCTAATTTTTTATGTCATTCTTCTTGGTATGTTCCAGATATATGTAAGAGCCAATTTTATTTTATTTAATATATATATTTTTGAAAAGTATGTTATTTAAATATTAAACAAATAGTTACCAAAAGTAATTTTTAGCGCAAAAACAAACTAAGGACTTCGTCTTATACTAGCAACCTGCTTCATTCTGACAGTGTTTCAATGAAACTCAAGATGCAGCAAACTCTCCAACAAATCTTTGAATCTATCGATGAAATCAGTACCAGTTACCTGAGAGAGCCACAAAATTAGAGTTATTCAATATTTCAAATCACTCTGCAATTACAATGAAGCGACTAAATTGAATGAACAAAAGTTGTTTGATTAAAAGCCTCAAAAAGATCAACTCAGAATATCTACTCTCGAAACAGCAAGTAATGATCAACAGAAAGCTTGAACCAGACATAACAATTTCCACAAGAAGAGCAAGAGCAGAGCATTATCCTCATGTAGATTCCATAAACAACAACATGTACTCTTCGATTAATCTATCAACTTTTAAAAATGAATTGTAAAGATTGTGGGATCCATGGATGGTAATAACATTGAAATCACCAATGGTAACCCATTCCTTAGAAGTAGTAGCTATATTCCTGAGATCATTTCAAAGCTCCCTCCTATTATGTCTTTGATATTCTCTTTGAAGATGATAGATTTCAGTCTTCTAATTGAAGCCTTCTTTTTTTTATTCCACGGATATTCCAGCTAAGCATCTTATTATAATCGAGAAATGATGAATGAGGTTTATTGGTCCATGAGAATCTCAAGGATTTAATTATAATTTTTTTAGGTTTCTTATTTCTTCTAGCCTCTTTTAGTTTTATGTTGAGCACTTTATTGAATTCACCGCCACTTTCTTTGGTTTTCAGAGTGGGAGCAATATGTAAGCTTCCAATATTGTGTTGATTAGGAGTAACATTGCCAAAAATCAGATTTTCATGATCAAGAGAATTGATTAAGTTGTAACCCTGGTCTAATGTTTGTATAACTTATATTATTCCTTATTATTCTTCTTCTTCTTCTTCTTCTTCTCGTGTTTTGTTATTTTGATTTTGAGCTTCCTGTTGACTGTTACTAGCATATGTTTCTTTAATTTCTTGCGATATTTTGGTAGCATAATGTTTTTCTGGTGTGAGATTCTCTTTTTGTTGAATATAATATACCTCATCCTCCATTTTTGGATATGGTTTGGTTATCATAAATTTCACTTTTGGATGATAAGCTTTGTCATTGTGTGTTTCTGTGAATTTGGAGATTATATTGTTTTGCTGATCACTTTTATTGCCGAAAATCTCTGTTTTAGATGGTTCATATGTAGGATGGAGTTTGATAGTCTCTTTCTTGCACATATCTTGATTGCGGCCCAGGTGAAAACAACATTTGCAATACTTTGCCAAGTCTTTGTAATTAATAGATATCCAACAACCTTGATTATCACCAAATCCTACTCAGATGTTGTGTTGTAATTTTTTGGAAGTATCCGTAGCCATCTACGTATAACTAGCATTTTCGTACGCTTTGTTCTAATCCTGTACAATAATCTTTAAAGGTTCCCCAATAGTTGAAGTTATTTCTATGATGATACTGTCATTGTATAGGTATTCATGAATTCTTTCTATTCTTACCCAAACAAACATTATAACACTTTTGAATTTAGGATTGAAATCCAATTTCCATTGTAAAAACCTCATTGAAGCCTCTTTAATGGTCCAAACATTCATACACCATATTTTGCATATATCATCTTTTAGATCAAACTCCAGGAGAACATATCTAGAATCTTATATCGAAATACTATAATCTTATTTAAATTTTAAAAATTCCAAGAATTGGTTAAACAACTTTGTTTTTGGAGAATTTACGTGTGTTTTGATGCCAAGAGTAGTTGATCTTGAACAATTTGAGAGTACTGTAAGGAGATATGATCCGTTTTTTTCCAAAATGGTTATAGGTTTGAATGCATGTTTGTTGATTATCTTCTTCACATTATCTACATAAGACTTAGTTTTGTTGTTGGCAGTTGCTTTGTCATTTACATTGTTAATTTTCATGACATTGTTTATCAATAGAAGATCTAAAAAATCTTCATCCTCAAATGTAGTTTTTTGCACGTTTCCATGAAGAATTGATAAAGCAATATAGCTTTATAATAAGAACATAAAAGCTAATTAGAAGAGATCAACATGGGAAGACTATAACAATGCAACAAAAAATGCATAAAAGAGATGAAGATCCATCTAGCTTCTCGGTGCATTTTTTGAAGATCAAGAAAGCCTCCTTAGTACTCTTCTCAATTTTTAGTAGTACTTAAATTTGACTTTAAACTTTTTTTAAAATTTTACATTCTTTTAATTTTCTATTTCAAAGTAATTCTCTAATTATATTATCTTTCTATAGTTTATTTTATTTTGGGTTTTTATAATTTATATATACTGTACCCATCAATCATAGACTAAAATATAAACATGCAATAGTATAATTGTCTTCTATTATTTTGATCTATAGTTAATTTTGTATTTGAAATTTATTTTATTTATATTTATAATTTATTTTATTTCATAAAATGTAATTTTTTTAAAATTTAATCATATTAATTTTTATGAAGAAATAGTTAAAATCATAGGGACAAATACATTATTTATATCGATTAAGTTAAAATATTTTATTTTAAAATTTTAATTTGAAATACTAATAATTATTTGGAAAAAATTAGAACAAAAATCAAAATTATTCTGTAAATTTATATTTTTAATTTTTAATTTTTTTCCAAGATGATAAATATAATTAATAAATATTTTTTTATGCAATTTTACAAACTAATTTTGCCTTTTATTTTAGTAAATTCCAAATTACAGATATCGATAACCACATGTTCTTAGTTTTGAAGTTTACCAAAAATCACATGCAATATAAATTCTTCTAACAATACATTTGAACAGAGACATGTATCATCTTCAACGATTAGTTATTCTTAACCTTCAAAATTTCATATATTTCAAACTTTAACTCAAAAATAATAATCCAAAAACACATCTATTTTTATTTTTAAAAAACTAACAAAGCTAAATCCATAAAGGATATCTTTGAAGGTTTGTTGTTTTTTTTCTCTTATTTTCATAACCAACTTACATTTAATTGTACAACTCGAACAAAATTGCTTTTTAGTAACCAAATTATACGTAATTCTACAATTGAAACACAATTACTTTTCTCAGACTTATTTTGCAACCAAATTACATGTATTTACGCAAATAGAACACAATCCATTTTCAAAAATCAACCCAAAAATGCACATATTTTTGAACTATAAAAAAATTAATTGTTTCAAAAAATTAACATTTATGTTCACAAAACAAATTTGTATTTTATTTTTCCATACAATCAAACTTATTTCGCAACCAAATTTATATTTACGTAATACATTACGTATTTGTACACCTGGAACACCATATCTTAATAGCAAGCAAATTTTATGTAATTCCGCAACTGGAACTCAAGTGTTTTTTAGCAACCAATTTGCACGTAATTGCGCAGCTGGAACACAATTGCTTTCTCTAAGCTAACTTTGTAACCAAATTACACATAATTACACAAGTAGAATATTATACTTTTGAGTTTTCTATTGGATGTGTATGATCAATTTATAGACTTTAAACTCTATAAGAAATAATTTATTAAGATGGCCGAAGTGAAAAGTGTTTTGGAATTAAAAGATCTTGAAATGAAGACTGTTCTAAAGAGTGGCTTTGAAGGTATTAGACTAAGTGTGAATGGTTGGTTTGGAAGGAGATAATCAGTTAAAAAGAAAAGAAAACTCTAGGTCCACATCAATAAACATTGTGAATGGTTGTAAATTAATATGTTGGTTGTGCAATAAGGAGGTCATTTCAATAAACATATCCCTAAGAGGAGAAATAATGATAGTTATTTAAAGTATGATGTCAAAGATGATCCAATAAATATTGGTTTGAAAATTAAATATTATTTAATAGTGGTAAGGTCATTATCAAGAATGATGAACCATGTGTTGTAAATGAGATAAATAAAGTCTGGCTCAAGTTGTCTACAAGACTTGAAAAAGTTATAACAAATTTAAGGTATGTGCCTGATAGTAAACAAAACCTTATTTATATTGGCATGTTAGATGAGCAAGGTTTTAAATAGAAGGGTGAAGATGACAGACTCATAGTCTCGCAATATTCACTTTTTTTTATTATAAAAGCCTATGGGACTAATGGTGTATTAGTTCTTGAAGGTATTTAGTTGTTGGGTTTGTGTCTAGTGTCGAAAGATATCCAACCATGTTATGACATATGAGCTTCGGGTATGTGAGTGAGAAGGCCTTATTGAGCTTTGGAAATAAGGTTTGTTGAATGCTAGCATAGTTCAGAAGATGAATTCTTACGAGAGTCGTGTGCTAGGTAAAAATAAAAGGATTAAGTTCATGCATATAGTCAATAAAATCAATGATGTGCTTAAATATGTTCATACAGATCTGTGAGGTTGGTCACGATAATCTACTATGGATGGTGCAAGGTAATTTATGCCTTTAATTGATGATTACTCTACATAAGTATGGGTTATATTTTTAAAGACCAAGAATGAAACATTTGAAGCTTTTAGGAACTGGAAGAAGTTAGTGGAATATCATATTAGAAATATGTTGAAGATGTTGAGAACTAACAATGAAATAGAATATATGAATGATGCACTCACTAACTACTGTTCTAAACTTGGCATTTCTATAACATCAAACCGTGAGAGAAACTCCCCAGTGTAACAGGCTTACCAAAATGATGAACTGAACCTTGCTTGAAAAAGTTAGAAGAACTTTCTTTTATGATAGAATGGACCAAATATTCTAGGGAGAAGTTATGAAAATAGCTGCATATATCATTAATAAAAAGTCCATTTACGATATTGAAGTTTAATGTCCACAGTGAGTATAGACTAGAAATAGACTTGTGCTGGAACATATGAGAGTGATTAGATGTGTTGCTTACGTACATGTGAAGGAATATTAGATTCAAACAAGATCATTATAATGGACTTTCCTCGACTATCCAGAACGAATAAAAGGGTATATCTTATGGTGCCTCAGACTTGGGACCTAGACGTTAGAAGACTTAGATCAATAATAACATGTTTTTATGGGGATTTTATGCCACTGATGAAGGTGGTGGAAGTCGAATCTAGTTCTCCCGAGAAGAGATGTGAAGTGGATGAGTAGTCTGTAAAAGAGAGTAAAGCTGATGATCTTTTTGCCAAAGATAATTCAGACCGTGTCCAGTTTTGGCTCATGTAGATGAAGTTAATCCATTGTATGAGACTGAATATTTTTGATAGTTTTATGCTCAATAGAATTTGGATGATCAGACTGAAGAGCAACATGATCTTGACAGACGTATCGTTTTGCTGATGTTATTAATTAATTTTTATCAATCAAAATACAGGGGTATGTTCTTGAACTCTAGAGCTATTATAGTGGTTTGAAGAGCATTGATAAGAAAAATAGCTTAAGGCCATGGGGGAAGAACTGAGGTATCTAAAGAATATAAACGTCTGAATTCTTGTGAACCATTTGTAGGGTCATAACATTTTTAGGAGTAAATATATATTTAAGATGAAGCAAAGTATTCATGGTGTTGATTTATCCATATACAAAGCTAGGGCTAATGTATTCATGCAAAAAGATGATGTTGATTTCATTGATATATTCTCACGAGTTGGATATTGAGCTTCTATTATATGGCCTACTTTTGATAGTCGATCCACCTTTACTACTATTACCCCTAATTTTTCAAAAGAAAAAGCTCTTCGTTTTCGGATTATCGGTCTTACGCTCAGATTAAAAGTTAAAGTATGAAAAATTATATTAGATTAAATCCCCATCACATCCTCAGTACTCCAAGCAAAAACACTTAAATTTTTTGATAAGTAATCTATCAAACACTTCCTTATCTATGTTGGCAACATCATTCATATCCTCAAACCTATCCCACCATGTATACTTCTATCGTTTCATCTGTTATTAATGATCCATGGGCCTATCTCAAATCATCTAACCCTTTCCAAATCCAAGGTAAACCCCTCTAACTGCTATTCTTTCATCCCTTCGTCACCACCGACCCGCTTGGTGTGCAAGGTGATTGCATAACATTCTCGAGCTCTTTGTTGACTACTTTGAACCGTCCTCACACGATCTTTAATCGCATATTTCAAAAACCGGTAAACTATGGAAGCTATGGCGTGCATATTTGACAACCAAGATCTACCAAAGATCGCATTGTATGTAGTTGTACTATCTACAATCACAAATAACACTAATGAATCCAATTATCATTCTTTCTGATCATAGGATTACTAGAGGGTCTTGTATGTTTCAAAAATTGAAAAAAACCATACATCAGAACTACCAATATTAATGAGTATCATTTTGATATAATCCTTGTATATATTGACCCATCATACCAGCGTTTGTAATCATGTAAAGTCCTTGCTCTGAAGGGTTTGTGAACTGGTTAATCACATTATCTTCAAAATTTGGATTTTCAAGTATATACCTAGATCCACTTCGAATAATTTTTATTCGACAAATATCTCATCTTCGTGTATCCATATACTCGTTTCGACGATTGATAATTTCCATTGGAATTGGAGACAGGTGATTCACTTGACTCTGAAAGAACATACCTATGTTTATCTTTCCTTTCCTTTTAATAAGAACGATAGCTTTGATCAATCTGAAATTGAACTTCCCAACGATTACCTCTTCCTTTAAAAGTATATCACGAGTCTTTTCAGAACAACCCACCAGATTTCTATATTCGTTCACCCTATAATCTCATATTGGACCCTTCGTGGTTTAACCAAAACAATTTATTCCCTCTTATCAAACTGGTTATTTAGCTTAGTTATTTTCTCTAATAACTTTATTCCTACGATCTTCTAAAGCTATGGTTGTAGTAATCATCCAACTGGATCGATTTGAGCTTTCCTTTGTCCAATACCTACCTCTATTACTTCTCTCTCTACGAACACTGTCGGATCTACTTGCGTTGTGGGATCCATATATCGCGCTGATTCAAACGTATATTTTTATAAGTTTATGGTTTTAAATATGATATCTGGGTACCAAGGATACATGCTACTATGCTCGCCACTAATCAATCCATGAATAATTGGAAATGAAGAGATGATATTTGGTCTAAAATAATTTTTAGGGTAGTCAATAGAATAGCTAGAGAAAGAAGGTATCAAGAGAAATCTTAGAGAGAAAAAGGTATTTATAAGGGTGCCAAGTTCCATGTAACATATATACAATTTACTTATTGGAATTTTCACCCTATCATGATACTAAGTAAAAACGTACTTATTACATATTGCATCTCTAGTCCTCTAAGTTTACATCCTACTTAAAATCTCACTTATATATTATTTATCGATCTTTTAAAACTTCCAAACCAATTATTTTAATTCAAATTAATTACATTCTTATCAAACCTCTCTATTGTTCTATCTGATTGGAGTATGGTAAGAGGGTTCTCTATATGCTTGTAAGTGGACACAAACGTGATGTTTGCCCAACTTCCAGTATCAATTAAGATAGTTCAGATTTCAGTATCCTCAATATCCAACTTGATAACTACAACATTCTCGTGCGGTCTAGAAACCTCTCTTAAGTCATCAACATAACAAAAGGAAATAGATCTCAATATATGTGGGTTGACATTTTTACCTCTAACTGTGTTGCTAAACTTACAACATGCCTCTTTCCTAAGTAGCTGGAGATTCTCGATATGATATTTTCACCAAAAATAGTAAATAATTCAAAAACATTGCACAAATGTTTCACCTTCCCCTCAGCTTTGGGTTTGTAAATTACAAGAACAGTCTCTCGGTTAGAATCATGGGCTAGATACTCCACATCCACATCAAAATCATTAAAGGGTATGTTTATGACCATTGCATTTTCCTACTTTGGTGAAACCTCAATTACCTCTCTTCAGACCATTTTTTGATCAACCATCGGTGGCTCATCCCGAGCTCTTGACTGTGCCTTAACAAATGTGGTTAGTTTACAATTCTCAATCGGGGTTTGGATTTCCTTCTTTAAAGCTATGCCGTCATTCATATCATAGCATCAATTATTCTAATATATGTAATATTGGTTATTCCTCCGTTCCCCTGGAATCTGAATCAGTAGTGGTTTCATGAACTGAATAAAATTCCATGTTAGTAGTGACGCTCTCCATCAATTTTGCATAATTAACCAGGCCGGACTTAATAAGTATTTCTAGGCATGTGATGTTAACCTTGGGGTTATTGAATTACTCTAGGTTGATATAGCATTTTATTTATGTCTTTCAGGCGAAAATTAGTCACTATATGGGGCTAAATGTTTTGGATATGTTTATGTTGATGAACCAAGGTAGGTGATTGTTGATAAAGCGGGGTAGACGGCTGTTGAATCTATCTTTCCACAAGGATCATCTTTAATCTATTAAACTCTTCCATTTTGATAATTTCCTTGACATATTCTAGTAGAGCCCCAAAAGTCAAGACTTTTTCCTAGTTACCTCATTAACTAAATCCACAAGATAAGCCCTTATATGAAAAATTTAATTTCAACTTGCTCATAAGAATTATCCAAGCTATTTTTCCTATGAACGAAACGTTTGGTGTAGTATTTCAAACTCCCTCAACCAACCGTAAAAAATGAATTATTGTATTTCTATTCTTCCACATCTCCTTAATCTCCGTTATATATCGTTTAAATATTGTTCAGAGCATATAATTTTTTTTTATAAAACCTTACGAAAGCAACTTGTACAAATTTTAAGCACTATCTTTGATGATTTGAGAGAAAGCTCGACATAAAACGTATCATTGTCATCATAAATTGTTTAAATTTCCCTAGATGATTATCCGGATCCCTATTCCTATCAAACGTTTGCATTTTGGATATTTCAAATTACTTCGGTAGGTGTTCGAGGATAATTTACATAGATAATGGAGACCGCCTCTACTTATGTTTCTGACTATACTGCTGGCCATCATTAGTCGTAGTATAAAGACCCTATTTGGATGGATTCGTAAAATAATTGTTTACTTGGCAATAAAAACTCTCGTTCCCTGAACCCCATTATAACAGAGCATAACGTTTTTGTTGTCCCATAATTTGTTGTTGTCTGCCTTTTTCCCTTGCTACCATTCTACCACTCAACTATTCTTGGTGGTCTTTGTACCGATATTGAACACAAAACATATTTGAAAGAAAGACTTGAATGAACACAAGATTTAACGTGGTTCGACAATTGTCTACGTCCACGGGTGCCGCTAGAGAAAGGAGTTTCACTATGATAGAAAAGGTTACAGATTTCAGATTGGGTTTTGTGTAGTCCTAGTAGTCTATTTATAGGGAATTAATAGACTTACTAGACAGTGGACTTAATGGGCTCACATACTCTTTTTGGAAAATCATCCATTGTATTACAGCTTGTCAATGACACAAAACTGTACCGCCGAACACGGTACACTGTCCAGGCACTATTCGACTCATTCATAAGAGAGGTAATTTCATATATATTTGTTGGCATTGTACAACCATTAAGAGAAGAAATCTGTATACTCTTACCTTGCTTCTGGAGCATATTCAAATACCATGAGAGTGTTATGTCCCCTATCTAAATTTATATTTAGATAAAAAAAATTAGACCATTTTTATATATTTTTTAGGATGAATGACTCTTGATCGAGGAAGAATTTTAATATGTTTACGATAAATGATCGGGATACTCAATACTGAAATAAAAACATAAAAGATAAAGATGAGTCACATAACATAATATAATATAATATAATATAATATTTAATTTTAAAAAATAAATATTTTTAAGGATTTATTTCTAAACTAAATTAAGTTTTAAAAAAAGATTTTCACATCCCCTGCTCGTTTGGGTGCGTAAGCCCAGTACGCTCGTTCCTGACCGCATCCTACTAATGTCTGCTATATTCCAACCGAATCCGATGCAATCCTAAACACCATAAACTCTAATTTTCTCTACTTAAAACCGTGTGTCTATTCTACATAAACCTAAATTCGAAACTAACCCTAAATATAATCTATAAATTTCACTAAAAATCCTAACAAAATCACAAAAAATCATCATAAACAACCTAGAATCCATAAAGAAACGAGAAGGCAGCTGGATTTCAATTAGCTGGATGGTAAAAGAATGTTAAAGAGAAAGTAAAGAGAAGATAGAGAAATTTGAGAGAGAAGTGAGGGTAAAGAGGAGTGTTAGAGAGAAAATGAAGCGCAAGATAGCTAGTAAAAAAAAATCAGTTTATATACCCCAAAAGTTATCTTAGTCTAAATAGATAAACTTTACCAAATGTGTAAACTCAAATCTTAGACCGGTTTTGGTATGTATTGCGTGATCCTAATTTTATCATGGATAATTGATTTTACAATACCAATTAAATTTCAACGTATTGTGGTAAATTTTTAGAAAAAACCTAATAAATTTTCATTACAAAGATTTGATTTTTATTATACATTAATAGTAACTAAATAATATAATACTATTATTTTAAATTTGTTGAGAAATTTTAATTGATTGGTATATAACATTAAACTAATTCTAATCGGTTGATATTGATTTTGATAATTTTAAATTTATTGTAACAATTAAAAGATAAGTTCGGTATTCAAAATGAAACACTTCAATAATTAGTTTCTTTAGCAACTATTTTCGTGTGTAGTTGATATTTCACTCTTACTTTCGACTCCTATAGTTTGGTTGACAAGAATAAAATAAAAGCAAAGAGCAGATTATGTATAAGAATCTATTAATCACAACCAGTGGTGCAATCAAATGACAAGATTCATCATCATGGATTTAATGAAAGCTCTGGAAGTTACGATTGATTGCTGCTCAGAGGACAAAAACTGACGGTATAGCCAAGACTTTGCATGGAAAGCTAACTCCAGTAGATGCCGTTATTCAACTCACAAAGATTGATGACATGATGGAAGAGGAGGCTGTAATATTGCAGATGGAGGGAGTAGCACGAGGCATTTTCCTTGGGTGAAGAAGCCAAGTCACTGATAGATTTGTTAAGCAACAAGGAAAGCGAACACAAGTTATCATTTGTGCTTATTTCAAATTTCCAATGTCGTTTTGTGGCTTCAACAACAGGTTAGGACAAGCAATTTCGAAAACTGATTTTTCGGAATTTTCTTCTTTTATGATGTCTCGTCCACCCGAGAGGGATCCGATCACACGACGCATCAAATGTGCCACTGAACCTACGAATATGAGTAAGACCGTCAAACAAAATTTTAGTTTGAAAATTTCCGATAAGGAGAGGCGAAGTGTCAAACTTGTTAGTACTACACGTACGACTGTGAGTAAGACCGCCAAACCGACTTTTAGTTCTAAAATGGTCGACAAGGTGACACGAAGTGTCAAACACCCAACTATAACTAAGAGTAAGACCGTTGTTCCTAAACAAAGTCTTAGTACGAAGACGAAGATGGTCGATTTGATTGCTGTTGCGTTAAGTAAGGTTAATCGTGAGACTCGAGGACAAGTTTTGGGAGATCCATTACAAATTGCAGTTACTGTTGAGAAAGTTTTGCGACTTAAAAAAGTGGTTAGCGACAAGATACTAAAAAATGTATTTTAGCAATTGTAATATTAAATATTTTAATATAACTTGTAATATTTTAGCATTTGTAATATTAAATATTTTAATATGACTTGTAATATTTTAGCAATTGTAATATTAAATATTTTAATATGACTTGTAATATTTTAGCATTTGTAATATTAAATATTTTAATATAACTTGTAATATTTTAGCATGATAAAATATGATTTTGGTTTAAAAAATAATAAATAATATTTGTAATATTTAAAACCAAATCACAATAATAAAATTCAAAATGTAATATTAAAATTATATCAATATAACTTAAAAATAATAAATAACACTTGTTATATTTAAAACCAAATCACAATAATAAAATTCAAAATGTAATATTAAAATTATAACAATATAACTTAAAAATAATAAATAACACTTGTAATATTTAAAACCTAATCACAATAATAAAATTCAAAATTCAATATTAAAATTATAACAATATAACTTAAAAATAATAAATAACACTTGTAATATTTAAAACCTAATCACAATAATAAAATTCAAAATTCAATATTAAAATTATAACAATATAACTTAAAAATAATAAATAACACTTGTAATATTTAAAACCTAATCACAATAATAAAATTCAAAATGTAATATTAAAATTATAACAATATAACTTGTAATATTTTTGCATGATAAAATATGATTTTGGTTTAAAAAATAATAACAAACACTTGTAATATTTAAAACCAAATCACAATAGTAATCAAAATGTAATATTAAAATTAATATTTTCACATGATAAGATATAGTTTTTGGTTTGTAATATTAAAATCAACACTACTAATATTAGATCCAAAAACATAATAATAATAATAATATTCAAAATGTGATAATAACATAAGTAATATTTAAAATTGTGGACTATATAATAATTACAACACTTAAAATATTAATAACCAAAACAAATTAATACTAACCAAAATGTAATAATAATTTTATAATAATATGCAATATCTCAATATTTTATAAATATATAACATTTATAATCTTTACAAATAAACCGCGGTTTTTTACAAATAAACCGTGGTTTCGCAGTCCTGCTGGTTTACTCCTTATGCGGTCCTGCAGATTTGCAGTCCTGCCGGTTTGCGGTCCTGTCGGTTTGCGGTCTTAATGGACCAGTTTTGCAGTTGAACCGCCAGTTCATAAAAAATTGCCAATTTTGAACCGCGGTTCCAGAACCATTTGCCACCACTACTCTTAGTCCAGTTTTATAACTACTATTCGGACATTCCTTGCAAACAAATTACGTTACTTATATTTCATTTATTCATAATCTTAAAATAAATTTTATATTTTAATTATAACGTTTTAAGCTATCGTTTGAATTTGTCTCAATACATGAACATCTTAAATGGAAAAAAAATTAAGATTAAATTACTGTAACATCATGATTCTAATTTAAAAAATTTATGTATTTACACGTTACCAAAAATTAGTTTCTTCTTAAAAAAATTATTTTACAAAATTGATATGAAGAAAAATTAAAAACGATTGATTATAATTGAAGGTATAATATTTAAATAAGAATTTGACCGTAATTATGAAAATTTTATTTAAAATATGTAACTTGTGATAATTTTAGAAATACAAATTTAGTTTTTTTAATTCAAAACTTTTTATGTACAAGCTTTTAAATATTTTACGAGTCGTTAAGAAAATAGGTTTCATTGTATGCCAACAATGATAAGCATACTATAAAAGCTTACCAACCAATACTAAACCCTTATTAAGCGGATCCAGAACTAAAATGAAGGGTAAGCCAAAAATACTTATATATAAAAAAAGTAACAACAAATAAATGTACAAGTATTACGATGAAAAAATTGTAAGACATTTGTGCTTTTCATTGCTAATTTTGTGCTATATTTATGTTATATTTGTGCTAAATTTACACGAAGCTTACAAAAAACTGTGCTAAATTTGTACGGAACATGGAAATACTATAACACATTAATCTATACCTAAAAACATGGTTTAAGCATCAAACTATATTAAACTATATGGTTTGAATATAAAATCATACTTAAATAAGCGATAATTACATAATATACTTACTTGAATTATCAAATTATGCCTAACTACATGGTTTTTGCAGCAAGTAGCAGTTAAACAAGTAGGAAAGCATCACAAACTATAAAAAATAATTAAATCGTAGAAAATTGGTTTTTTAATCGAAATAACCTCTACCTAATTTAGCCTCGACTAGCAATTCTAGGTAGACTCTATTTTGGATAAATAAGAAATGACGTGACCTTTACTATTGGCACCTTCCCTTTATATTTTGGTGACAACTGACAACAAATGGTGCACCAACTTAGAATAAATTCTTCTTTTGTATCTTCTTCTTCTCCTC
Organism: Limnanthes douglasii subsp. nivea; assembly: GCA_036936605.1. Taxonomy (NCBI): domain Eukaryota; kingdom Viridiplantae; phylum Streptophyta; class Magnoliopsida; order Brassicales; family Limnanthaceae; genus Limnanthes; species Limnanthes douglasii. The sequence continues at coordinate 27,696,970 of JAUPFV010000003.1, read as the reverse complement.
TCTAATGTCTTCTCCGATGAACTTCAACAACGTACAAGAGACCGAAAGCTTCAACAACGTACAAGAGACAGAAAGCTTTAAAAACTTAAAAGAGACAGCAGACTTAGACGGTAAGTTAAATTTTTTCCTTTAAGTTTAGATTGTATCTTCTTCTTTTTAATTGAATTTTTTTAATTATTGTTTTAAAACAGAAATACTAAACCGTACTATCTTCTTCTTTTATTTTTTTAATTATGCCAACAATGATAAAGCATACTATAAATGCTTATCAGTCAGTACTAAACCCTTAGAGGCGGATCCAGAACTAAAATGAAGGGTAAGCCAAAAAAAAATTATATATACAAAAAAGTAACAACAATTAAATGTACAAGTATTATGATGAAAAAATTGTAAGATATTTGTGCTAAAATTTTGCTATATTTATGTTATATTTGTGTTAAATTTACACGAACTTACAAAAAATTGTGCTAAATTTGCACGGAAAATAGAAATACTATAACACATTAATCTATACCTAAAAACATGGTTTAAGCATCAATCTATATTAAACTATATGGTTTGAATATAAAAGCGTACTTAAATAAGTGATAATTACATAATATACTTAATTGAGACCATTGGTCAAGCATATATTTCCGAGATTGAGACCATTGGTCAAGCATATGAGGATATGCAGTGTTGAGTTATACAACACAACGAATCAGTCCCTTGATATTTCAAGCTTTATGAACCAAAACAACCCTTTTAATTATAGTAGTGTATCAAAGTAGACATATAAATTTACTATCATATAAAATAATAAAAAGTAGTCCAACAACAACAAGAGCAACTCTGTTGTTTAACATGGTTGAAGTAAGATGAGATACCCATCAGACATAAAATATAAAATAGTCTCCTAAAATACTGCTAACTATATCTAAGGAAAGTGATCAGATTATTATAGCCAAATATATAAATAGATACAGTACAATGGAGAAAACCCCAACCAATCGTTTGAATATATCTCAATACATGAACATCTTAAATGAAAAAAAAAATAAGATTAAATTACTGTAACATCATGATTCTAATTTAAAAAATTTATGTATTTACACGTTACAAAAATTAGTTTCTTCTTAAAAAAATTATTTTACAAAATTAATATGAAGAAAAATTAAAAACGATTGATTATAATTTAAGATATAATATTTAAATAAGAATTTGACCGTAATTATGAAAATTTTATTTAAAATATGTAACTTGTGATAATTTTAGAAATACAAATTTAGTTTTTTTTAATTCAAAACTTTTTATGTACAAGCTTTTAAATATTTTACGAGTCGTTAAGAAAATAGGTTTCATTGTATGCCAACAATGATAAGCATACTATAAAAGCTTACCAGCCAATACTAAACCCTTATTAAGCGGATCCAGAACTAAAATGAAGGGTAAGCCAAAAATACTTATATATAAAAAAAGTAACAACAAATAAATGTACAAGTATTACGATGAAAAAATTGTAAGACATTTGTGCTTTTCATTGCTAATTTTGTGCTATATTTATGTTATATTTGTGCTAAATTTACACGAAACTTACAAAAAACTGTGCTAAATTTGCACGGAACATGGAAATACTATAACACATTAATCTATACCTAAAAACATGGTTTAAGCATCAATCTATATTAAACTATATGGTTTGAATATAAAATCATACTTAAATAAGTGATAATTACATAATATATTTAATTGAATTATCAAATTATACCTAACTACATGGTTTTTGCAGCAAGTAGCAGGTAAATAAGTAGGAAAGCATCACAAACTATAAAAAAATAATTAAATCGTAGAAAATTGGTTTTTTAATCGAAATAACCTCTACCTAATTTAGCCTCGACTAGCAATTCTAGGTAGACTCTATTTTGGATAAATAAGAAATGACGTGACCTTTACTATTGGCACCTTCCCTTTATATTTTGGTGACAACTGACAACAAATGGTGCACCAACTTAGAATAAATTCTTCTTTTGTATCTTCTTCTTCTCCTCTCTAATGTCTTCTCCGATGAACTTCAACAACGTACAAGAGACCGAAAGCTTCAACAACGTACAAGAGACAGAAAGCTTTAAAAACTTAAAAGAGACAGCAGACTTAGACGGTAAGTTAAATTTTTTCCTTTAAGTTTAGATTGTATCTTCTTCTTTTTAATTGAATTTTTTTAATTATTGTTTTAAAACAGAAATACTAAACCGTACTATCTTCTTCTTTTATTTTTTTAATTATGCCAACAATGATAAAGCATACTATAAATGCTTATCAGTCAGTACTAAACCCTTAGAGGCGGATCCAGAACTAAAATGAAGGGTAAGCCAAAAAAAAATTATATATACAAAAAAGTAACAACAATTAAATGTACAAGTATTATGATGAAAAAATTGTAAGATATTTGTGCTAAAATTTTGCTATATTTATGTTATATTTGTGTTAAATTTACACGAACTTACAAAAAATTGTGCTAAATTTGCACGGAAAATAGAAATACTATAACACATTAATCTATACCTAAAAACATGGTTTAAGCATCAATCTATATTAAACTATATGGTTTGAATATAAAAGCGTACTTAAATAAGTGATAATTACATAATATACTTAATTGAGACCATTGGTCAAGCATATATTTCCGAGATTGAGACCATTGGTCAAGCATATGAGGATATGCAGTGTTGAGTTATACAACACAACGAATCAGTCCCTTGATATTTCAAGCTTTATGAACCAAAACAACCCTTTTAATTATAGTAGTGTATCAAAGTAGACATATAAATTTACTATCATATAAAATAATAAAAAGTAGTCCAACAACAACAAGAGCAACTCTGTTGTTTAACATGGTTGAAGTAAGATGAGATACCCATCAGACATAAAATATAAAATAGTCTCCTAAAATACTGCTAACTATATCTAAGGAAAGTGATCAGATTATTATAGCCAAATATATAAATAGATACAGTACAATGGAGAAAACCCCAACCAATCGTTTGAATATATCTCAATACATGAACATCTTAAATGAAAAAAAAAATAAGATTAAATTACTGTAACATCATGATTCTAATTTAAAAAATTTATGTATTTACACGTTACAAAAATTAGTTTCTTCTTAAAAAAATTATTTTACAAAATTAATATGAAGAAAAATTAAAAACGATTGATTATAATTTAAGATATAATATTTAAATAAGAATTTGACCGTAATTATGAAAATTTTATTTAAAATATGTAACTTGTGATAATTTTAGAAATACAAATTTAGTTTTTTTTAATTCAAAACTTTTTATGTACAAGCTTTTAAATATTTTACGAGTCGTTAAGAAAATAGGTTTCATTGTATGCCAACAATGATAAGCATACTATAAAAGCTTACCAGCCAATACTAAACCCTTATTAAGCGGATCCAGAACTAAAATGAAGGGTAAGCCAAAAATACTTATATATAAAAAAAGTAACAACAAATAAATGTACAAGTATTACGATGAAAAAATTGTAAGACATTTGTGCTTTTCATTGCTAATTTTGTGCTATATTTATGTTATATTTGTGCTAAATTTACACGAAACTTACAAAAAACTGTGCTAAATTTGCACGGAACATGGAAATACTATAACACATTAATCTATACCTAAAAACATGGTTTAAGCATCAATCTATATTAAACTATATGGTTTGAATATAAAATCATACTTAAATAAGTGATAATTACATAATATATTTAATTGAATTATCAAATTATACCTAACTACATGGTTTTTGCAGCAAGTAGCAGGTAAATAAGTAGGAAAGCATCACAAACTATAAAAAAATAATTAAATCGTAGAAAATTGGTTTTTTAATCGAAATAACCTTTACCTAATTTAGCCTCGACTAGCAATTCTAGGTAGACTCTGTTTTGGATAAATAAGAAATGACGTGACCTTTACTATTGGCACATTCCCTTTATATTTTGGTGACAACTGACAACAAATGGTGCACCAACTTAGAATAAATTCTTCTTCTGTATCTTCTTCTTCTCCTCTCTAATGTCTTCTCCGATGAACTTCAACAACGTACAAGAGACAGAAAGCTTCAACAACGTACAAGAGACAAAAAGCTTCAAAAACTTAAAAGAGACAGCAGACTTAGACGGTAAGTTAAATTTTTTCCTTTAAGTTTAGATTGTATCTTCTTCTTTTTAATTGAATTTTTTTAATTATTGTTTTAAAACAGAAATACTAAACCCTACTATCTTCTTCTTTTTAATTATTTTTTTAATTATTCCAACAATGATAAAGCATACTATAAATGCTTACCAGCCAATACTAAACCCTTAGAGGCGGATCCAGAACTAAAATGAACGGTAAGCAAAAAAAAACTTATATATACAAAAAAGTAACAACAAATAAATGTACAAGTATTATGATGAAAAAATTGTAAGATATTTGTGCTAAAGTTTTGCTATATTTATGTTAAATTTGTGTTAAATTTACACGAACTTACAAAAAATTGTGCTAAATTTGCACGAAAAATGGAAATACTATAACACATTAATCTATACCTAAAAACATGGTTTAAGCATCAATCTATATTAAACTATATAGTTTGAATATAAAAGCGTACTTAAATAAGTGATAATTACATAATATACTTAATTGAGACCATTGGTCAAGCATATATTTCCGAGATTGAGACCATTGGTCAAGCATATGAGGATATGCAGTGTTGAGTTATACAACACAACCAATCAGTCCCTTGATATTTCAAGCTTTATGAACCAAAACAACCCTTTTAATTATAGTAGTGTATCAAAGTAGACAGATAAATTTACTATCATATAAAATAATAAAAAGTAGTCCAACAACAACAAGAGCAACTCTGTTGTTTAACATGGTTGAAGTAAGATGAGATACCCATCAGACATAAAATATAAAATAGTCTCCTAAAATACTGCTAACTATATCTAAGGAAAGTGATCAGATTATTATAGCCAAATATATAAATAGATACAGTACAATGGAGAAAACCCCAACCAATCGTTTGAATATATCTCAATACATGAACATCTTAAATGAAAAAAAAAAAAAGATTAAATTACTGTAACATCATGATTCTAATTTAAAAAATTTATGTATTTACACGTTACAAAAATTAGTTTCTTCTTAAAAAAATTATTTTACAAAATTAATATGAAGAAAAATTAAAAACGATTGATTATAATTTAAGATATAATATTTAAATAAGAATTTGACCGTAATTATAAAAATTTTATTTAAAATATGTAACTTGCGATAATTTTAGAAATACAAATTTAGTTTTTTTTAATTCAAAACTTTTTATGTACAAGCTTTTAAATATTTTACGAGTCGTTAAGAAAATAGGTTTCATTGTATGCCAACAATGATAAGCATACTATAAAAGCTTACCAACCAATACTAAACCCTTATTAAGCGGATCCAGAACTAAAATGAAGGGTAAGCCAAAAATACTTATATATAAAAAAAGTAACAACAAATAAATGTACAAGTATTACGATGAAAAAATTGTAAGACATTTGTGCTTTTCATTGCTAATTTTGTGCTATATTTATGTTATATTTGTGCTAAATTTACACGAAACTTACAAAAAACTGTGCTAAATTTGCACGGAACATGGAAATACTATAACACATTAATCTATACCTAAAAACATGGTTTAAGCATCAATCTATATTAAACTATATGGTTTGAATATAAAATCATACTTAAATAAGTGATAATTACATAATATATTTAATTGAATTATCAAATTATACCTAACTACATGGTTTTTGCAGCAAGTAGCAGGTAAACAAGTAGGAAAGCATCACAAACTATAAAAAAATAATTAAATCGTAGAAAATTGGTTTTTTAATCGAAATAACTTTTACCTAATTTAGCCTCGACTAGCAATTCTAGGTAGACTCTGTTTTGGATAAATAAGAAATGACGTGACCTTTACTATTGGCACATTCCCTTTATATTTTGGTGACAACTGACAACAAATGGTGCACCAACTTAGAATAAATTCTTCTTCTGTATCTTCTTCTTCTCCTCTCTAATGTCTTCTCCGATGAACTTCAACAACGTACAAGAGATAGAAAGCTTCAACAACGTACAAGAGACAAAAAGCTTCAAAAACTTAAAAGAGACAGCAGACTTAGACGGTAAGTTAAATTTTTTCCTTTAAGTTTAGATTGTATCTTCTTCTTTTTAATTGAATTTTTTTAATTATTGTTTTAAAACAGAAATACTAAACCCTACTATCTTCTTCTTTTTAATTATTTTTTTTAATTATTCCAACAATGATAAAGCATACTATAAATGCTTACCAGCCAATACTAAACCCTTAGAGGCGGATCCAGAACTAAAATGAAGGGTAAGCAAAAAAAAACTTATATATACAAAAAAGTAACAACAAATAAATGTACAAGTATTATGATGAAAAAATTGTAAGATATTTGTGCTAAATTTTTGCTATATTTATGTTAAATTTGTGTTAAATTTACACGAACTTACAAAAAATTGTGCTAAATTTGCACGGAAAATGGAAATACTATAACACATTAATCTATACCTAAAAACATGGTTTAAGCATCAATCTATATTAAACTATATAGTTTGAATATAAAAGCGTACTTAAATAAGTGATAATTACATAATATACTTAATTGAGACCATTGGTCAAGCATATATTTCCGAGATTGAGACCATTGGTCAAGCATACGAGGATATGCAGTGTTGAGTTATACAAGACAACCAATCAGTCCCTTGATATTTCAAGCTTTATGAACCAAAACAACCCTTTTAATTATAGTAGTGTATCAAAGTAGAAAGATAAATTTACTATCATATAAAATAATAAAAAGTAGTCCAACAACAACAACAAGAGCAACTCTGTTGTTTAACATAGTTGAAGTAAGATGGGATACGCATCAGACATAAAATATAAAATAGTCTCCTAAAATACTGCTAACTATATCTAAGGAAAGTGATCAGATTATTATAGCCAAATATATAAATAGATACAGTACAATGGAGAAAACCCCAACGATCGACTTTGTTGCTTTGTTTTTTGCTTTACTTTTTGCACAACAAATCCATTTCATTTCATCGTCGTCGTGGAAACAGTTGTATGAACATCGGCAAGCACAATCGGGGGGAGATTGATGATCACATTTTGCGGCGTAGGCATTCCAAGTGTACTCCTCCGAACAAACTTCTTGGCAGGACTCATAGGACATTCCATCTATATTGATGCTCACTGTACATTCATAATCGGTTGATGCTGGAGCCAGAGCTGGAGATGCAGTCATTCAGAATTTCACCAATCATCAAAACAGGTTTGACTAGAGTATAACTTTAAAATCAAAGTAATTAAATTTGAAACGAGATGCTTACCTAAAGGAGCTACAGATCCGAAGAGACCCAACAGAGAGAAACACAGAAAAAGCATGAACTTGTCCATGTAGATGAACTTCAGACAAAGTTGACAAGTATTTAAGTTCTTCAGGGCTTTATTAAATTGATATTTATGTCACAGCGAGTAAGTTAGAGAGAGAGACCAAAGAGTTTTATAAAGAAAAAGAGAGGAAGATGAAAGGTAAAGTCTAGTTGGTGGTGACCGACTTGTGATTCGTTTATGATGCTTAAATTCTTGTTCTTCATTATTATGAATATGAATATTTTTATTTTATTTTATTTTATTATGAATATGAATATGATGCTTTTTTCTTTTGTTTTACTTTAAATCCATTTCCTTTTCTTTTTAAGTCACAACATGGTTTAGCTTTGGACACACATGATGCGTCCAAAATCTAGATGCGGAGGTTTAGGGTTTATATTCTACAAATACGACCCATGCATAACCGAATTTTTGCAACCTTATGTTTGGAGTCGTCGGTATCTTATTATTAGTGCATTTTGATCCTTTGACATCTTGCAGAAGTAAAAATCTACTCAACAATTTTTGAACATCCCACCTCTCGAATCATATTAAAAATTGGGATGATGATATCAACAAGACGTTTGAACGGAACAATATACGATTTGTATTTCCACAACCATTTGTATTTCCAATAACAGACTACGCTCAATAACAAAATTGAAAACACAAAATTAATTTTATAAATACTCATAACATAATAAATAAAAGAAAAATATTACTAACAAGTTTGGTCCATATATATACACGTATATAAATACTTCTATGCTTTTATAAAATAATTTTGTTTTTGTGGTGAAAATTATAATTATATCCTCCATTTATTAATAATAAATAGAGGAATAATGATACTATTTAAAAGGAAAGAATAAAATCGATTGAAAACATGTTAGGTTATGGGAGGCTTAACGCACTAAAAACATTTAACTATAATTTTATCTATAATTAAAAAGTTTAGGATGGTTGCTAATATAGAAGCTGCTCAAGAGAAATTTTGAAAAAGACATGCTGGTGGTTAGTTGAAAGATTGAATTATTTTCAAGCCTCCATTCTTAAAGCAAATGTCATTCATTTAAATTTAAATCTTTCGTTTTGTTTAATTATTTGCAAAGCAAGTTATTTTCTGTATTGCAATATTTTTATTACTAAATAGAGTTGGGTTTTTTTATTTTTTTTAAAAATAATTTCATCTATACAAATATTGGGTTATATCATTAAATAGTCCCGTTATCAGTATGGCTAGATGCATTCTCTCTTGATGAACTACAAAGCTGTTTGTTGGTTCATGAACAAAAGATGAACCGCAGTTTAACTTCAGAGGAGCAAGCTTTGAAGGCTTCTAACCATACTAATTTCTCGAACTTTAGAGGATGAGCTAGAGGCAGAGGACGAGATCAACATTTTGAAAAATCCAAGGTATAGTGTTTTAGATGTCATAAATTTGGTCATTATCGTTCAGAATGCTATACTAAGCTGCCTAATGGCAAAAGAAATGAAGAAATAAGAAAGTATAAACTTTGTTGATGACTATTCCAGCTAATCAAGAATATCAGTCTAATGAATGGTATGTGGATACACGCAGCAGTAACCACATATGTGGGAGTAAGTCTTCTTTTTCTTATTTGAATGAGAACTTTCATTCCACAGTAAGTTTTACTGATTGTTCCACTGTGAAGGTGATTGGAAAGGGTAATATTGAGATAAGAACCAAGAATGGTTTTTTGGAAATAATCTCAAATGTTTTTTATGTTCATAACTTGAAAAGTAATTTGTTAAGTGTTGGTCAATTGCTTGGAAAAAGGTTATATAGTCATTAATCAAAAAAGTGTTTATGAGATTTATGATCATACTACATGAGCTATTGTTGTTGTGCCAATGAGTTCAAACATGTTATGTTCATTAAAGATTGAAAGTGTGCAAACTTGTCTGGTCGCTGAAGTAAAAGATCATTTTCGATTGTTGTGTTTTCATTATGACCACTTGAGTTTTGGTGGATCGAAGATCCTCCAACATAAAAATATGATGACAGGTCTTCCTCATATTAGTATTCCAACCCAAGTTTGTGAAAAATATGTTGTTGGCAAATAACATCGTTCTCAATTTACCTAAGAAAAGTCATGGAGAGCAAAATAAGTTTTGGAGCTAATTCATTCTGTTATTTGTGGCCCGATAACACCTATTTCTAACAGAGGTACAAGATACTTAATTACCTTTACTGATGATTTTACCTGAAAAACTTGGGTTTATGTTTTACAAAAAAAATCAAAAGATTTTTGTGCATTTAAAAGCTTCAAGGCTCTTGTGGAAAATGAAACAGGAAAGACCATTAAACCCCTTCGAACAGATCGTGGTGGAGAATATTGCTCAACTGAATTTAAAGTTTTTTGTGATATTCATGACATTAGAAAAGAGGTAACAACTGCTTATCCACCACAACAAAATGGTGTATCCTCAATATGGTGAGAAACTTGTTGCCAAAAGAGAGAATTCGAAAATATTTTTGGCCTGAGGTAGTAAATTGGAGTACTCATATCCTGAACATAAGCCCTACATATGATGTTCAACATATGTCGCGAGAGGAGGTTTGGAGTGGAAGTAAACTAGTTGTAGATTATTTTAGAATTTTTGGTTAAATTTTATTATTAGCGTTGCACGTTGATCCTTGGACTTCTTGCATAAGTTAAAATCTGCTCAACAATTTTTGAACATTCCACCTCTCGAATCATATTTGGAATTGGGATGATCAACAAGACGTTGAACAGAACAATATACGATTGGTATTTTCAGTTAAAAATTAAATTTTTTATTTAATATTTATTTACATTCAAAGTTATTTAATGAGTTAGGCTAAGTCTTTATGAGTATTAACTCTCATTTACAGCTTTTTGTTAAGTTTGACCAAAACTATAAGAATTCAGTATAAAGCCTATTTAAAGGCTCTCTTTTATAAATTCATAAACGTAGAAAATATTCTCTTTCTCAATTTTCTCTCTCAATTTTATTTTCCAGCAAACAATGGCATCATAGCAAAAAAAAATAAAAAAAGGCCAATTTTTTTTCTAGAAAAGAAAAAACCAATTTTTTTTCCCGGAAAAAGAACCTAAATTTTTTCTATCAAAAAAGAAAAAGAAAAAGAAACCCGATGTCTTCGAAACGTTTTGTACAACCATATATTCCAGGATTTGATGGTCACTATAATCATTGGATCATGCTTATGAAGAATTTCTTGAGGTCCAAAGAATATTGGACGGTTGTTGTTTCTCGAGTAACAGAACCAGCAGAAGGTGTTCTATTGACAGATGTTGAGAAGACGGAGTTGGAGCGAGAAAGCTAAAAGATCTGAAGGCTAAAAAAAACATTTCAGGCAATTTCTCGACCCATCTTGGAAACAATTCTTAACAAAGAAACTTCCAAAGATATTTGGAATTCCATGAAAAAATAATAGCAAGGCTTCACTAGAGTGAAGCGTGCACAACTTCAAGCTTTGAGAAGAGATTTTGAGACTCTACAAATGAAGGATGAAGATTCTGTTACCAGCCACTGCGGCAGGACTATGGATATCAGCAACAAAATATAATTTCATGGTGAGAAGATGTGATGACGCGGCATAAATAGAAGAAGAATCAACGATAGATGAAACCCTAATTCAAGGGTAATATGATGAAACCCTAATCTAAGAGTAACAAAGACTAAAAGTTTTAGAGATAAAAAATATATTGTTTCAAAAACTTATTTAAAACTTAAGGTATATGAGGCTTTATATAAGAGCTGCTCCAAACCATAAATTAAAATACAAGAAAATAAATAAATGTTTTTAAAATAAAATAAAATAAAATCTTAATACAATTAGATTTGATTTAAATGACATAAGATCTTTGAATAAAATAAAATAAAATAAAAAGGTTTTTGTTTGGACTTTCTGGCCTACATCATCCTCCCCGGTTAACAAGAATTCGGCTTCGAATTAACATCACCATCACCATCACCATCACCATCAACAACCAATATTATTTTATTTTATTTTTTCAATTGTTACATTGGGAATTATAATTCTTGACCTTGTCATTATAAGATAAATTCCTCTCGAGTGTTCCTTATTCGAAGTCACAAAGTTTGATGAAAAATAAATTGGTTTAGAAAGCATTTTTATAGCCTGAAAATAAAACCCCATGTTTTTTATGTTCGTGACTTGAAAAGTAATTTGTTAAGTACTGGTCAATTGGTAGAAAGGGTAATATAATCACTATTTAAAAAGGTATTTGTGAGATTTATGATCATACTAGAGAAGTTATTTATGTTGTGACAATGAGTTCAAAGAGGTTGATCCATTAAAGATTGAGAGTGTGCAAACTTGTATGGTCGTTGAAGTAAAAGATCCTTCTTGGTTGTGGCATTTTTGTTATGGCCACTTGAGTTTTGGTGGATTGAAGATCCTCCAACATAAAAATATGGTAACAGGTCTTCTTTATATTATTTTTCTAACCCAAGTTTATGAACAATGTGTTGTTGGCAAACAATATCGTTTTCAATTTACGCAAGGGAAGTCATGGCAAGAAAAATAAGTTTTTGAGCTAATTTATTCCCATATTTGTGGCCCGATAACACATATTTCTAACGAAGGTAAAAGATACTTAGTCACATTCACTAATGATTTTACGCAAAAAAACTTTTGTTTATTTTTTTTACAGAGATCTTTGTGCATTTGAAAGCTTCAAGGTTCGTGTTGAAAATGAAACACGAAAGACCATTAAAACCCTTCAAATAGATCTTGGTGGAGAATATTGCTCAGCCAAATTTAAATTTATTTGTGATATTCGAATAGAGTTAACAACTTCTTATACACCACAACAAAATGGTGTGCCGGAGAGGAAAATAGAATCTACCTCAATATGGTGAGAAGCTTGTTGGCAAAACGGAAAATTCCAAAATATTTTTGGCCTGAGGCAATAAATTTGAATATTCGTATATTGAACAGAAGCCTTACATATGTTGTTCAAAATATGATGCCAGAGAAGGTTTAGAATGGAAGGAAACTAGTTGTAGATTATTTTAGAATTTTTGGTTGCATTGCTTATGCGCATATCCAAGATGATAAAATGAAGAAACTTGATGTAAATGGGAAAATGTGTTTTTCTTGGTGTTAGTGAAACATCTAGAGCTTATAGTTGTTTAATTTTTTAACTCATTAAATTGTGACAAACCGAGATGTTGTCTTTGATAAAGAAAACACTTGGGATTGGAATGGGAAAGGAACTACTCCATTTTTTTTATTTAACAACGATTATGAAAGAGAACAAAATCCATCAACCTTTATGCCTAAAAAATCATCAGAAGTAACTCTAACAATTGCTAAAATCTTGCAAAGTGGTCGAAACTAATGATGAAGCAGCATAAGCTAGTGATGTAGCAGCTCAATTTCCTCCTCGTATTCGGAAAAGGCATGCATGGATATAATACTATGAGGTAACTGGAATTAATGATCCAGTAACTCACTTTGTTTTATTTTCAAGTTGTGATCCTACATCCTTAGAGCACTAAAATGTTTGTTCCTCCGTTATCTAGAAGGAGTAAAAATTTATAAGTTGTGTTCCCTTGAATGTAGATGTTAGATAGTTGTGATAAGGAAGGGTTTGGTTCTCAATGAGGAGGACATGTCATTAGAAAATATGGTAGAGACCTAACCTTGTACTGCCAAAAAATATGTGAAGTTGATGATGGGTCTAATCTAGAGAATGAATAACTTTGGCTCACGCAGAGGAAATTCAACCATTACATTAGACTGAGATTCTAGTGTTCTAGAGCTTTGAGATGATCATATTGGAGAGAAGCATGGAGTTGACAATTATCAATTGATAAAAGATAAAGCACGCATACCAAACAAAGTATCGTAAATATATGATTTTACCCATGTTACTGGTTATGCTTTATCTATTGAAATGCATGTAAATGTTCTTGAACTCAGAAGCTATCATGATGCTATGAAAATAAGTGGCTTACAACTATGAGGAATATTTCTAAAAAAAGATGGGTATTTGAGTTCTTATGAAACATCTATATGATCACAAGATTGTTGGGAGTCAATGAATATTCAAGAGAAAATAATGCATCTCCAAGTTTGAGTTATCCAGGTACAAGGCTAGGTTGGTGCGTAAGTGATGTAGTAGCAGAGGCTCATAATTATCTTACATTAATGGACAAACACAAACATGAAAAGGGCGGATCCAGGATTAAAATTTAGGGTGTGGCAAAAATATCATTAAACTAAATAAAATATGAGTAATATATAGTCAAAATACATCAATACATTATTATAACCAAAAATGAAAATCTATTTCTAATCTAAACGTAATTGCATTCTTCTATTACTCCCGCACAGAAAACGCTTGATAATATCTCGATGAACGATTGTAGCAAACACTTCTTTTTTCACAAATGTCACTAAACAATCATTAAGCCGTGTATTGGACATTCGATTTCTCAACTCATTCTTCACCTGTTTCATACTTAGAAAATACTCGCTCAACACTCATAGTGGCCACCAATAATGACAAATCTAGCTCAAAAGTGTGTACACCAATCCAAATGTTTTATGTTTTTTTGTACGCACAAGAGTCCTACATAGATCTTAGATACTCTTCAAATTGGAAAAATTATCATCCATCTTCACATACTCAATATAAGTCTCAAGTTGGCTAGACAAAGTTTTATCACTAACATCCACAAAGTGATTTGGGTATAATATTTCCAACCTCACAAGTGAGTTAGTGTCAAAATCTTGAAATGAAGAATAAAGATTCAAACATGCCACACGATTCAACAACTCAACATTTTCGGGTGTAAATCAATCATTCAACTCTTACATTATAAAATTTATGACATGTAACATTCTTGAAATAATTGTGATTTGTAAAAAACGTAACAAGTGTTTTGGATTTTTTACCTTGTACATATTTTGACTCCATGTCGGGTACATCAACTTCAAGATTACTATAAGAACCCACAACATTTTCATAAAATGGTTCTCATCCACTATCTTTCATTTGCTGAAGCCTTTTCTTACTTAATTGAACAAGTTGCATAGCGGTCACAATATCTTGACCCCCTATTTGTAATGTTTGAGGCACATCTGTAACGAAAAAACTTCAACCATTAAGTGCAACATAAAAACAAAACCAAAAAATTTCATTACAAATAACAAACTTTTTGGTTCACCCTTCGAAGGTCTATCACTTTTCAAATATCCAAGCACTTCAATAATAGAGCAAACAAATCAACCAACCTACTAAGAGTCCGAAAGTACGATCCCTATTGTGTATCACCCATTCTTGCAATATACAACTTTTGGTTCAAACCGGTACCCGTTTCCACCAACTCATTCTCCATTAGATTAACAAAATGAGAAACTTGTTTTTTACGAAGCAAAGCTTGCAGTTTGTTAGAAAACGTAAGAAAATTCACAATACGCAACACCTAAAAAAACAATATACGTCTTCATGCTTCTGAGCCATCAAAGTCTTGTGGAATTTCCTTTTGAATCAAAGTACATAATAGGCTTGTGGAATTTCCTTTTGAATCAAAGTCTTTGAACCACCAAATTGAAAGCCTCATCATACCCTTGTCCTCGAATTTCAGAAACACACAATCCAAATCTTGACAGCAAAGTTTCAAGAGAATTTTTAAACGCTATTGCATTAGTATCTTTAAAATGAGTCCCAATAAACCGCTCAATAACAAATACTTTATCATCAACAAAACGTAAAAGTATTGCCATTTGTTCTTTACTAGAGCAATCATCAGATTCATCAACTAGAACACAAATGAATCCATCTCCAATTTCTCCAACTATCTTTGTAAAAGTTTCCATCTCACGTGCATTTACAACTTCTAAAGGAAGTGAACTGAGCATCGAAAGACGACATGTGGCTTTCAGTGAGAAGTTTAGTAGTTTCAAACTCAACTACAAGACTTATGACGTAGAATTTTATATTGTGGTTCAGGTATCAAAGTACTAGATTTCATCTCTCACTTATAATGACTTTGTGTTATACACTCATCATGATACACTCAAGCACTTGCAGATCAAATACAAGTTATCTGCATTTCACAGTTGATGGATAACATTCACACAATAGTTCACTTTTTCTATCAAACACACATTTGGGATAGTTAATCGTATCACTGATGCACTGAGCAGACAAATTTTGATGATTTGTATGAAGGGAAAGGTCACTAGATTTGAGTTGATAAAGGACTTGCTGGCTACGAATCCGTATTTTGATCCCATCTTAGAGGCGTTAAAGCTGATATGATGACGGGTTTTTTTGTGAGCAATGGAAAACATGTTCAAATGTAATCTCTTATTTGTTCCTATTGAGAGTTTAAGGTTGTTGATTGTGCAAGAAAGACATAATATAGGGCATGGTGGTCGAGATCAGACTCTCCGACTTGCATCTCGTTTGTTTTATTGGCCACATTAGAGGAGGGTTGTTATTTGTTGGTTGCGTGCAAAATTTTTAAGATACCAAAAGAGGCGACTTTCGTTGCGGATTTTTATTTACCATTACTCATACCAGGGGGACCCATATACAGAGGTGTAATGATTCAATTATTATCGTCGTTCATCGTTTTTCTAAGATAACTCATTTTATTACTTGTAAGAAGACGACGAATGCAATGAAATTTATTACCTTGTATTTCATATAAGTTTATCGTTTGCATGGCTTACCAATGAATATCATCTATGATTAGGGTGATTTCGTTTCAACCATAGGAAAATGATGTAGTAGTGGAGAACCACAAATATTTGACATTAACAAACAAACACAAATAAGCTATATTTTTCACTCGAGTATCATAACTTAAAGAAGTTGGTACTCAAATTTAACTTCTTGACGTGGCCAATCATTTTTTGGAGCCGTGAAGGAGGTTGAAAGCTCTAACATAAATTTTGGGCCCAAAATTACATATTTTAGGTACTCAAAAACCTATTTTAGTAAGTTTAATATATTTTTAATATTTTAAAATTTTATTTTAATTAGGAAATAAAATTCAATTGCATCCACGTGTGATAAGATTCTATTTTAATATGTTTATGTGATTTTTATACCTAGCGGTTAGGGTTTTGTGTGAGTCCTATATACATGATCTTATACCCTATTATTGGAAGGCTTTTTTTATAAATAAAACACATGTTTTTACTAAAAATTTCAGTTTTGTTACCTTAGGTTTACGGTTTTGTTTATATCTTTGCTACTTTACATATTATGTTACAATATTATATTTACTAGGTTGTTGTCTATATTTACCAGACTTCTCGCAAACAGAAAATAACCTTGGATAATTTTTGTGTTCTCTTTCATCGTATTTTTTTTAACTAACATGTATCTTAATTATTGATTTGTATGTTCTATCCATTATTGAAGCTCTGTTAGTATAAATATGCACAAGTCGTGAATGCGTACGGGTGATATTCTATAATCGCATATTATTCTATTTTTGTTTTGGTCACCTTTAAAATTTGACAACTAAAACATTCAAGAAATGATTATAGTACAAATTCTCTCAAAACGCTGGCTATAAAACAATAACCTAAAACCCCAAAAAACAATATTTTTCAAGTCATTGGATCAAATAATAAACGAAATTATATAATTAGATAAACTATAAAAATATCTAATTTACTTATAATTTTGGCACATACCAAAATTATAAGTTGGATTACAACATATGATTTTGGTATACCATCACTTATAACTTTGCCGATCCTAACATCTTATTTTGACCCATATAATTAAAATTATGTGTATTCTATTCTGCACCTTATTTCCGTCAGAATGGTCAAAATATGTATTTAAACACTTTATATGAAAATCTTTAGTTATTAACCTGGTTTTCGGATCCATAATTAATTTTAAACGGTGAGCTATGTGTTATAATAATTTTAAATGTGTAAGTTATAGCTTGATAGTAGTTTAATAGGTTTTGTTTATGCACATGAATTTTTGCTATCCATGAATGATATTATAAAAAATGGGTTTGGGTTTATATAATGTTTTGATATGTTTAAGAAGAAAAAGTCAAAAGTTGGTATAATTTCAAATTAAATAGGTCTAATTAATAAGACGAATGATTATAAAAGGATTAATGACAACAAAAGCAAAAAAGTAAAACTGATAAATTTTTATGCGTACATTAGTTTGTCAAGTAAAAAAGCAAATCATAAATAAATGATATAATAAAGAAAGAAGATAGTTATAATTAAAATCTAAGTTCAACTAAATCTCATGTTTAATTATAGAAACATGTAAAATATTTTCTCATCTTATTTATTTTTAAAAATATTAAATAAATTATAAAATTGCATGTCTTTTTTTTCGTGTTTTAAATAGAATCTTTTGTAAAATCTATCTTATGATATTAATGTTTTTGCTAACGAACTTTTTTTCATTCTTTTAATATTTTCAAGTACTTTTTGTATATTCTTCTTCCTAGCTTCGTATATTTTATTTTTTTAATTTATTCCTGGTTGAAAATTTAATTTTATTCGTGCGTATCATATTCCGCAAATAGTAAATAATTTTCAACCATCAAAACAAACTCATACTCTGCTATGTTATATGTTACTTTAAAAAAAAAATCATATATTTCCTGAATTCGTCATCAAATGGTGTTTTTAATACAAGCTCAACTTCTCCTCATTAATACCCGACGCTCTATCAACTGCCACGATCTACTCCAAACTTTTTTCTTCGTATGACTATATATATCTTCATTGTTATTCTTTCTTTTTTCACTCAACTCATTAATAAAGTCAACAACCATTTGAAATTTAATTGTAGTATGTGACTCGTACAAAATTTCATATTTTTTGAACTATATTGAAGACCGTGTAAGCTATCCCGAAACATCTGAAGGAAAATAAGTTCTTAAGATAATGGTATGACTCTGAAAGTACAGTCTCATTTTTCTAGCAACTACTACTACAGTTAAAAATAATTTTACCATGTTCACATATATTCTTTCTGCATCAATCAGGCTTTTGCTTACATAGTAAATCAATTTTTGCACTTTCCCATATTCTATAACCAACACTGCACTCACAGCAAAGTCGGATACAAATAAGTATAAGTATATAACCATATTCTCTAACCACCTAAAGATTATTTCTCCCTTAAAATTAAAACAAAGCCTGATGGGTCTGTGGAAAGATATAAGGCTCGTCTTGTAGTAAAAAGGCCTTCATATAAGTATGGTATGGATTATGATGACATATTTTGCCAAGTGGAAAAAATGATAACAGTTCGTACTCTTATTGTGGTTGCATCCGTTCACTAGCTAAAGATCTTCCAACTAGATGTCAAAAATGAATTTTTGAATGATGATCTTCATGAGTAGGTTTACATGAGTCCTCCTCCAGGTGTTGCTCACCAACCAGGTGAAGTTTTTCGACTTAGGAAAGCTTTATATGGTCTCAAACAAGCTCCTTGTGCTTGGTTTTAAAAAAAAATTACAATTATTTCCTCACTTGGTTTCCTTGCTAGTAATCATGATTCGACCTTGTTTATCAGATGTACGAGTGCAAGAAGAATTATTTTATCCCTGTATGTAGATGATATGAACATTACAGATGATGATATCGATGGCATTGAGGCACTAAAACGTGATTTGGCTGAGCGTTTTGCGATGAAAGACTTGATACTATTATGTTATTTTTTAGGTATTAAATTGGCTCACTCTCCAAAAGGTTATATTCTCTCTCAGATAAAATATATATCTCATTTATTCGAGCGAACGCGATTTTCTGAAAATAGGACGGTATATGCCCCTCTTGAAACCAATGCTCGGTATTCTCTGACTTATGGTGTTCCTTTGTATATCGAACTCTAGTAAGGAGCTTTGTTTATCTTACAAACTTTCTATACTTATTTTTATTGCATTGTGAGTTTGAATGAAGGTGTTAAAAATATAAGACTCAAACTTGTTAGTCCTTATTTATTTTTTATATATATAACTGTTTATGGATCTTCATTTCTTTGATCCTATATTATATTTCTCTCTCCAATACTAAATTGATTAATTTCAGTTTCTTTACTTTCCCGATTCTATGTTTTATCTTCTTCAAACATTATATTTTTACACACCATCAACTTTCTAGTTTCTACATCAATCAGTTTCTAACCTTTTATTCCCTCACTTAGTCCATTGAAAACACAAGGTTTGCTTCTTTCATCCAACTTGTCTATATTCACCTTAGTATGTGAGCGTGAGCAATACTTCCTTAGACTTTAACTGTTCCATAAAAGGCTTTATTTTATTACATGCTTCATAGGGTGTCATATATTTAATATAAGAGGTAAAACATATGTTGATGATATGGCATTCCCACAGAACTGCTTCATGCAGAACATCTTGGGCATTTTCTTACAAGATATCTTTGATCTTACCATAATCATTAGAGTTTTATTCTTTGAAAACTCCCTTCTTTGCTTTCTATAAAGAATTCCATGAGAGACGGTAAGAGATGTCTAAACCATAGTCCATTTTAATAGATGATTGTATACTTATTATTGTCACATAATGGTATATCCTAATAGAATCATGAATTTCCTCTGCAATCAAGTTTGATGTCAAGTGCCTCCGATGTTATTCGGAGAAAACGAGGTTGCAAGTATACCATTCAACAAACCGCTTAATCATCATAAATCAAGTATTGAAATCAATTGATGCATAAAATCATCATTTACATTCAGTTTTATTTTCACAATAAGCAGTGGTCATACTTATTATATTATACATATATTTAAAAGAAATTCTCTAAAACATATCGACATAAGGATAACCTTAAAGTTGCAACACCTTCATCAAAAGTTTGACCAACACCTGTGATAGCATCAACCCAACCAGTAGTAGCAAGTTTTTGTTTGTGATCTGAAAACCCAAAACCATTATTACTCTTCCCACTAGTTAGTTAATTATTCGAGGGTTCTCTTAAACTTATGTTAGGTTGTTTATGCTTCTGAACAAGCACCTTATCAATGAGTTGTTTTTCTATAATAAAAATAACATTTTTTAAACACTCCACATCAAGATATACATCTAACCAGCAAAATCCATCTCATTATTAAACAAATAATTCTTGTTATCACTGTAGGAGTATGTAATAATGTACGTACCTCTTGACCAACTCGCCCCATCTACTTTTAACGTACTCTTGAATAATTTGAAAGTTTTAAACTCAATAAGAGGAAAAATTACAGTTTGGTGACCATGTTTGAAAATAAAAAAACTCGTGGTTTAGATATATATTACCCTGCATTGAACAATTAAGAAACAGTTAGGAGTATATTATGTTATATGACAAGTCACATGTTTAACAAATCTAAAAATACGACTATTTGTATACGACTATTGATGTATATAAATATTATTAAAATCATACACCGCTTTAGTTTAGTATTTAATTTTTTTAGTTTAGATTCAATATTTTAGGAATTTTAGATAAAAAAGAGGAAAAAAATGTCATGATTGTCTCAACATTTATATTTATACACAAATGTGTAAAATTTTAAGTGGTTGAATCTATTAAAATCCCTTGTTTGTTACTTTGAGATTATTTACTCACGAAGGTTTCCATTCCACGATCCCACAAAAGGTATTCTAGTTGTTTATAGGGTTTATGGAGAAGAAACTAATTTAAACATCTAGTTGTCAGTTGTTAGGGTATAAAACTATTTAGTTGTCAAATTCAACATTTAGTTGTCATGTTATACATTTAATTGTCGAGATAAATATTTCAGTGTTAAGGTAAACATCAAAATGTCAAGGTAAACATTAACCATTTAGGTATTTCAATATGTAGCAAAGTCACTAGACTTTTTCAAACATAGTAACTGATCGTTAGACCTTACCATGCGAGGGTAACATCACGACCATCATTCTAACAAAACTCAATAAACTTCATATTATCCTCTTCATCTTAAATAAAATGAATTTAGTAAAATTAGTGATAGGGTCGACCAAGCACAAATAATCCTTTTTCAAGCTCAAAGAAGCCTGACAAGTGACCCAAATAACCCGTTTTTTGTTAAAGAGGAAATTAAAGCCTCTAATAACTATGTTTTCCTCGGTCGTGCTGAGTAATCCTTCCTAAATCAAAGATCATGTTAGACCTGGCTGAAGCTTAGGGATCGTAATTAAAAATTATTCCATAATAACATTAAATATTGAAGGGCTTTAAACAAAATTATTGGCATCAACAACGTTGAGGGGATCACTTGCACCAATCCCAAAGGGGTCACTAAGATATTCGTAAATAAATTCACGGATATTCTTGGAACCAATAGCCCCCACGCCCACCTACCCAGGTCTTGAAAGGATTCAGAACTTAATAACATCTAAGTTTTCTCTTCAGAATAAAGCTAACATGGTTAGGCCTGTCTGGAGAATGAAATTAATAGTATCCTATTTGGCATAAAGGCCCCCGATTCTGATGGTTTTAGTGCTAATTTCTTTAAAACTTATTGGGACACAATCAAGCCCAATTTCTACATAGAAGTGCAACTTTTATTCCGCTAGGATAGAATGGACCCCCTCTGGAATGAAACCTTAATTTTCCTCATCCTAAAAACATATTCCCTTACCTCCCCAACCAATTTTAGATCGATAACATATTGTAATGTTATTTATAAGGTCATATAAAAAATTCTTGTAGCCATAACAGAAGTCTCCCAACTCTTATAAACTCATTCTAGTCGGTATGTGTTCGAAGGTATAATATTTCAGATAATATATTACTCTTGCGAGAACTCCTATATGGTTACCATGCTAATAGAAAACGCTCGATATGCGCTCTACAAATTGACCTTGTGAAGCCTTTTGACAATATTCGTTAGCGCTTACTAGTGGATGTCTTATAAATGATGGATTTTCCCCAAAAATGATTGGATAAATCCTATAATATATATATATATTTATACCCTCTTGTCTGGTCTGTTTTGCCATTTAAGTCTATTAGTCGTTTATGTTCTCCTTTCAATATAAATTAGCTATCGCAACTAGTTTGTAGATTGCTCTTGTTCGGTCGTAAAATGAAAATTTCAGGTACAAAGGTCGGATGGGATAAAGTTACCTTGCCATCCAAGGATTGTGGCTTTGGGATTTTAAATTTTAAATTTTAAAATCAGGATGTCGTCCTTAAAACATTATGGTCCATCGTAACGAACAAACCTTCGTAAATCTAGACCAAGTAGATTATCTTGGAAAATATAACATAACAAAAGCATTTGGAGCCTCATGGCTGGCTCATCCCCGAGTTAGAGGTGGAGAAATATACTCAATCTCGGATCCATTTCTGCAAATATCTACAAAATTGATATTGGTAACATAATCTCCACCTTTTTATGGTATGAAAATTAACTCTTTCCTACATCTCTAGTTGGCCGTTATGGCCCCATTATTATCAAGAAGTCCTGACTACACGATAAAAGCAAGGTTTCATATATAATCAACAACGGATCATGGAACTGACCCTCTCAGATCCGTTTAGGTAGAAGGTCTCACTGGCACCATATAATTGATATTAGTAGTCCAATAAATCTCCTTCATGCCCCCTCTGAGTTGGAATATATATTTCTCTGGATCCCAAAGCAGAATCACAATCACAACACAAATAAGTTTATCCGATAATTAGCCCCTAACGTTCCCTCAGCTAATTTATTCTGGAATAAGTTTGACATTCCAAGACACTGTTTGATTGCATGGCTATCAATTCAAAGAAAATTGTCAACACGAAATAAGCTCATTGTTTGGGCATACTCCACCATGCCAGATTGTGTGCTCTGTGGTAATGCACCAGAGACCATCAGTCACATCCCAATCGATTTTATTTTCTCAAGGAATATCTAGGATGCCATGTCAAGAAAAGTTAACATCCCCCCCCCCTAAGTGTGGACTAACCTCGATGCCTTAGTACCGCGAGCTGTTTGGAGCCCTTCCACAAACAACCAGGGTCATATTTGGTATGACACATTCTGTGTAGTCATATATTATATATGGAAAAAAACAAAGAGCGTTGGATATTTAAGGATACCCAATCACTGGGCTCTGCAGTTGCTCAATGTATCTTGTTTAATATCCACTACATATTTTATGGCACTAGGATGCCCTCGCATGCCTATTGCATGTATCATATCTAATGTATAGTTTTTTAGAATTACATGTAACATAGTGAACCAAATCTCTATGAGTAACGTTGTTTCTTAGATTTACATGCAACATAGTGAACCAAATCCGTATGAGTAACGTTGTTTCTTAGATTTACATGCAACATAGTGGATCAATTTCATACAAGTAATATATTTTCTTTTGTTTGCCTTTACAACCGGGAAATATCCCGATATACATGTAAATAATCATTTTATTTTCTATATTTATTTTTATACAAAAATTAATCGTTAAGACAAACATTAATCACTTAAGATAACTATTTAGTTTTCAAGTCACAAATTTAGTTGTCATGATAAACATTTAATTATCCAAATAATCTGCAAGATAATAAATTATTATCAAAATATGAAATTGACATAAAACTATACATTTAGAAATATTTAACTATTTGGTACCCTAGTTGCTATTTTTTATTAGATTATTGAAGAACAAGGCTTTAGATTTTTTTATTAATGTGTATCATTTTTAAAACTTTTTGGTTGGTTGCATTTTAAATTTTTGTTTTTTAATTATTTTCACATATCTGTGTCTTCAATTCTTCTTTCTATGAACTGAATTTTCAAGTGAATTCCAAATTATTTAGATTTACAACGTAAGTGTAGGACGAATGTGAAATATACAATCAATAATCAAAGAAATACGGTTTTGAATAAAATGCACCATTTGAGCGAATTGTTAAACAATGTTAGTCATACAAAATTTACTTAAACATTATTCTTATGATATCAACTAAAGGCTTTTCCATTTAACAAAAATAAACTTCTATGTCAAAGTTTTGAAATGAATTGTTGAGTAAGAAAACCAATATGAATAAATACGTAAATCAAATGAAAATAAAAGACATAATCATTTAACAAACTTATTGTTCTTTCTTTTATGTGTAGTTAATTGTTATTAACTGTTTAAGAGTATTTTGATTTTAAAAAATTAATTTTCAAAGTAGGATTAATTTCATGTGATTTTCAGTATGCAGTAGTGCATTCAGCATTGCATTCAATAAAAAAACTAATATTGATAGCCATTCATTGATAAAAAAAAGATAAAATAACAAGTTTATCTTAAGAGAATTTCAAAGACTTATATTATACATATTTATCATTTATCATAAAATTTTAAAATATTAATCTCGAGATCCATTTGCAGATAAAAACAGTGACAATATTAAGTTTTTTTTAAACTTACTTTTGAGTTTTATATTTTAGCATATATATTATTTGTAATGTAGTCATGAATATAAATTTATATATTATTAAGTAATTCTATGTCATATTCAACTTTAGGTGAGCTGATTTTCCCTTGAAATCTTATTTGATAGGTTTAAAACATAATTATGAGAAGAAAAAAAATTATATTGCGCAACTCAAGAAAGAAAGATAATATTTTTCGAGTAAAGAATATAGTATGAAAAATGTTTGAATAGTACATCTTGGGCAAGTCAGTCTTTTAGTAATTATGTGGTGGTGGTGATCGTAATGTTTGGTCATCTATATGTTTCACAAGTAAGAAACACGACTTCAAGTTTATATAGATTCTTTTTTCTTAAGTATATGATGTGTTCTTACTATCTATCGTTATTGGTCATCTCTGTATTTAATGTTTTGGAATATCTAGTTGTCACGTTAGTAATTGAATATTTAACTATCAATGTTGATAACTGAACGATTGGTGCATGTCTTTAATCTAATATTTAACAATCAAATTTAACGTAAAAGAACTGTATAAATATATCACTGTCTCTTCCATTTTTATGCCAAATGTTTAGCTATAGATATGTTCACAACTAAATGTAAATTATTATACTATAACTTAATTCTATAGTTAGGGTTGTAAGTGATAAATTCTATAGTTGAAAGAGGATATTTGAACTATTTGTATATATAGGAGATTGCAATACAATTTATCGATTTGTTTAAATGATTCAGTTATAGAAGTCTGAAACGCCTATAAATAAGACGTGCGGCGATGAATAAAAGACAACAATTTTCATTAGTCATACACTGATTTCTAAACTACTTTCTCTATCTACAATTTAGTTCTTTGTATTATTTTATTTCTCTAGAAATATAATTCTAGACTCAACAAATTGGCTACCAAAATGGGAGATCTATTCGATTGGTACCTTGATTTCACGTCAAAAATAAAAAATTGTAGAATTCTTGCTCAGTTGTATCGTTCTAGATCGATAAAGAACCATAAAATGAAGCTGATCTAACAGTTCAAAAAGCTATTGAAACTTTGAGATCTGATTTACGTAGGGAATAAAGTAAAGAAGATGATCAAATTCCAGTACAGCAAGGTCATTCTGACATTGAAATTTTGATAAATCAATTGTTGGATAAAATAATAGCATTGAATGACAAGTATGTTAAAAGAGGATACCATATTCGGTTAGGTAGGGTAAAATATGAGGTACGACAAGTTGAAGAGTAATACGAACTGAAAAATCAATCTAATCGATCGTATTCAACTCATCAGATTTGAAGGGATCAGAATAAAACATATTTTGAGTCTGATAAATAACATCATACACATCTAGTGATAATGAATTTGATAGCCCGAAATCTGAAGAAGGATCATCTCAACAAAAGAGGTATCGGGGATCATCTAAAGGAGAAAGAGGCCGACATAGAAAATTGCGTAAGGAATATAAACCAAAAGGAGACAATGAACCTCATTATTTGAGGGAAACTGAATGGTGTGAAGGAATACATCTGATCAATAGACGGGTGTAGCTTATCAGAATTTGTATGCTATTATGGGAACAAGAGGAGATGGAAAGTATGCACAAGAATTAGAGTGAAGAAATTATTCTTTAACAGTTAAGATTAGGTTCATTACTCTTCCGAAGTGCTTTGATATCTCCAAGGTTAAAAAAATCGGTAGGATGCAGGATCCTGATGATCATATTGAAAAATTTAAGAACTATATGATGAACTTTGAAGATGATGGCATGCTAGTATGCATAGTTTTTTCTCAGACCTTCAAGGGCACTGCACTGAAGTAGTATAATATGATTTTGAGAGAATCTATTACCAACTTTAAGGATTTTTACACAACTTCCTAACGACAGTTTGTGGGAAGAAAATAGATGCGTGCGAATGAAGATATAATAATACAATGTAAGCAAGTTGTGGGAGAAAAATTGAGGGATTATACGACGGGTTTTGTGTTAACAAAAGTAGGATTGGATAATTTTGAAGAGTTGGTTGATATGGCTATATTTCGAAAAGGGTTGTTACCAAGAAATTTGGAAAACAAAACGACAAAAAGGAGAGTATTAACTTTTGGGGCCTTAATGACTCAAGTGGAGGATCAAATTAAAGTAGGAGTCCACCAGAGTTTGAGGTGGACTTAACTATATACAGAAAAGTCTTAACAAAGATATACTAATCCAAGCTATCACGCACATTCACATCCGAGTACAAATTAAAAATTACCTCCTCGAACAGGAGGAATTCATTTTCAAGTCACAACAAATAATCAACATTACAAGCCAATGCCAAAATAGTAGATAAGGGCATACTATTATACGAGCTTTTTATCTCCTCATAATTCTTGCATGCAATAGCAATACATGTGAAAAATTAATATAAGTTGTAAAGCGTAGAACAAAAGATAAGCTAACTTATTGTTGCTTCTCCAAACAAGATTGAGTCTTGAAAGGTTCTCTTCAGATATTTCCTATCCATTCTCCCATGCTCCAGATATGAAGATAAACTTTTGCTTCCATAATTTGTTAGCCTTGATCAGATCATCGATTATTTTGAAATCATCCACAAGTTTTATATAGTAGAAGGGCAATACCGGACCTTTGGATAGAACAATCATGACGATAAAGTCTTTGATGAAAAGAGGTGTTTGACTTATTTTAGGATCCATAATCAATGACAAGAGTGTGAACCATAAATTTATTGTTCCTTATGTAAGACAATGATCCAGAAGTTCGAAGTATTCTACTATTATCGGATCCAGTGGGTATCGAAGACCCAAATTGATGATCTCATGATTAGACCACCAATTCATCTACTCCACAATCAAGTGGAATCTCTCCCTCTTTTGGTAGTCGAAACACTATGTTAACTGGAATTCCTCATTTCTTCTTTAGATGTTCGCCTTGAGCTTCATTATTATACATATATAACACATTTTCAGCGCCATGATGTATTCAGGGATGAGTGTTTTTCAATTCACATTGACTGAGGCAGCATCATCCCCAGGAAGTTCAACTGAGGCTTTTTTCTTTTGTACCCCCTTATTTGAAGCATAATCTTTAGTATCATATGCAACACCAATTTCTTACGCCTTGATGTTTGAGTTAGTTTCCTCTCAATCAGCTTATTCATCGGAAGCTTCGTCTATTAGTTGAGGATGATTTGAGTTCGACACTAGATTGTCTTCTTGAGTATTGGAGGAAATTTATCGTGACTCCAAGTTGGTCTCAACAAAATCTATTGGGGATGAGATGGTGATGTATGGTTATATGTGGTAATTTGGGCAGTGTTTTGTGAAGTGTTTTCATCTTCAAGGTCTCTCGTAGCTATCAATGCTTTCTTTTTAACAGGAAGACTTTGGGAGAGATGAACTTTTGACTGAATTCAAGGAGTTTCCTTGCGTAATATTTGAGGTAGATTGGAGTTGACGGGTGATAAAAAAAATTTCTGATCTTCAGTGAATATATGTTCTTCATGTTACTTTACGGCTGTTTTGAGGAGATACATATGTGAAGCCAGAAAGTACTTGAGAATAATTTTTGAGGTACTGATTGTGAGGAATTTGTTGGTAAGAGATGGTGAAGTTATGGTGGTGGAGAAAATTGTCGAGGAGATTTTGGTGAATAGTTTCTTTCTCGGTTAGATGAAATCTGAAACCCATGGGAACTTTGATTGGTATTAAAATTATTGTAAATAATAGTTTTAGTTGAAAATAGAGGAGAATTGTCTATTACCCATGCAACTTTATATTCTGCAACCCTCTCATTAATACACAATTGATTGTAAAAGCCAAAAATTGGGTTTTTAGTAGCTAGGAATTTTTTTCATAAACTAAGATGGAGAAGAATCTTCAAATCAGTTCATAAAATTTGAAGGTTAGCTGGGAAAAATGACTTTTCTATCGAAGGTAGCCAAGAAATTGGTTTTTCAGATAAAGATAACTAAGAAATTGGGTTCTCAGGAGAAGGTAACTTTCTCTCACTAAAAGGTATTTGTAAAACATAAATAATGAGTGTGGGAGTATTTATAAAGGAAATATGAAAGAGAAAATGGTCAGAGAAGTTGGAGAGGTGATGATGAGTATTGGGTAGAAAGAGATAATGCCAAACGGTTACTTGTCAAACGATAACGTGACACATGCTAGTTGTCAGACCTAATGGCAGGCCTAGTTGGTCTTCACATGCGTCCTAGAGTATTCCAAACATTTCCAACTGTTACAAAAATGCCAGCAAAATATTCCATGTGTGAATATTTGAAGCAGAAAGAAAGGTTGGGTGAAACGTTTGGACCAGCTTTGAAATGAACATGAGTATATGACCTAGAATTTTTAAATCACTTATACAAATTGTTTACATTCGAGGTAAAATATGAATGTGTATTTATTCAAGGACAACAAATGTTGAAACAAATCATTATGTTGAGACGATGTAAAGATTTAATCCAAAGCAAATTCTATTTTTGGAATTAACAGTTTCCATCTACTATGATTTTCGATGATTACTGGTTCAATTATTGTCCTTGATAAGAACTAGGGGCTACTGATAATGATATTAAATATTGAAGGCTTACATGTAATAAAGCTAAGGTTGTATGTGATCAATTGTATAGTTGAAAGATAATATTTAAACTATTTGTAAATATATGGGGTTGCAATGCAATTTACTCATTTATATAACCGAATCAGTTATAGAAGTCTCACATGCCTATAAACAAGACGTGATGCGATGAATCAAAGACAACACTTTTCATTAGTCTTACACTGATTTCTAAACTACTTTCTATTTCTCTACAATTTAGTTCTCTATGTTATTTTCTTTCTTTAGAAATATAATTCTAAACTTAGTAGTGTCAGTACCGGTCAGTTGTGGAGCTATATACATGTTGTTTTCTATACATTCATCAACATTGGTTCATATGAAGATTGAAGGATGCCTTAATTAGTGAATTTTTTAAGTCGATTAAAAATCAACAATAGAAAACACCTAAAAATTATCAGACATTACAAGTCCAAATATAATAAGAATCATCATGTAAATATATGTTGTCATATATTAGATGAGATATAATACTAAATTAATGCATACTAAGTTAACATACTATAAGAATATAAATCTCATATACCTTAAATAGCCACATAGTTATTAAAAGTTAATGTCATATTTCATTATTGAGTAAACAAATCGTACATTTTTTCTAAAAAAATTATCATTATTTATTAAACCGATATTTTTTTAATTTGTTTTCCAGAGGAACAATATGATGGTTTCAGATAATTTTTCAGACTTTTGAATCTCAACATGTCATCATTTCTTAAGAAAAAAATACTAATAGATAAAAAGAAAGGAAGAAAACGAATATTGGTGAAATATATATAAAATAGGATTAATATAAAATATAAAAAAAAAACTTGATATAAATGGTAAAACAATATTCACTTTATTTTTTAATCATATTTAAATAAACACTAAATTATTGATAAAGACTTAAATAATTAAAAATATTATTTAAGAAATAAAAGTATTTATTCCATTGCAAATATTAATATGATTCCATTAAAGACATACAAGTGGAATAGTTTACGTTGATACCTTTGAAAAAACATTATTTTAAAATTTCCACTATTGATTTCACCCATAATTAAAACCTATGCATTGAAAATTATAGAGGACTTAGAGCAACTTCACGTTTTCAATAATATTTTTTCCAACACAATACTATGGCAAGACTAATTTTTAGTTTGAATTGAGAAACATAGTACTAACTACCAAAATCCATGGTTTATATTGATGAGATTTTTTCGTTAGAGGAAACCATATTAGAAGAATTTCAAATAATAAAAATATTAAAATAAAATGTTTGATAACATATTCTTTATGAAGAAAATATCAACATAAAAAAGTATAATGATGCAAAGATTTGCTGTGATTTTTTTTTTCATCAAGTAAAATATATGAAATCTTTGTGATTAATATTTTGAGTTATGCGATGAATTTTGGAGCCTTGCGAATAACACATAGAGCTAAATCAATCATGTTTTAAAGTTTTGGAATGATGTTTAAAAGCCTACAAATAATATCCAAATGTTTATAGATGATATGTAAAAGTATGCTAATGATGTGTTGAGGTTTATAAATGGCGTCTGAAAGCTTGTGAGTAAAAATCAAAAGCTTTTGAATGAGGTTTGCAAATGCTATGTGGAAACATAAAAATAATACATAAAAGTTTGAGAATGACTTATGAAGGTTTGTAATGACGCTTAAAAACTTGTGAATGACATGTTGAAACTTACATATATTGTTCTGAAAATTTTGTATTATAACTAAAATTTTACATATAACATCTCAATGTTTATGAATTACCCCAAGAACCTTACAACTCATATTTGGAAACATGTAAATCGCATTTGAAGGCTTGTAAATAATGTTAGAAGGTTTATTAATGATATTTGAAAGTTTTTGAACGATGTCTGAAAGCTTGAAGAGGATGTGTAACGGTTTGCAAATGACGTCTGTAATCTTATAAATGTCGTAATAAAGACTTGCAAATAATATTCATAAATTTTCTAATAATGTTCAAAAAATTACAAATGATATTGTTGGGTTTGCTTGCGAATAATGCATGTAAGGTTGCAAATAACGTACACAGGCTTGTGAATGATGTCTAAAATATTTTGAATTATATTCCTAGGCTTATATCTAATGCATAAAAACTTGCAAATGAAACCTGAAATATCATGAATAACATCTTGAGGCTTGTGTATCACATCATGAGTTTCACTGATTGCGTTAATTGATGTCTAAAATACTCATTTCATACCATTATAATTGATTTGAAGCAATCAAATTGAGGGTAGGTGGTAGTCTAAGGAACAAATAAAAAGGATAAGTATACGAGCACCACAACAAAAATGGTATATATTCATCGTATATACTATTATTCTAAAATTACATCGTTTCTAATTAGCTAATTACTTTCAATTTTGTATTGAAGATAATGTAAGTTTTAGCTAAACGGAAACAATTTATAAGCAAACATGAATGTTCTAAATAACACGCTATTTTTTTCGGAGGGAACCCGCAGCCGCTACTCAAAGTGCAATGAGTGCGCACAGGGTAAACCCTCAGTCTGACGCGATAGCCTGCAAACCAACGCCAGAAGGTAAACCACACAAGGTGACTGGCTCAGCCGAGAAAGCGTATGTAGAGGGACTCGAACTCATGACCTTTTGGTTATAAGAATGTCATACTCAACCAACTCGGCTACCCCTTTGGGGGCCTAAATAACACGCTATGATACTTTAATGTGGTGTGATTGATATGTGCTTATATGAAAAGTTATACAAAACATGAGAAATTACTATAGAATACGAAGAATACAAAGAGTTGAAATATTTCATGCACTGTTACATGATAAATACAGTGTAAACAATGACACTTACACATGTTAGAACATACATTTACATTTTCTGCGATTCTTATAATGTCAAAGAACAATTTTTTTTGACATAAACAGTTTACTTACTGATATCCATTTTATAACACTAATTATTTATTTCTTAGACTTAATTGGTTACTTCAAATTACACATCAATAATACTCTTATTGTGATTTCAAACTCTTTTACAATGACTACATTTAATATTCTTCAAAATAAATTCACAACTTAATGGAGTATTCGTCCTCTTTAGCCTACTAGTTTTTTAAAATAGATTGGTGTATAACAAAAGATTACTCTATGGTAAATGATCGGTCAAAATAAGAACATGCATATATCAATAACGCATAACAAGTTCTATATATATTTGAATGAAAATAATCCCTTAAAACGGAAAATCTTGAGTTTTTTTTTAATGAGAACTACAACATAAACACAAGGGAAACAATCCGATTGTCAAAAGCCACATGAACATTTATACTCTAAAAGACTTACCATTATAGGTTCTCTGTATATTTCAAAATTGATTCAAACGTAAACAAAAACCATGAACATCCAACATCAATTTTATATATATATATATGTATATATATATATATATATATTATAAATTATACGAATTACTGGACCAACTAATAGATTCAATACAACGTTTAAAAATAATTACATCATTTGGGCATTAAATGACTCAACTACAACTGAAGATATAAAACACTGGAGTTTCCCTTTATAAAAATTCTTGACATAGTGTTTCCGAGTGAGATTATTTAAGAAATCTGGAATGATATTCACACCAATTTTAAAAAGTAATGTAATAAAATTACAAAGTAGGAGCATGTGTACACTCTATAAATTTGTAATATGTCGTAATCTCTTTGGAAAGCTTTTAATGTTATCCCTCAAGTTTAAAAAATGTGATATAAACAAAGTAAATGATGACAGTTTGATTGAACTAAACTAATAATACATATATGATGATCATAAATAAAAATTAACTTTTGCTTATCAATATACGACTTTAATAATATAAAAATTCATAACCAATTATGAGAGTCTTCAGATCCAACAACCACGAATAATACTAGAAATAAACCTAAAAATTTATTATTATTATTATTATTATTATTAATAGTAGGAGTAACATAAAAAGCACGTTTTTATTATTTTTAGTAATAAAACCAAATAAAAACTAAAACTTAGTATGATTTCCATTTTTTTTTTATGAAATAGACACTAGATTAACTTTATATTTCTAAATAAAAAGACACATTTTAATAAATGTTATGCTAACCGTGCCCATTAACAAGCATTTAATTACTTTTTTGGATAATTATTATCTTGTTTTTATACGATGGTTAGTGTTATACAGATTACAAAATAATAAGGATAAAATTATCCAAAATTTCGAATATGAGAAATATATTAATTAATTATGGTAACAAAAATATTATTTTATTATTTTTAATTAAAATAATTTATAACTATTAAATAATATTTATAAATTCTATATTTAAAAGATGATTAAGTTTAATGTTAAAAGTATAAAACAAGTTTTCAAAATATTTAAAATATCAGTTTTGAAAGGAGTAATATTTTTCGAATTTTTTTAATAAAAAACAAATTTTAAATGATTTTAAATTCAGCTTTTAAATCAATTTTTTTAAATAAACAATTTAAAGAAAAACAGTTTAATTTCATTTTTTAAATAAATTTAATTTTTTTAAACCATTTTTTATTTGAAAAATTAAAGGTTTATTAAATACGAAAGTGTGTCCAAATCATATTTGAAAAATAAAAATTCTTACGCGGAATGTCCAGCGATTATTTATTTTAAAAGGAATATATTATTTTTAATATTTTCTAATCACTATAAACACTACTATTTTATTGTATAAAAAGGAAGGTAATCAGTAAAAATTAAATGTTTGGAACCCTTCATAAAATGGAAGTAGTGTTTATAGATCAAAACTGAAAGTAGAATAAAAGGGTAAATTTGTCTTTTAAAATTTTGTAATCTAGTATAAAAGTAAGATAATAATTACCAGAAAATGATAATTAAATGTTGTTAATGGATGTCCATGACAACTGTTAGCATAACCTTTTTAATAAATCATAGCACATAACTTCCAAATCCACTAATATGGACACTAAAAACCACAAAACATTGTAAAAATATGTAATTATCTACTTTAAATAAAAACAAATATCGGATTCAGATTCTTCTTTACATAAAATTATCTATAAACAAGGTTGTAAGGGAACTATTGGTCAGGTCATCAACCCGTTTTTATCAAGGTTTTGGATTATTTGTTAGCCATATAAAATATAAAACAAGTACAATTATGCATCTTTGTATTTATGGGCTCTTAAGACTCATGATGATCAATACAAATATAATTTGTCATACATCTTCCGATAAAATGCCATTATTCTATACTTTGTGCATTTACTATTCATTTTATATTTTTTCTTATTCGTTCTCTTTCTATACTTTTTCGTGACTTAACCTATTTGGACCTCATCAAAGACCATAAGTTAATGAAATATTAGCAAATACATACGTGATTGCTTTCCTATAATCAAATCATGCTAATTTATACAGAATATCTAATTTATTACATTTTTTACAAATGTCTAACAAATGTAACATTTATATTCTTTTTATATTTAACCCCATTTAGTTATAAAAATAATATTTGAGATAAATGTATATTCGCCGAGCATTCGTTAGACCCCTGCCAATAATTTATAAGATCGGTTCATGATGCTTTAAATTTTAATACCTTATAGACAGGAAGTCTAGATATATTTTTCTCAAACGATTCGAAAATTGCAGTGTGAAAAGTGAAGCAATGCATGAAAAGTTTCTTAAAATTGTTCAAATGTGGCTAAACTTTTACCGATCGTGCGTTTTAACTCGTGTGAGCACGCTGCTCCTTATAATATATGAACATGCGAATAAATAAACTAAAATTTTAACATATAATTTCGTAAAACTAAAGTTTATAAATAAGAATATGTAAAAAAAACAAATCAAAAAAATTAATATAATAGTTAATTTTTAAAAAGGTAAAACAAAAAAATTCATGAATTTCTAAATTAAAAATAATAGATAGTATTTTTTTGTTGTAAAAATTATTATTGTATTCATAATTAGATATTAAACTATTTTAAAAATAAAAATATCACTAAAAATATTTTAATATATTATAGTTGTTACCGTTAAAAACAAAGAGAGAAGTAGCCGCAGGAGTCGACTAGGGTTTTGTGTTTTATTAGAAAATATTCATTTTTGTATGTTATTATTGAATCAAATCATTACAAGTTGCGCTTGTTTCACTAGCAATGGTAATAAGGCTCTCACTATATAGAGAACTTAGAGGCATATACAAGGAAACTTAATACAACTAATTTATAAGGAGAAGATTAAGGACAGTATGTGAAATTCCAAATTATAGTGGTCAATAGTTGACCCCAATTATTACTCCATGAATCCACCTTTCCAAATTTAGTCTAATATTCTAACACTCCCCCTCAAGTTGTGTAGTGGGATCACCAATACCCAATTGGATAAAACTGATTCGAATGTTCTTGTAGCAACCGCTTGTCAGGATGTCTGCCAGTTGGTCTTCGGATCTAACAAACGGAAGTTCGACTGTCCCATCTTCAATATTTTCTTTTATGAAGTGCCTATGTATTTCAACGTGCTTTGTCCTATCGTGTTGTACCAGGTTCTCTGAAATTTTAATCGCAGCTTTATTATCGCACATTAACTGAGTTGGACACTTCAGAGGGGATCCGATTTCTTTCATTATCTTCTTTAACCAAAGTATCTCGGTAATCCCCTTAACGATTCCTCTAAATTCTTATTCACCACTTGACAGTGATACTACTTTATGTTTCTTACTCCTCCAAGTCACCAAGTTACCTCCAAGAAGAGTAAGTAGCCAGCAATTGATCGATTGTCGTTAGGATTCCTTCCCCAATCAGCATATGTAAATACTTCAACATCAAGGTGTCCATTTTTCTTAAAAAATATACCTCTTCCTGGTGTGCCTTTGAGATATCAAATAATCCTCATTGCTGCCTCCATATGGTGCTCCTGAGGATGATGCATTAACTGGCTAACTACTCTCACCGCGTATGCAATGTCGGGTCGAGTGTGAGTCTGGTAAATAAATTTCCCCACCAATCTTTGGTATCTTTCTTTACTCGCTATTTTGGCCCCTTCAATTATCTTTAGTTTGTGATTCACAACCATAGGAGTGTCATTTTGTTTGCAATCGACCATGCCAACTTCAGCTAATAAATCCAATATATATTTCTGTTGGGAGATATAAATCCCTCCTCTTGACCTAAGAACCTCGATTCCTAGGAAATACTTCAATCCCCCAAGGTCTTTCATTTCGAACTCTTTGAAGAGGTTTTTCCTAAGAGAGCTAATTTCTTCTTCGGCATTCCCCGTTATAATCATATCGTCGACATATATTATAAGACAAGTGACTAATTCTCCTCTCTTTTTGTAAAACAAGGTATGATCCCCATTACTCTGTTTGTAACTATACTACTTCATTGCCATTGTAAATCTCCCAAACCAAGCACGAGGAGACTCTTTGAGCCCATATAATGCCTTTTTCAGTTTACATACCTCATTTTCTTGAAAACCATCAGAGAACCCTGGTCATATATACCTCTTCTTCCAAGTCTCCATGTAAGAAATCATTCTTTACATCAAATTGATGAAGAGGTCAATCTTTATTCGCGACTGTTGAAAGTAAAACTCTGATAGTGTCAATCTTTGCAACCGGAGAGAACGTTTCAGAGTAGTCTATACCATATGTTTGTGTATATTCTTTGGCAACCAATCTTGCCTTGTGTTGCTCAATGGTGCCATCAGATTTATATTTTATATTAAACACCCATCTACACCCGACTGCTTTCTTCCCTTGTGGTAACACACAATTCTCCCATATACCATTCCTTTGTAGAGCTTCCATTTCGGTATTCATTTCCTCATGCCATTCAGTTATATTCTTAGCTTCTTGAGTTGTTTTAGGGATTTGTTCAAAGAGAATAGTAGGTGAAAACACCTTTGCAATCTTTGTCATTTCTTTCCTGTCTGTTTTTACCGGATATGTAGAAGCACGAGGAGCGTGTTTCGGTGAATACCGGTTAGGAAGAACCCCTATATTTTTTCTTGGGGGAAGAACCGGAGTTTGAGTTTCAACAAATGAATTTCCTGAAATGTCATGGTCAGCAGCATTTTGTGAATTATGAAAATGTAAATTGTTTACCTCTTGATGGACATTTTCTACGACTGATTCGCTGGTAGTATCCATGGCATTTATTTCGTGTTCGAAATTGTCTTCGGGAGAAGTAAGCACTGCCTTGTCAGTCTCCTTTATGTTGGAAGAGGCGTGTTCGGTGGCGCCATTTACCGAATCTGTCGGCACATCCTCAAAGTAACTTTTATATAGCAACCAATCGAGTGATTCACTTACTTTCTCCCCCTGAGCACGAGATTGGTGGTTAAAAAAATAATTGGATTCTAAAAAGTCACAGTCCATGGTGACATGGATTCGACGAGTAACCGGATTGTAACACCGATATCCCATTTGATGAACACCGTACCAAACGAATACACACTTTTCAGCATACAGATTAAGTTTGTTTCTACTAGTTTTAGGGATATGAACAAACACCGAACAACCAAAGAAACGAGGTGGTAAGGTCATAACAGATGGAATCGTAACTTGGGTGGCAAGCACTTGTAATGGAGTTTTATTTCCTAGACATCAGGTTGGTAGATGATTTGCAATATACGTAGCTGTAGCAAGAGCTTCTGGCCAAAGAGAATGAGGAACTCTAGATTCAATCATAATAGCACGAGTCTTTTCAAGTAAAGTACGATTTTTTCGTTCTGAAGTACAGTTTTGTTGCGGTGTGTTTGGACAAGTGGTTTGATGGATAAGACCATTTGTTTTGAAAAAATTATGCATTGTTTGGTTGACAAACTCTGATCCATTATCAGAACGGAGAATCTGTATTTTTTTTTCAAATTTAGTCAAAATCATTTTGTAAAAACAAACAAATATTTCTGGTACTTCCGATTTATGTTTCATGAAGTATATCCAAGTCATTCTTGAGAAATCATCCACAAATAAAACAAAGTATCTGATTTGATTGTTAGTGGAATTTGGTGCTGGACCCCAAACATCAGAATAGATTAGCAAAAAAGCATAATCAACTCTAGTATTACTTTGATTAAATGAGACCCTACGATTTTTTGCAAGAATGCAGGTTTCACATTTCTCATGAATGGAATTATTCAAAAAAAGACTAGGAAACAAACTTTTAAGATAGCTAAAAGAAGGATGCCCAAGTCGTCGGTGCCATAACCAAAGTTGCATTTCGGTTGTTCAGTGAGCAAGCATGGCATGTCCCTTATAAACTACCTCATCAACATAATAGAGACCTCCTTGTTCAGTACCACGCCCAATGATCTCATTCGTACGAATGTCCTGTAAAATGCAAAAAGATGGATACATAAGAACCACACAGTTGAGTTGTTTTGTCACTTAACTAACAGATAATAACTTTAAGGATAGTGAATGAATGTAGAGGCAGTTTTTAATTTCCATTTTTTCCAAAATAATAATTGAACCTCCCCCTGTGACTTCACAACTTTCTCCACTAGCAGTCTCAATATGGGACTTCTTTAGAGATGACATGTCACCAAAGTCTTTAGGATCATAAGACATGGTGTCCGTAGCCCCACAATCAAATATCCAATTCATTGATTTCTCAAGCCTTTTACCTCCAAGTTTTTCATAGGAGTTCGCCGCCATTCCTCCAAAACCAGTTCCACTTCCTTGCTCATTTTAGTCGGATCTTCACCGCCACTTGTAGACGAAGCCCGTTTGACATTAGATCTGAAACACTGGTTATTTTTCTCCTTATGACCGTCCTTCCACCATTCTAGATAGTCAACCAGTTGGAAACATGTCTCTTTAGTGTGTTTCTTCATCCCACAATGAGTGCAATACAACTTGGATTTATCTTCTTTCTCTATGGATCAGAATTTAAACCTCTGTGCAGAATCTTTAGCAGCCAAACCCATTCCAATTTCAATCGATTCACTATCAGAAGAACTTGATTTTAGTATATTGAGCCTAGCCACTTCCCTTCGTATTGTAGCATATGCTGTTTCCACGGAAAGAAGATGATCCTTTTTCAGGATATCTCTCTTGACTGGTTCCAGCTTGTCATTAATCGCCATTAACACTTGATAGAGTCTTTGTTCTTGAGTCTTCTTATTGTAGATCTGAATGTCTTCTGGGTCTTTCATAGAATTCAGATCTCGCCTATCTCTAGACATCCAGATGTTCTGCAGTTTGTTCCACAAGTCTTCTAGTGTATCGTCTTAATGAATTAGCCCTCTTATGAAGGTCAAACACCTGTAACGAATCTGTACCAGAACCGTATGTGGTGGCTAACCCATCCCAGAGGGATTTTGCAGTGGGATATTGCGGGACATTATTCACCAAGCTGGATTCAAGATTCTGGATAATCCATGTGAAAACACATTGATCATCTTGTTCCCACCTTGTATATGTGTTGTCAGTTTTGGAGGAGGTGTCGGCTCCCCTGTAATGTGAGAACCTCTC
Organism: Limnanthes douglasii subsp. nivea; assembly: GCA_036936605.1. NCBI lineage: Eukaryota > Viridiplantae > Streptophyta > Magnoliopsida > Brassicales > Limnanthaceae > Limnanthes > Limnanthes douglasii. The sequence goes on along the minus strand of JAUPFV010000003.1, from coordinate 27,656,961 downwards.
CCCCTTCCCTCAATTTCTTTCTTCATCAGGTTTGCCCATAGGGCATAGTTTTCACCACCGAGTTTAATCCCTATGGATAAATTCTCGGGGTTAGTTGTTTGTTGTTGTGTTCCGAGACCATTTCTCAGAATGGCAGCAATCTGCATTGTTAATTCATCAGGAATTTAACTGAACACGACTTCATTGCCAACCATCTTTGTTGAGGATGTTCAGAATTCCCAGAATCACACGTGCTCTGATACCATGTTAAAAACAAAGAGAGAAGTAGCCGCAGGAGGCGGCTAGGGTTTTGTATTTTATTAGAAAATGTTCCTTTTTGTATTGAACTGTTTTTATTAAATCAAATCATTACAAGTTGCGCTTGTTTCACTGGCAATGGTAATAAGGCTCTCAATATATAGAGAATTTAGAGGCCTATACAAGGAAACTTAATACACTGATTTATAAGGAGAAGATTAAGGACAGTACATGAAATCTCAAATTATAGTGGTCAATAGTTGACCCCAATTATTACTCCATGAATCCAGCTTTCCAAATTTAGTCGAATATTCTAACGGTTACAATATCATGATAATGATATGTGTTTGATGTGTTTTACCGCTACCAATTTAACACCTGTCACTGCTATCAATATGTTGAAAAAAATTTCCGGGGTAGTCAAGTTGGTTGAGTAAGGCATGATTATGACTAAAGTTCATGAGTTCGAGTTCCTCTATATATGTTTTCTCGGATGAGCCTGTCACTTTGTGTGGTTACCTTCTGGTGTTGGTTTGTATGCTATCGCGTCAGACTGAGGGTTAACTCTATATGGTTACCTTTATTTTCTAACCACTACGACCCGTCAAGATTTTGGAATTTGCATTCGTGCCTTGGTTCAGAAGCCATATTTTCCGGCCAATTTATGTCAGTGGGTATGTACATATAAATATTAAATTGTATTATATGTATTAAAATATAATACTAATATTTTTTTTCAACCATACTTTTTTTAATCAGTAACACTTTATTACTAAATTGAAAAGATACAAAAGTTTAGGGCTAAAAGGCTAAAACAAAAGCTAAGGGGAGCCATTTACATTTAAAGAATATAAAGGCTAAATGCGAAAGAACAATCTATCAGGCAAAGGGCTTCGACATAGCAATACCCCATTGTTATTCAACAGAGCTTCCAAGAGAGAACAAAAGCCCCATTTTGAGACATCTTCACCAGTAAGAGATTATCACTGCCAGAAATCCTGAAAAAAGTTCTAGTTCAGAGCAAGAAGCCCTAAGATTCAAAAAACCCAAAATCAGAAAATCACTTCACAACTGAATCCGATTTGAAAAGCATTTGATTGATCCAATCAACTGAATCAATACAGACAAAGCAACAGCACAATCCTATTCCAAAGACAGCTTCGCCATCAGCTCCCAGAAGAAGCGATGAAACAATCGGCCAACTCATAGACTTCCACAAACACGCAGTGACGAAGAACAAACAGGTAGTGTCGAAGATAGAATCTCAGAGAGCAAAGGGCTTTGCAAGGGAATTCAAATCTGCACAACATCAGCTTAGGTAAGTTCAAAATTGAAGATTAGCTTATTTTTAGTTGACCCATCCCATACTGTCAAGTACCAGTATAGCGAGCAATTGACTGGGGTGGGGGGGGGGGGTTTAAAACAATCAAACAAGATTTTCATCTTGCATTTGAGAGTCCACCTTGCAAGCCAATCGGCTGCAAGGTTCTGCTCTCGAAATGCATGATGAAGAGTCATCGAAGGAGACATAAGGTATCTGATTCGAGCAAGGGTAGACTCAATAGAGACAACCGAGTTGCCTGATTTAAGCAAAGAGATTAGGATATCAGAGTCGCTTTCTAAATTGATGTTGGAAAGCGCATTGATATTACAGATGACCAGGCCGTCCAACAGAGCTCGAGCCTCTGCTTGGAGAGTAGATTGTTTGCCATAAGTATTCTCGTAGCCAATATAATGTTGCCAAGATGGTCTCTGAGAATAACAGCCCCACTGGTTTCTCCAGATTGATCGCAGCAGGCATCAGAGTTTAGCTTTAGCCTACCACTCAAGGGAGGAGTCTAATGCAGGTACTTGGTTTTGCTCTTAATGTATCTGCTTAAAAAAACAACATAATATATTAGTAGCATGCTCACAGTGCTTCCAGTACTTTAACTTGATTAAGTTTGAGTTATCAAGAGCATTAATAATGTATTTAATATGCAGAATAGAAGATTCAGCATTAATGATAGAATCATTAAACTTTAATTTGTTTCTATCTTGTCAGATAACCCAGTTAATAATAGGTAGCAAGATAGTCTTCAAATGAATTTTAGAAGGCGAGGACCAAGACCAGGTCCTGGCCATATGAACAGGGGTCATGAACCGGAAAATCTTGACATTGAAAATGATAGCAAAGTGAGACCAAATCTGCCAAGCATGCTCACATGAGACAAATACATGCTTGGTGTTTTCCACGTTGAGGCAAAACAGACATTTAGAAGCTAATTCTAAGTGCCTCTTTTGCAGAGAAACTTCGGTAGGTATAAATTTTTTCAAAATCCTCCAGTGAAGAAAAGAGCATTTAGAAGGAATAACATGATTCCAAGTTCTATTAAATAAATAAGATTTAAGATAGCTAAGGGCAATTTTGTTTTGAGTCTCCTTAATATTGAAGAAGCCATAATTAGAAATACTCTAGTTGATTTTATCATCCTTGTTGCTATCAATTTTTAATTTCTAATTTGGTTAATGCTAGAACTTGAAAGTAAAGAACTTATCTTGTTCAAATTCCATAAGTTATTCCTCCACAAGGATCTAACAAGCTCACTTGTGAACCAGAAGTTCTCAGAGCCATCATCAAACTCTACTTGAGGAGGAGCACCAAACCATATGTCTAACCATACGTCAACATCACCTTTGCCAATAATCCAGGTAATGTTATTTTCAGTTTCATTTCTAACTTTAAGCATTCTGTTCCGAGTTAAAAAGCCCTTCTTATTACTGATTTGGCAAGGGTGATGATTCCCACAGTAAATACTGTAAATCATTTTAGACCAGAGGGACCCATTAGTTCTGAAACAAACCTATAGCTTCATAGAGTAAACTTTATGGTAATCAGCAAGTCTGTGAATATTAAGACCTCATTCACTGTAACTCATACAAATGGAGTTCCACGAACTCCAGTAGATACTGTTCTTTTCACTAGAAGATCCCCACAGAAATCTATACAAAAAATTCTCGATTTTGCAAATAATGGAGGAAGGTAACTTGCAGCTTAGACACTAGTAAATAGGGATGGGGAGAAGGACACTCTTGATTAGAGTAAGCCTTCCAGCAAAAGACAGATTCTTGCCTTCCTAACTAAGAACCTTAATGTTGATCTTGTCAATCAAAGGATAAAATTTAGAGATTCTATTTGTGGAACTCAGGGTGACACCAAGGTAAGTAGGAGGTAAATTTCCAATACTGAAATTTGCTAGGATTTGAATACTTTTGAGCTTGTTTTGATTAATATTGCTGGCAGCATAATACTGAGTTTTATATCTGTTAATGACTTGACCAGAAGCATCTTGATAAACCTGCAAAAGATGTCCAATAGAGTCCATAGAGGAAGTTAGTCCATTTGAAAAAAATTAGTAAGTCGTCAGCAAAAGCAAGACATGGAATGTCTATCTTGCTTTTACTTTTATACTTAATAGAGTTATCAATAATATAAAGACTAGCTAGCCTCCTAATTGAAGCTTCCTCACCAAGGATGAACATACTAGAAGATAAATGATCTCCTTGTCTGATCCCCTTGCTGGTTTTGAAGAAGCCAACAAATCGACCATTATTTAAGATTGTATCATAAACTGAAGTTATAATGTTACTAATAATTTTAAATAAACTGATTATTGAAACTAAAACTAGAAAGAACTTTAAAAATAAAATCGTGAGATAGGTTGTCGAAGACTTTCGACATATCCACTTTGATAATAACGTTGCTATTTTTTGTTTTCCTTTTCAGGTCATGAAAGAGCTCCTTTGCTATCAGAATATTGTCGTGGATAGATCTTTCCTTCACGTAAGCCCCCTGAACTTCTAAAATTAAATTAGGTAAAAGTTTAGCTAATCTGTTGTTAATTAATTTGGACATTAGTCTGTTAAGAATAGTACATAGAGATATAGGTCTATAATGGTTCCAAAAACTAGGGTTATCAATTTTAGGGATCAAGCAAATCCCAGTAGCTTTGATCCCTTTAGGGATAGCTTCACCTTTCAAAACGTCACACATACTATAGTAGATATCATGTTTAATGATCAACCAACAAGTAATGAAAAAGCAAGTGTTGAAGCCATTTATTTCTGCAGCACTAGATGGCTTCAAACTCTTAATAGCATGGAGGATTTCATCCTCAGTAGGATTAGCTAGTAAAAACTCATTGTCTTCATCAGAAACAATGTTAGGATTATGATGAAGAACATCAGTATAATTAATTTCATTAGCATTAGAGATAGAGAACATATCTTTATAGTATTTTTCCACTGATTCATCCATCATGTCTTCATTATTAATCCAAATATCATTGATTTTGATGTTAGCAATTCTGTTTTGTCTTCTTTTCTTTTTTACAAAGTCATGATAAGTTTTCGTGTTTCTATCCCCGTTCTTAATCCAAGCTGTGTAGGATTTCTGCTGCCAGAAGCTTTCCTCCATTGAGAGAGCAAGCAGGTTCTCAACAATTGCTTTGGACAGCCCAATCTTGTCCTCATTGCTCTTGCTGATTAGATACTTTTCTTCAAATAGGGAAAATCTGGCTTCAGTATCTTTGAACTTATCGAAGATGTCTCCAAAGGTATCTCTGTTCCAACACTTTAAATCTCTTTTAAGTCTTTTCAGCTTACCCCATAAGACATTGAGTGGGTTACCAGTCATGTTTCTCTGCCAACTGTCCTCGACAGTTTTAAGAAAATTAGGGTCCTTAATCCACATACTAAGGAACCTAAATCTGTTATTAATCTTTCTGTTATTATTGTTGATTCAGACTTTTAAAGGACAATGGTCTGAACAGGTACGAGCCATATGGCTCACATTGGTGGTGTTGAAGCTTGTAGTCTAATCCTCGTTGATGAAGACCCAATCCAATCTCTTGCCCTTGAGATTTCTCATCCAGGTAAATTTAATGTCCATGTAATTAGTTTCTTTAAGTTTGCAGTTATAATCATGTTGTTAAAATCATCTACACTATGCTGACAAAAGTTGGTGCAGTTAATTTGGTCAGTGAATGCTCTAGTAGTATTGAAATCACCAAGGACCAACTAGTCCTTGACAGTAGAAGATATGTTCTATAAGACATTCCAAAGATCAAGTCTACCATTCCTCTGGCACTTAGCATACACCAATGTAACATAAATTAGTTTATTATAACTAGTAATGTTGACTTCAGTGTGCACCAATTGAGAGTGATCAATCTTTATGCTTAGATGAATATCAGCATGCCAAAAGATCCACAGCTTATTAGAAATATTAGCATAAGAATTACTAAATTTTAAATAAGAAGCAATAACATCAATCTTATTAGGAATAATGAAAGGCTTTTGAATGAAAAAGAGCTGAATATTGTGACTTTTGACAATAGACTTAAGCCTTCTTTGAGAAGGATTATTGCCTATTCCCCTAATATTCCACGAGAGAATATTAATCATGGGAATCCTTGCTAGTAGAGCTGTTGGCCTTCACGAAAAGTAAAGACTTTGTTGCTTTTGAAGTAGTTATTTTCCTGATTCTTGCTTCTTTTGATTTATGGTTAAGGATCTTTTGAAAGCTTTTGCTAGTTTCCATAGTCTTTAACGTAGGTGTGTCAGGAAGACTACCTATGTTGTTTTAATCAGGTGTATTGTATCCTGATTTTGACTTGGAGTTAGCTGGAGAGTCTTGGTCAAAATTCTTAATGGCTTCAATCATATCCTCAGAGTTACTCTCAATTTGAGTTGCTTCTTTGTTGTTGATATGGACCTCGTTAGCATGTTGAGATCTTATTATGGATTTAAGTTTATGTCTCTGCTGTCTGATAGTAACATATTGGGGAATTTGACAATGTTTTGGTTTACTTGTATTGCAGATTGGGGACCTTCCACATCTTTTATTCCTTTTTCACATTCAAGATTCACAGTTTCAGGCAAGTCTTGATGCTGCTTATTAGCTTTCTTTTTACAGTTTTCCACATTATGGCGAATGTGGTTACAGAACTTGCAATAGTGTGGCCTATTTTTGTAGGCAATTTCAACCCAACAACCATCATTGGGACCAAACCCGATCCACATTTGATGTTGCAACCTACATGTGACATTCATTTGAACCCATCCATAGACTGCATTAAACAACGTCCTGTTTTGATTCGGCATCCACGTCTTCAAAGGACTACCTATAGAGTTGAACATAGTATCAATCATTGATTGATTGTAAAGATATTCTGGAATCTTGGAGATTCTGGTCCAAATATGGGTTACTGGACTTTCTATCTTAGGATTAAAGTTTGGTGACCATTTTAGTACTCTCATGATAGAGCTGCCAATTGTCCATGTTGTCTTACTCCAAAGATTTCCAACGTCTTTCTTTAAATCAAACTCGAACAGAATGTGGTGAGGGTCTCTAGTATAGATACTTAGACCCTTTTTAAACTTTCTTTCTGTAATGAACTTGTCAATCAAATGTCTTTTAGGTATTACTTCTCGAAACTTACCTATCAGAGTGAACTTAGATGATTCCATCAGAGAATCTTTAAGATCCTTAGCAAATTGAATTGATATGTGGTCTTTCATGTGGTTGATTGAATCAAGCTTGAAGCCCTTCATGTCAGTTACATTTTTCTTAAACAAATCTGCATAACTCTTTTTCTCTGATGTGTTTTCTCCTTGCAGGCTGTTATGGTCCATAGCACATAACCAAGAGGATAGTCAAGAAGGACTGTGGTTCATCAGAGGATAATCCACAGCAAGAAGCACTCAAAAAGGGGGCTCCAAGCTAACAAGAACAGAGCAGCACGAAGCCAAAGCCACCAAAATACAACCAGCAAAGTTGATCAGAGATCAGCAAATCAATGAGGGGACTACTCAACCTAAGCTTCAATTGGAGGATCGAAAGCTTCAAACAGAAAAGAGAATAGAAGGAAGATCAAATCAAGGAAGATCTTGAGGATCTTGAAACATAAAGCATTCTTAGAGCTCCTAATTTTTCTTCTACTATATCATAAGGGAGTCGATGAGGTTTTAGATAATCAAAATACGATACTAGATTGACTTGTTTTATTATGGTAGCCTTTCTAAAATGTGATTAGGTATGAGGAATTAAAAAGTTAAATTTTTTTTCTTATATAATTTGAGAAATAAAAGTGAAAGAATAACGACGACAATCGCATCGATGACACGTGTACCTTAAGGGATTCTTAACGAGAGAGGAAGCCATCAAGGGACCCCTTTATTATTATTTTATTTGATGTATGTACCAAAAGTTTTGAAACAGATTTATTTCATAAGCTGAGTTTTGGAGCGGTGCTTTTACCGGATTTAGTGGTTTGATTTGAGACCGAATCTTATCGTAATTTGCTTTTTGTTAGTATATACGTTATATTAGTTTTGAACCTAGTGATATATTTATTTTAAAATAGTATTCTACTTTTTAGCATATTTGTTTTTAATAAATATAATTTACTAACCATCAATTGTATACTTGAATGGATTATTAAGTCGTTAATTTTTTTTATTCAAACTAATCAACATTTGTTTATTTATTTTATTGTCAGATTTTTTTAATCATTTTTAGCAGTTTATTTTTGAATTATTTACATATATTTCGAACAATATGATATCGAAAACAACATCGAAATTTAAATAAAAACAATTTAACTATTAAAATTTGAAATAGATATATATATACTTTATAGATCTCCAATTTTATTTTTAGTTATCGATTAATATTTAATTTATCTTGTAATTAAGCTCTATTTGCCATTCTAACGTAGTGATATATTTTGTATATATATGTGTAATCATAGAAATGATTCCATAAATCTAGATTTCCAATATAAAATTTGCAACGCTAAGATATTTTACATCAGATTTTTAATAAATATCTATTTGCAATATGTATTTCTCTCATAGGAATTTTTAAAAATTGTCATTTCGGAGAATCAGAGAAAAAAGCCTGGTTTCCACGCTGCAAACCCATACATGAATACATAAATCATTTCTTCAATATCACCAATTGTTGGCTTGAGACTGTAGTACTTTTAAATATTTTTTTCATTTTATATGGAGAATGTTAGGATGTCGACCCTATGCTTCGGAGAAACTTGGGTCTTCACACGCTTATTTACCTTATAATATTACGATTATTAATTACAAGAACACACGTGATAAATGACAAAAAAATCATTAAGATTTCATTATGTATGTGTCTCGTTAAAACCTTAGTTGGTCACCAGAATAGAAGAAAGAGCACAAAAATAGTAAGGTTAATTACATACACTTCGTGTTCATGCTTCGAGGTCATGTGATTTTTTATTTGAAAATCCCTATTGTGAAACTCCGACTTGTGCACTTGAAAGGCTTGGAATTGTTCAATTAGTTTTATGTTACAAATATCAACCCATTTTTTGTTGGCAACTTCTTTTTTCCACCATACCACATTATTTACAAGTTGCATTAATTGATTTCAAAAGAATATAGCTTCTTCATATATCTGGTTTGCAGAACTTTCAAGATCTGAAAAATGGAGGAGTAATTTCAGACCCTCCTTGGATGGTTCACTAAGAGGAAGTGAAGGTAACAAGTTTTACATGACATTGGAAGAGGTTCCTAGAGGACAAGGTGAATGCAGTCTAAGTTGAGTGCCAACCACTGCTATTTCATTCTTTCGAAGATTATTTCTTACTTTCTCTAGAGAAGCATCAACACTCTCATTTCCTATTTCAACAATATAATATTCAATTTTTTGAAGTTGGGGCTCTAGTAGATGTTTTGATCTTCGTTCTCTTTTTCTCCCCTTTCTACCATCCGGTGTCGGATTTGAGGATGACACATCAACAACATCGTCTGGAGCGATTACAGGGAGAATTTTTTAGGAACAATTTTTGTTTTTTTGGAAACTACCCTTTTTCTCTTTTTGGATGCCTCTGCCTGGGATTGCTCAGTTTTAGGAATGATAATTTTTGCAGTTTTCCTCTTTGGTTTTTTATTTAGGCTCACCTTCTTGTGCTCTTTTGAAGAAGCACATTAAGATTTTTTTCGTCGAATCTTTCTTCAATTTATGGTTTGAGGCGCTATTCCGAGCAGGAAGCAAGATACGTGCATCTAGACAATTGATTTATATAATTTATTGCATCAAGAGGTTCCTTTAACTGGTATGCATGCACAACAAAATTCAGGGAGAGTTTTTATAGTTGACTCTGGACAAACTTCAGAGGAACAAATACCTTATTAAACTCATTTGACCACACTCGTTTTGCCCATTCGCTCAGCTTGGCAAATGTCTCATCGATAGTAGCTTTGTGGATTTTGTATTGCTTCAAAATTTCTGCACAGTGCAATTAAAGTTAGTATGAATTAAATAAAAGGTATATTAAAGAATCATATAAATTACTTGTGCTCTTTCACTTGAGAGACAACCTTGAAGGATTGTCTAGTAAAATCTCATTGTCGTTTTCCCAACAACCAGAAATAAGAAGAATTAATGCTTCCATATTTTATATACCTCGAGGAGATCATCAATTAACTTCGATGAATTTATGAGGGTCAAGTAATAGAATGAAAGAACATGGTTTTTTGAAAGTCCAATTTTGGTTATGAACTCTTTTATGGGTAGAGTTATATTGACAAGCCTTGTCGTTATGATGTTGGACACCAGGATAAACCAAAGGTTGAAGCTTGCTTGGGTCGGGAAGAGGTCGATTATTTTGAAGTAGTCTACCACAATTGGTCCAACAGAAGCCGAAGGCCCCAGTTCAGAATTTATGGGTAAGCTACTAGTTCGTTCTCGTCACATGAAAGTAGGGACTCTCATACTGATTGTAATCAAATGGTAAGTTATATGGAATCCTCCATTTCCTCTTAAGAATTTCAGCCTCATATTGATTGAAATATGTGTATTACACATTTTTAAGTCCAATAAAATATTTGGGGAGGACGTCTTTGAGATTAATACTCAAATTTGTAGCGATGTCCTCGAGAAGTATGGCAGTTTTATTGGTCTTTTTTTCTTATTCTTTGGAGTCTTTTTCTTTACATCATCGCCCTCAGAATTAGAAGAAGGATTACTCTAAAATTTTTGGATATTTGAGCCAGTTTCTATCCTGGATTCTAATTTGGAAACCTCATTGGATATTTCATGTCTGATTTGGCGAGGGACAGTTGTGGTGGTGCATTGTTCTTGATTATGGGATGGAGATTTTGATGTTGTAGGCATATTTTATGAGTTATTGGGTATTTTCAAAGCTTCTTATTGAGTGTTTTCTGAAGGGATCCCTTGTGACTTTTTGTTTGTCACTATCATTCCTTTCAAGAGAGAAGGTTGTGTAGTAATTTTTGTGATGGGATTGGCTGAAATATTGAGCTCTTCATAGTCTCATGGTAATGAATCGACTTTTCCAATGAGGTAGATTTTTTTCTTATACGAGGTGATCGACTTTTATGAGGAGGTACCTATTTGTTTGTTTGAGGCGATTCGTTTTGTTTGATTTGATTGGTTTTTGTGAACAAGATTTGGGAGTTAGATCAGAAAGCCTGTTTGAGGAACTTTTAAGAACAATAAAAGATTATGACTTTCTGGTATGAGGCGAGGGACCATAGGAAAATGTTTGAGTAATTTGCTGAATAATACCGACAACTTATTTTTCAGCGGCTCTCTACGCGATGGTAAGCCAATCCCAACAATTGGCTAAACTGAACATAAACAGAACAATAGTGGATTGAAGGAGATCGGATACGATCTACAAGGGTTGAATACGGCGGCAACAATGGATGAGCAAATAACTTAATTGACATTTGAATCCAAATTATGTAAATTATTGACAAATTTCTTCTTCTCATCTTCCTCTATCAGATTGCAAAATCAATACCTCATTTACTATAGTCTGTTAAAGGATGAAAGTTATGAGAACAATCACTTCATTCGAAATCCTTAAGTCATTCTTTCTCAGAAACATAATACCAAAAACGGTCCAAGTTCACTTTAATATCTTCTTCATGAAAATAAAGAAGCAACCTAGAGTTCGATTCTACCATTACTACGCGTACATCTTCGATAATTCATATATGATATGTAACAACATATTTGGTCATGTCCAATTGTTTTTTAATTAAAGAATCCTGAAGTATTTTTTCATATGTTGCTAATGCATCCAACTGTTTATACAATTATGATCTCTCAACTTCATCTTGAGACTTAACATAAGTAAGTTATGTATCCAAAAAATACTAAAGATCTTAAATATAGCCTAACTCAACCTTAGATGCATTTAATTTTTTCTTAGTTTCCTAAGAAAATGACCAAATATACAGTTAATAGATATTGTCTCATGTGCATGTATTAGTGAATTACCTAATTTAGACATAATGAAGTACTTTCTTAACATCTCATCATTTATTTAAGCTTCGGCTTCAACCTTTATACGCAACTCAACTCATATATTAAAATAATTCAGCATCTAGTAAACTTTGAAGCTCACCCTTTAGTTGCTTCTTACTATCAATTTAAGTTTAAAAAGTAACTTTAAATTCTTAGCCTTCTTCACATGGTTCAAAAACATCTTTAAGAATTATCTGAAGATAACAAATATAATTGTTAAGTTGAACACTAGACTGATGCAATATAATTAGAGAATTATCGGGAATATGCGAATATCATATAGTATAAATCCAAATAATAGTTATCTTTTATACAAAAATACAAATTAGTTAATTATGTTCCAAAGTTACCTCAACTCTCAAATTTAATTGTATTCGAGTCATTTACAAAGGAAAATATGGGTCGGAAGCTCCCTTCGGCTAGCTAGAGTAGTAAAGTAATTTACTACGTTATGAATTTGATCTAAATAACAAAAAGTTGATCTTAGCACATGCGAATTTTTGGTATGAGGAGCATACATGTCAAACAAGACGTCACGTAGATTTATAAGAATAAATTAATTATTAACTACACTTGGAATATCTTATATTTTTACAACAACTTTGGTGGTTTGAGATTCCAAAGCATTAACATTACTAAAACCATCCAAAACAGGCTCATGAACCAATAATAGGTTAACATAAACTTTAGTAGTAGTGATTACATATTCTTTGAGCTTAATTTTTTAATTTATTGATTTTATAACATAAACAATTACTAAGGTTCCATCATTATCGTTCACAATATTATTTGTCAGAAAACCTCTAATAATAGATTTATCAACAACAAGAGTCGTAACTTGTACATATGAATGCTTGTGTGACTTATAGGTACCTTCAACACCATTTATATTATGCTTACCACACAAGAATTTCTCACATTTCCGCTCAACCATCATTTTACCTTCAAAGAGTGATCTCTCATTCGTAGCCAAAAAGTAAAGCTCCATGTTGTCATGAGGCAAGATATTTTGTCATAGAATTAGTATCACTCACTACAATTATATAGAGAGACGGGGAGTAAAAGAATCCAAAACTAATATTTCATATTAATTAATTTCTTCAACCAAATAACATAGCCTAAAATATCTCACTGTTATAGTTGTATGAGTGGAAGACTAAAAATAGTAAGTTCAACATCAATATAAGTGTTTAAATTAGTTAGTAAGTTCAAAATATCTCACAGTTACATTTATGTTGCGGAAATATTTTGAATAACTACACTACTATGAGGGGCCATAGTCTTCCACTCACGAGAAAAATTCATTTTGGTGGTAACATTTATGTTATTGGATCCACTAATTTTGGTTTTCAAAGTTTTTAACATTTTACTAAGGGCATGAAATATTCTTCTGCTTCGAATCCATCCTTTAAAACATTCAAAAATAGATCTTCTTTTTAAACAAACCTAAAACCTTGATAAAAAAATATTTAAAAACAATATGGGCTTCAGCTCTAATTTTCTTAGTCCTAAAACGTACCCTTCTTGATATTTTAATAACTGTATCATTGGCTCGAGATTAAATTCTTCCCTAAATATAAACACTTGACCATAACCCACTACACACAAATTCTTCAGACACAATAACAGAACTACAAGAATAAAAAAACAAGGAAGCCTCTTCCACTAGCCTAGCATATTCCATATTGGCGCGTTCCTCCCTGTTAAATTCATCATTCTGGTAAATCAGATTTACAACTATGAATGTTTAACAAATATAATCTAATTTAATATCATATCTAGATACTGTTAAATAGTGAACAAAAGAGAGAAAAGAGAACGACTAGGGTTTTGTATTATTTAGAAAGTGTATATTACATAGAGTCTAAAGCTATTATTTATAGATAAACTATATAGGCTAATGGGCTTAGGTCTTATATCTCTAACACCCTCTCTCAAACTCGCAATGCTTATTCTTGCATTGTGAGTTTGTTACACAAAATAAAAGAAACAAAATTAAAACAATCAACGAATCAAAACAAAACATCAAAACAAAATCGAAACGTCAAAAACCAAAAAATCAAACTCCAATCTTCAAGCTCCAATCTTCAAACTCCAATCGTTAAGCTCCAATCTCCAAACTCCAAAACTCAAAACTAATCCAAACGAAATCCAAACACCAAACAAATCTAAACGAAGTCAAGCAAAGCCAAACAAAGCCAAAACAAAACCAAACAAGTTCAAACGAATCCAAACTAATCCAAACGAAGCCGAACCAAGCCAAACGAAGCCAGAACAAAGCCAAATAAATCCAAATGAATCCAAAACAAAGCCAAACAAGTCCAAACGAAGTCAAAACAAATCCAAACTAAGCCAAACTAATCCAAACGAAACCAAACGAATCCAAACAAAGCCAAACAAATCCAAAACAAAGCTAAACAAATCTAAACGAATCCAAACCAAGCCAAACGAATCCACACGAAGCCAAAACGAATCTAAACAACTTCAAACAAAGATAAACGAAATCTATAAACGAAGAACGACATCTAAACACCAAAACGAAATCGAGACGAAATCTCAATGCCAAATACCCAAACAAATCCAATCTCAAATCCAAATACCAAACTAATATCCAAAAACCAAACTAGATTCAATTTTTAATTTATAATTGCCAATTTTAAATTTCCAAAATCAAAATCAATTTGAATTCACGGTTTTACCAACAAGACTGTTGTACTGTTCAAGTTGCAATTTCTCCCAAACCGTAGCACTGAATCATAATCCGACTAGTCATATTGAAGGGTTGGATGTCCCGAACATGCTCTCCAAAATTCAGTAAAAACGGACATCGTTTGCTCTTTGATCAGACCGTTTTATTGGAGCTGCACACAACAGATCCGAAAACCGAAAACTATATCTATTCTGACGAAAAGCAGATCGAAATTTCCAACACAAATCCAATCGAAAAACAAGATAAAAAAATAGAAACCACGCAAAAGCAGATCCAAAACAATATCAATACATAATCCAAAATTGTCGAACAGATCCAAGATTTCCAAATAAATCCAATTCAAAACCGAAATCCAATACTACTACGAAATTGAATACCTGGTAGATCTACAAAACAGGGGGATCGCGACGGTTCCCCGATCAGATCAACCTGGCTCTGATACCATGTTAAATAGTGAACAAAAGAGAGAAAAGAGAACGACTAGAGTTTTGTATTATTTAGAAAGTGTATATTACATAGAGTCTAAATCTATTATTTATAGATAAACTATGTGGGCTAATGGGCTAATGGGCTTAGGCCTTATATCTCTAACAGATACAACCAAATTGAAATAATAACGATTACACAACAAAGGAGGAAAATATCTTAATTTTACAAACCCATGTTCAGGAGCAACAATATATTGTTTCTTTCAAACCTATCTCCTAACTCTTAGTGATGTATAGAAATTTATTCTTCCTTACATTGTTATAGTATAAAAGTTTATGTAAAAACTTGGCATTATTATCAATTAGGGAATTGAGGAAATTGTTTTTTTGCATAAACTTTAACATTTGCAAGAAAATTAGTTACACATAAATGTTGGCAAATTCTTTATGACAATATTATGGTTGAGAGGAGAAACCGTCTCGATTTGGGTACATATTGACTCTAACAAATTCTTAGTCACTTCAATTTTTTAAAGGTTTTGGACTAATGAAAATTTAAATACTCAAAAATAAGTAAAATAGACAACTTTGTGCTAATACACATTAAAAAGACTTTCCTTAATAGCAATTAATCGAACAATTACATTCCACCAATCTTTAAGTTTCTTAAAATATTGTCGCTCTTGAATATAAAAATACTCAATCTTTTAAAATTTCATTTCGGCGGCTTCGTTCAAAAGAGAACCTTAAGATGTATCATCTCACCCCTACTAATAGAAGCATTAATATTACCACCTCTCATCAAAGCTTTTGTTTTTTTATACCAACTTTTTTTTATTTAAAAATTCTTTTGAGTGAATAATAATTTTTATCAATATTCTCCATAAAAAACAACAGGATGCACCGACCATGATTTCGGTTTAAATGGAAGTACGGTTTAAATGGAAGTACGTACAGATATTTTTATTCAAATGTTTCTAATTTTATAAATATATGATAATTATGAGATTATAAAATCTTCATTTAAACAATTAATTCTTTTAGAACATGGTATTTAGCTAGAAAGGATAATGATTAATTTGTCCCCCACGCATATGGTGACACGTATTTTTAGATTTAAAGATAAAAGGACATCGGTGTCCTCCCTACAACAAGATATATCGACAAGACAACACCGTTTATATATTTTGTATTTTTTCTGATCGGAAGAATCAATATTATATTTTACTTTAAAAATGTATAATTTCTATCATTTATACATTTCATTACAATAATATTCTTAAGATCACCTGCTATCATTTAAGTTTATTAAATTTCTTTCTGATCATATTCAATTTTGTAATCGTAAATCTAGTACGACCAAAACCCTAAAAATAAATAAATAAAATTTTAAAAATATCAACCAAATAATAAAATTTATAAATAAAATTTAAAAATATGATAAAAATAAAATAAATATATAAATAAAATATAAATTATGATACGTTGGATCCATATAGCCGAATGAATCCAACATATTATAATTTATGGTATTAGCAAATCATGTTCTCTATTATATTTGTATAATTTTATAAAGAAAATATTTTTTTAAAATTTCTTTTATAATAAAAATATATATTTTGATAACATAAAATTTTATTTTAGAATAAATTACCGATGACTGTCCGTAAATATTAAAAATATCGATAACCACGTAAATTTTGAAGTTTAATAAAAACCACATACAACGTAAATGCTTCCAATAATATTTTTGAACACATAACATCAATAATTAGTTATTTTTAATTTTCAAAACTCCATATATTTCAAATTTTAATTTTTTTTATAACCACATATATTTTTATTTTTTGAAGATGAACAAAACGAAATTCATGATTAATATTTTTGGAGAATTTTTATTTTATTTTTTGCAAACAAATTACACTTAATTACATAACTAGAAAATATTTGCTTTTTAGCAACCAAATTACACAAAATTCCACAACTGGAACACGCTTGTTTTTTCTAGATTTATTTCGCAATCAAAGTCCTATTTACGCATCTAGTTTATTCTTATATATGTAACACGTGTGTACGTAATTCTGCATCTGGAACATATTTTCTTTTTTCGCAACCAAAGTGCACGTATTTATGCAACTAGAACACAATCCAAAGATCATGAGTTTGAATCCCTCTACAAACACTTTCTTGGCTGAGCCTGTCACCTTGTATGGTTTACCTTCTGGCGTGGGTTTGCAAGCTATTGCGTCAAACTAAGAGTTTATCATGTGCGCACTTGTTGAGTAGCAGTTGCGGGTTCCCTACACAAAAAAGCTCAAACTTTTACAAGTATAAATTGTTTCACACTAATTTAACACTTATTTTCACAAAACAATTTTTTTGCACAATCATACTTATTCAACAACAAAAGTCATATTAGAATTACATTTTGCTGATCTCTTTAACATTTCTATTTTTAATTACATATGTCTAGAGTTTGGTTTGGTAGTACTAATAAGAAGAACCATATTAGAAATGTTATCCCCTCAATTATTTTCAGTTCTATTTGGAAGTATAGGAATAAATGTAAGTTTAATAACAAATTTGTTTCATCTGATGTTATCATTAATGAAGTTCATAGAATCATTTATTACATGTATGTGGCTGATATGTTTAAGAAGAAGCACTGGTTTAATGATATTTCTATTGCCAAAAGGCTGGGCTTCTTAAATTTGTGCTCTATTTCTTCCTCTAGACCTATTGTGCTGCAGTGGGTTCCTCCTTCTGTGGGTAGGTACAAGCTTAACACTGATGCTTCAATGGTTTTTAATGGTGAAGCGAGTGGAGGTTACACTATAAGAGACTCTGAAGGTAATCTCATTCATGCTGGTGGTAATGTTTATGGTAAATTGACTCCTATAATGGCTGAAGCTAGAGCTTTAATGGATGGTTTGGCTGCTTGTCATTCTAAGGGTCTCTCTTCTGTCGATGTTGAGTCTGACTCTATTTTGCTAGTTAACTTTGTTCAGAATGACAATATGGGTGCTCTTCATTGGGCTCTTTCCCCTATCATTAACTGTTGTAGATCTTTTCTTACTTCTAGTATGAACATTAAGCATATTTTTCGGATCCAGAATCGTGCAACTGATTGGCTGGCACGTTGGACTCACAAATGCAAGATTAAAATTGAATATGGTTTTGACAATGCTCCTAATGCTTTTAAATCTATTCTAGTGCTTGAAAGCCTTGGAGTACCTTATGTAAGCACTCCTGATTAAACTTGGTTGTTTTGTTGGGCATGTTCTTGCTGAGCTCTTGTTCGATTTGGTTTAAGTTGCTGCTCAAATAATTGATGCCTTGAAGCTTGTGCTTGTCGAGATGGCTGCTGCCTTGCTGTTCGAGGAATGCTGATTGTGATCCTTGCTGTGGTGAAAGTTCTTGCTGAGTTTTTATTCGTCTTGGTTGAAGTTGCTGCTCAAATAATTGATGCTTTGAAGCTTGTGCTTGTCGAGATTGTTGCTACCTGACTGTTCGTTGTCTCTATTGGATTTGAAGCTTTCATTGATGGCCTTGTTCTTTCGAGATCACTTGATTATAGGATTTCTGTTGCATTGTTCGTTTGGACAGTGCTGTTCGAGGAATGCTGATTGTAGATCCTTGCTGTGGTGAAAGTTAGTGCTGATCAGGCTTGATCATAGTAGCTGTTCTTGTTTCTAAGTGTATGTTAGTCTAGAAGCCTGAGTTGCTTCTTATTGGTTTTGTTCTCCAGGCCCTTTGTTAGGGTTTTGTTTTGGTTTTGGCGGTCTATGTTCCCGCCCTGTAAACTTTCAAATTTTCATTCTATCAAATAAAAGTCATTTGCTTAAAAAAAAACAACAAAAGTCATATTTACCCAATTATTTTATTTTTATTTACGTAACTTATTTACATGTAATTCTGCAACTATAGCATGTTCGTTTTTTAACAACCACAAACGTAATTACACAACTAAAACACACTTGCTTTTCAACAACTAAATTACACGTAATTACGCAACCGGAGCGTAGTTATTTTTTCAAACTTATTTTGTAACCAAATTACACATAATTAAGCAACTATAAAATTTAAAAATATATATATATATATTTCGTTGATTTAGTTTATTTTATCTTTAAAATAATATTTTTATATTTTTTAGCTATGGTTTAAAATATTTTACATTTAATGAAACAAAAACAAAAAATTATGAGAAATCAAAATGGCTAGTGGTATTTCATACTACCATTTGGTTATTAGTACTTTTAATTTAAAATTAGGTGGTTATCCATATTTTATCAAACCTTAAATCATTATTGGTAAATAAGTTTGATGTTATGTGGTTATTGGTTGATTACCTTTTATTTTCTACTACACCATAGTCCCCACCATTATATAAATAATTTACGAACAATATTTATCCATCTTACCAAAAATCTAAAATTTTCCAAATGTGTTACAACTACTATTTTTCTTTTTATCCATTGATCAATATTAGGTTATTATTATATATAATAAATAATGTAATCTATTTTTTTTACATATATATATTTTTAATTAATAATTCTTTTCTTGTTTATTTTCATATGTTATGAAAATGTTGTTTGATTATTTTGATTGATTGAATAATAGATTTCCTCATGGATTTTTTTCTAGATATTGTGCTTTGATTTTGAATTATGATTTGGATTTGATATATTTTGATTATATAATTTTGCTCGATTAAAAAAGTTATTTCAATTTGATTTTGGATTTTGATTTTCATCAGATATATTTTTTTGATTTTTTTTATTCTAGTTTTCAATTTTGATTTTGATTTGATTTGGATTTTGACTGAGTATATATCGATCATTTGATTATGTTCATTAGATAAGATGTTTGGAAATTTTGATTTTGATTTTGATTTTGATTTTGATTAAAGAAGTTGTTTCAAGTTGAATTTTGGATTTTGGATTTAGATTTGATTATATTAGGTTCAGTTTTTTTTATTGTTTGAATTTATTCGATTATAGTTCATGGATTCTTCTTGTAAAGATGATAGTAAAAATGACTCTCTATAGTATATCAGTACCCAACACAATAGAAACCTGTACCTATTGGAGCTATGTCATAATGTACTTTCTTCGTGATAAACATATGTGAGGATATCCTTCAATTACAAAACTTTCGCCTGCTAATAACCAATGTTGATAAGTATGTTATCTTGTTTGGTACGTGGGAAATCGATACTGCAACATGTTATAACTTGGATTAATAACTCTATAAATCTGTCGATTAGTATTCAATTGGATATGTATGAAATAACAAACGTGGTTTGGGATAATTTCGAGAGACTATATACTAAGTCCAACTTTGCTAAGCATAATCAGTTGGAGTATGATATTCACATTCTACAATAGAATGATATTAGAATTTTGTATCTTTATGTTGTTATGTCATATTTGTGGGATCAATTAGATTTTATAAACTTAACATATTTGTAGGTGCTCGAACATTCTCTTGATAAAAGAAATAAACAAAAAGTTGTGCAATTTTTTATGGCTAAACGTTATGATTTTGAAGTATTGTTTTGAAAATTTAATTATAGGTTTTTTATTTTTTTATTCGATAATTGATGATCTTTTGCATATGAGATTCAAGTCAAATCTGAGGTTGACAATGAATTCAAAGTGACTAATATTCCTGATGTGTTTGATGTCCCATAATGACCTTCTTGCTCCAAATTAGCATAGATAAGCACCAACGATAGCCTTTGATAAATATGATTTCTATAAAATAGAAGAATAATTGTAAGTTTTGAATACCCATTGTTAAAAGATACAAAACAACAACCCATTCAATAACGACTTTTTTAGTAACAATTGTTTTAGTTACAACTATTTCAACAACATAAATGTCCTATTGAGCAATTTTGTTATTCATTTCACCATTTAAAATTTATATTATTTTTAAATAATTATGAGATACTAATAGCACTACGTGATCCTCTGTATTGAACCTCTATATTTTCTACTCCTTTAGATAAAATATTATTTCTAATCATATTGTCATCTCAACATCCATGTCTCGTTTAGGTCTATCATCATCTTATACTTCATATATTATTTTACACTTGTGGATTTTATATTTTGGTGTGACTCGTTATATATCATTTTATATATCGTGCTTTGTTACCTTGTCTCTTATATTACCATATCTGGTTTGTTACTAATGTTACATCGATTTTGGTAGTGGGTGTTGACTCTATTGCTACCCCTCATATATCGTCCATTAATATTTACTACTTTCTCACATTTGTTTTGAATATTGTTACGATCATTTAATTGTGTAAATATTGTCATTACATATTTATACACTTGTAATATATTTGACTATATTGGTTGTAAATTGGCAAAATTTTATGTTTACTGTTTAATAAAAATGTTCATTATTATGTTACTTATTTTTATATCATGTTTCTACAAAGGATGGGTTTTACTTACTTGATATACGTGAGTTTCTTTTATGAAGCGAAAGTATGATTTTCTTGGAATTTATAGAAACTTTAGAGCACTTGTTACGACTTAACATTATTCTTTAATAAAGTGCTTCATGTATGACTTAATAGGTGAATATACCTCAAATGATTTCATTTAGTTACTTGCATTTGATAGTACCATACATCAGTCATCATGTACTAATACTCCTCAACATAATGATGTGGCAAAAAAGTAAACATCATCACCTTGTTGAGACTACTCGTCATTTTTTTATATGTGGAAGTTTCCAGTGTATTTTTTTTAGAAACAATATTGATTGTTATACATGTAACTATCAAATTTTGACTACATAAAATTTAGGGTTGTCTTCTTTTCATAAGTTACATGGAGAAGCTCTAGATTAATCTTTTTTACAAAATTTAGTTATACGTGTTTTGTCCTCCATTATCGTTTCAAACAGAACAAAGTGTCTCCTAAAATAACTATATATATTTTTTTCTAGGTTATTGTATTGGTAATAAATGATATCATTGGTTTGATCTCGTAAATTAGAAGTTATATATATCTCGACGTGCATATCTCATTTATTCAGTTTTAGAAAAATCACATGATGTAAAGAAGATATAACCTACGTTCAAATGACCCTTTAGTGTTGACAATGATACATCAAATGTTCATGATATACTAGTTTATGAGACATCTACATTAGCTGATACTACTTATATTTCATAAATATATATGTTTCTTTCTCTTGTGGAACTACAAATTCCCCACATCTCATGAGAATTACTTGTACAAATATGTCTACCAAACTACCAAATTTTGATTAGTCAGCTCAATTTGCTTCTTTCATAGCAAACATAAATGATTTATATGAGCCTTAGTCGTATAAAAAATTTGTTTGCGATCATTTTTAGAAAAAAGCTATGGTCTAAGAGTTTGTTGCTCTTTATAAGACTCATATAAGAGATATGGTTGAACTTCCATTTGGTAGCAATATAATGGATTTTGTTAGGTTTTTAAAATAAAAACAAAATCTCTTGGGTCTATTGTGATGCCTTTTCTTTTTTGAATAAGATCATTTTTTAATGTTTGTCTTTTCCTATAGTTATAAAGTCACTCATCTCAATTGTTGTACAAGGATGAATCAAGGGCTAAGAACATATATTCAAAAGAATAGTCGTTGTTGAATTCTCTAGGGGGGGGCAGGTACCGTAATAAAAAAACTTATGAGGGCTTGGGGGTTCAGGTGCGACGTATAAACTAGGAGCTCTCATTTATTCAAATTTTTGGCTAATAGTTAACCACTATGGTATAAGAAAACTCCTTAGCATAAACTAATCTCTCTAGAACAATATTTTTCACATATTTCTCTTTCGAAAATGTGTGAGGAAGAATTATGGTGAGCCAATGGTATTTATAAGAGAAGAGTGGGCTTTGAAGGGTGCAAAAATCTAAGGTGGTGATGGTTTGTTTGCATAGGGGAAAACTATCCAAAGTAGGTGTAATAAGTGCATAAGGACGCGTTATGCCTCCCACTATGTTAGCTCGTGTCAAAAGGAAGAACATGCGAGGGGTATCCTAATCGACATTTGGTAAGGGGAAAGTGTTTTCATTGGTGATGTTAGAAAAACATCATAACGTCACAAGCGTGGAAAATTTGAGAAAACGTTTGGTATGGATATCAAAAGGAACAGACAAAATTCGAGGGAGATACAACCACAAATTGATCATTCAATTAAGTATTTCATGTACTTATCACTTATTTAAGTACGATTTTATATTCAAACCATATAGTTTGATAAAGATTGATGCTTAAACCATGTTGTTAGGTATAAATTAATGCGTTATAGTATTTCCATGTTCCGTGCAAATTTTTGAAAGTTTCGTGTAAATTTAGCACATATATAACATAAATATAGCACAAATTTAGCACAAATGTCTAACAATTTTTTCATCGTAATACTTGTACATTTATTTGCTGTTACTTTTAATAAATTTATAATTTCTAAAAAAAAGATTAACATGTTTAACATGTAAAATACTAAATTTATGTAAAGAAATAATCAAAACAAACAAAAAACAAACTAACAAGATGCTACACAAAAGGATTGAATAGGAGAATTAAATCAAAGGATAAAGATGAAGAAGTTCGAGAAGAAGCTGGAAATACAGAGACTGATTGAAGCTATGGAAAACTGAAAATGACTGATGAAAAACAAAAGATTGAAGCAATTATCAATAGGAAAAATGTACTCATTTCAACATCTTTCACTATAATCAAGTAGTCAAACATGATATATACTTCAATTTTGTCAATAAAAAATTTCTTTCTTGGAAAAAAATGTAAAATATTAAATTTATGTAAAGAAATAATCAAAACAAAAAAAAGTATCATCTCCTTAACGACAAAACAATCGATGGAAATTGACTCATGTGGAGGAAGAATTCTTGGCTGTTGTCTCTCCAACCCGTTCGAGATGCTCGGTCCTGTATTCGTTGAACTCGTTGAAGCCGATATTGTAACTAGATAAAGATTTCTATTTTAGTCAGAAAAAAACGTAATGATGAAATGCTTCCACTCTACTAGTATTTGTATCTACTAGTATTTATGCAAATAGAGATGATGGTTATGGTGTAGCTTTGCGGTTGATAATCGACTTTCTATTTTTCTCAAAGACATCTTTGCCATAATTCTTTATTTAACTATTTCTCAATAGTAAGTTAAAATTTAAAATTTTATAAATTTTAGAATAATTTAAACACTAATAAAATAACTCAAAAGATTCAAAGGATTCACTAGCACCTTCCATCTGGTCTTTTCCGACATTAGCTACAGATTCAAAGGATCAAAATACCCATTTCCATGGCTAATTTCTCTATGTACCCCTAGCTTCTTTCCATCTTTTTGTATCCTTAGGGGCAGGTAACATATAAACTAGTAGCTCTCATTTATTCAAATTTTTTGCTAATAGTTAACCACTATGGTATGAGAAAACTCCTTAGCAAAAACTAATCTCTCTAGAACAATTTTTTTCACATATTTCTCTTTCGAAAATGTGTGAGGAAGAATTATGGTGAGCCAATGGTATTTATAAGAGAAGAGTGGGCTTTGAAGGGTGCAAAAACCTAAGGTGGTGATGGTTTGTTTGCATAGGGGAAAACTATCCAAAATAGGTGTAATAAGTGCATAGGGACGCGTTACGCCTCCCACTATGTTAGCTCGTGTCAAAAGGAAGAGCATGCGAGGGGTATCCTAATCGACATTTGGTAGGGGGAAAGTGTTTTCATTAGAAAAAATCATAACGTCACAAGCGTGGAAAATTTGAGAAAACGTTTGGTATGGATATCAAAAGGAATAGACAAAATTCGAGGGAGATACAACCACAAATTGATCATTCAATTAAGTATTTCATGTACTTATCACTTATTTAAGTACCGTTTTATATTCAAACCATATAGTTTGATACAGATTGATGCTTAAACCATGTTGTTAGGTATAAATTAATGCTTTATAGTATTTCCATGTTCCGTGCAAATTTAGCACAAATTTTTGAAAGTTTCGTGTTAATTTAGCACAAATATAACATAAATATAGCACAAATTTAGCACAAATGTCTAACAATTTTTTCATCGTAATACTTGTACATTTATTTGCTGTTACTTTTAATAAATTTATAATTTATAAAAAAAAAGATTAACATGTTTAACATGTAAAATACTAAATTTATGTAAAGAAATAATCAAAACAAACAAAAAACGAACTAACAAGATGCTACACAAAAGGATTGAATAGGAGAATTAAATCAAAGGATAAATATGAAGAAGTTCGAGAAGAAGCTGGAAATACAGAGACCGATTGAAGCTATGGAAAACTGAAAATGACTGATGAAAAACAAAAGATTGAAGCAATTATCAATAGGAAAAATGTACTCATTTCAACATCTTTCACTATAATCAAGTAGTCAAACATGATATATGCTTCAATTTTGTCAATAAAACATTTCTTTCTTGGAAAAAAAATGTAAAATATTAAATTTATGTAAAGAAATAATCAAAACAAAAAAAAGTATCATCTCCTTAACGACAAAACAATCGATGGGAATTGACTCATGTGGAGGAAGAATTCTTGGCTGTTGTCTCTCCAACCCGTTCGAGATGCTCGGTCCTGTATTCGTTGAACTCGTTGAAGCCGACATTGTAACTAGATAAAGATTTTAATTTTAGTCAGAAAAAAACGTAATGATGAAATGCTTCCACTCTACTAGTATTTGTATCTACTAGTATTTATGCAAAGAGAGATGATAGTTATGGCGTAGCTTTGCGGTTGATAATCGACTTTCTATTTTTCTCAAAGACATCTTTGCCATAATTCTTTATTTAACTATTTCTCAATAGTAAGTTAAAATTTAAAATTTTATAAATTTTAGAATAATTTAAACACTAATAAAATAACTCAAAAGATTCAAAGGATTCACTAGCACCTTCCATCTGGTCTTTTCCGACATTAGCTACAGATTCAAAGGATCAAAATACCCTTTTCCATGGCTAATTTCTCTATGTACCCCTAGCTTCTTTCCATCTTTTTGTATCCTTAGGGGCAGGTAACGTATAAACTAGCAGCTCTCATTTATTAAAATTTTTGGCTAATAGTTAACCACTATGGTATGAGAAAACTCCTTAGCAAAAACTAATCTCTCTAGAACAATTTTTTTCACATATTTCTCTTTCGAAAATGTGTGAGGAAGAATTATGGTGAGCCAATGGTATTTATAAGAGAAGAGTGGGCTTTGAAGGGTGCAAAAACCTAAGGTGGTGATGGTTTGTTTGCATAGGGGAAAACTATCCAAAATAGGTGTAATAAGTGCATAGGGACGCGTTACGCCTCCCACTATGTTAGCTCGTGTCAAAAGGAAGAGCATGCGAGGGGTATCCTAATCGACATTTGGTAGGGGGAAAGTGTTTTCATTAGAAAAAATCATAACGTCACAAGCGTGGAAAATTTGAGAAAACGTTTGGTATGGATATCAAAAGGAACAGACAAAATTCGAGGGAGATACAACCACAAATTGATCATTCAATTAAGTATTTCATGTACTTATCACTTATTTAAGTACGATTTTATATTCAAACCATATAGTTTGATACAGATTGATGCTTAAACCATGTTGTTAGGTATAAATTAATGCGTTATAGTATTTCCATGTTCCGTGCAAATTTAGCACAAATTTTTGAAAGTTTCGTGTAAATTTAGCACTAATATAACATAAATTTAGCACAAATTTAGCACAAATGTCTAACAATTTTTTCATCGTAATACTTGTACATTTATTTGCTGTTACTTTTAATAAATTTATAATTTATAAAAAAAAGATTAACATGTTTAACATGTAAAATACTAAATTTATGTAAAGAAATAATCAAAACAAACAAAAACGAACTAACAAGATGCTACACAAAAGGATTGAATAGGAGAATTAAATCAAAGGATAAATATGAAGAAGTTCGAGAAGAAGCTGGAAATACAGAGACCGATTGAAGCTATGGAAAACTGAAAATGACTGATGAAAAACAAAAGATTGAAGCAATTAGCAATAGGAAAAATGTACTCATTTCAACATCTTTCACTATAATCAAGTAGTCTATATACTTCAATTTTGTCAATAAAACATTTCTTTCTTGGAAAAAAAAATGTAAAATAATAAATTTATGTAAAGAAATAATCAAAACAAAAAAAAGTATCATCTCCTTAACGACAAAACAATCGATGGGAATTGACTCATGTGGAGGAAGAATTCTTGGCTGTTGTCTCTCCAACCCGTTCGAGATGCTCGGTCCTGTATTCGTTGAACTCGTTGAAGCCGACATTGTAACTAGATAAAGATTTTAATTTTAGTCAGAAAAAAAACGTAATGATGAAATGCTTCCACTCTACTAGTATTTGTATCTACTAGTATTTATGCAAAGAGAGATGATAGTTATGGCGTAGCTTTGCGGTTGATAATCGACTTTCTATTTTTCTCAAAGACATCTTTGCCATAATTCTTTATTTAACTATTTCTCAATAGTAAGTTAAAATTTAAAATTTTATAAATTTTAGAATAATTTAAACACTAATAAAATAACTCAAAAGATTCAAAGGATTCACTAGCACCTTCCATCTGGTCTTTTCCGACATTAGCTACAGATTCAAAGGATCAAAATACCCCTTTCCATGGCTAATTTCTCTATGTACCCCTAGCTTCTTTCCATCTTTTTGTATCCTTAGGGGCAGGTAACGTATAAACTAGCAGCTCTCATTTATTCAAATTTTTGGCTAATAGTTAACCACTATGGTATGAGAAAACTCCTTAGTAAAAACTAATCTCTCTAGAACAATTTTTTTCACATATTTTTCTTTCAAAAATGTGTGAGGAATAATTATGGTGAGCCAATGGTATTTATAAGAGAAGAGTGGGCTTTGAAGGGTGCAAAAACCTAAGGTGGTGATGGTTTGTTTGCATAGGGGAAAACTATCCACAGTAGGTGTAATAAGTGCATAGGGACGCGTTACGCCTCCCACTATGTTAGCTCGTGTCAAAATGAAGAGCATGCGAGGGGTATCCTAATCGACATTTGGTAGGGGGAAAGTGTTTTCATTGGTGATGTTAGAAAAAATCATAACGTCACAAGCGTGGAAAATTTGAGAAAACGTTTGGTATGGATATCAAAAGGAACAGACAAAATTCGAGGGAGATACAACCACAAATTTATCATTCAATTAAGTATTTCATGTACTTATCGCTTATTTAAGTACGATTTTATATTCAAACCATATAGTTTGATACAGATTGATGCTTAAACCATGTTGTTAGGTATAAATTAATGTGTTATAGTATTTCCATGTTCCGTGCAAATTTAGCACAAATTTTTGAAAGTTTCGTGTAAATTTAGCACAAATATAACATAAATATAGCACAAATTTAGCACAAATGTCTAACAATTTTTTCATCGTAATACTTGTACATTTATTTGCTGTTACTTTTAATAAATTTATAATTTATAAAAAAAAGATTAACATGTTTAACATGTAAAATACTAAATTTATGTAAAGAAATAATCAAAACAAACAAAAAACGAACTAACAAGATGCTACACAAAAGGATTGAATAGGAGAATTAAATCAAAGGATAAATATGAAGAAGTTCGAGAAGAAGCTGGAAATACAGAGACCGATTCAAGCTATGGAAAACTGAAAATGACTGATGAAAAACAAAAGATTGAAGCAATTAGCAATAGGAAAAATGTACTCATTTCAACATCTTTCACTATAATCAAGTAGTCAAACATGATATATACTTCAATTTTGTCAATAAAACATTTCTTTCTTGGAAAAAAAATGTAAAATATTAAATTTATGTAAAGAAATAATCAAAACAAAAAAAAGTATCATCTCCTTAACGACAAAACAATCGATGGGAATTGACTCATGTGGAGGAAGAATTCTTGGCTGTTGTCTCTCCAACCCGTTCGAGATGCTCGGTCCTGTATTCGTTGAACTCGTTGAAGCCGACATTGTAACTAGATAAAGATTTTAATTTTAGTCAGAAAAAAACGTAATGATGAAATGCTTCCACTCTACTAGGGCGTGGCTTTGCGGTTGATAATCGACTTTCTATTTTTCTCAAAGACATCTTTGCCATAATTCTTTATTTAACTATTTCTCAATAGTAAGTTAAAATTTAAAATTTTATAAATTTTAGAATAATTTAAACACTTATAAAAATAACTCAAAAGATTCAAAGGATTCACTAGCACCTTCCATCTGGTGATGTTAGAAAAAAATCATAACGTCACAAGCATGGAAAATTTGAGAAAAAGTTTGGTGGATATCAAAAGGCAGAGACGAAATTCGAGGGAGATACAACCACAAATTGATCATTCAATTAAGTATTTCATGTAGTTATCACTTATTTAAGTACGATTTTATATTCAAACCATATAGTTTGATACAGATTGATGCTTAAACCATGTTGTTAGGTATAAATTATTGCGTTATAGTATTTCCATGTTCCGTGAATATTTAGCACAAATTTTTGAAAGTTTCATGTAAATTTAGCACAAGTATAACATAAATATAGCACAAATTTAGCAAAAATGTAGCACAAATGTCTTACAATTTTTTCATCGTAATACTTGTACATTTATTTGCTGTTACTTTTAATAAATTTATAATTTATAAAAAAAATAACATGTTTAACATGTAAAATAGTAAATTTATGTAAAGAAATAATCAAAACAAACAAAAAACAAACTAACAAGATGCTACATAAAAGGATTGAATAGAAGAATTAAATCAAAGGATAAAGATGAAGAAGTTCGAGAAGAAGCTGGAAATACAGAGACCGGTTGAAGCTGCACTTTTTCATTTTTCTAAAAGCCACCAGCCACTGAGATTTATAATTTATTAAAATATTATTTAAAATTTAAAAGTATAAAATTAAATCAAATTTTAAATTTATAGTTTTTATTAAAAAACATTGAGATTCACTTTTCAAATCCAATATAAAAATTTAAAATATACCATTTAAACTTAACTTTTTAAATAAAATCAAACTCAATTTTCAAATTCGAATTTGAATGAATAAATTTCATAAAAATTTGTTATCATTTGATGAGAAAATGTTAAAATTTATCATATTAAAAAATCATACTAGATTAAAAACATTACCATACTGATTCAATAAAAAATAAAAGCTACGTATTAGTTTATTTATTTGTATTGTCGTAATATATTTATTAAAAACTAGATTTTATTTTAATAAAAAAATGCTACGTATGATAATATATAATGTATTAGTACGTTTAATATGTTGTTATATATGGATCCATCAATCTTAATTTTTATTTTATTTATAAGTTTAGTTATTTTATTAAATGATAATATATTTTTCAATTTTATTCATAGGATTTTTGTCAATCTAGATTTTTAATGTAAAATTAACTATATTTTTTATAAATTAAGTTTCGAAACAATAATATTTTGGTGTTAGTAGAAACGAAATAAACAAAAAAAAATTAAGATATTATTAATTATAGTTGGATCAAATAACCATCAGATTATAATACTAACGTCGTTGTATATAATCATTTAAAATTTTTCAAATAGAAAAAGAAACCGAGATGCTAATTAGGCATCCGTGAAGATATTAATACACTGCAAAGATGATGGAACATATGGAAGCGAGACCGTTTTAGCTGAAAATGATGGCGAGTGAAGTGACAATCAATGTGCTTAGTCCTTTAATGAAATATAAAATTATTTCCAATATGCATGACATTTTTGTTATCACAGTGTAAAGAAGTGGATTGAAGAATATTAATCATCATATCTTCAAGAAGCCACCGTAACTAAACAATCTCATACGTGGTTAATGTTATAACACAGTATTGAGCCCCGATAAAGATCTACAAACAACATCGTGTTTTTTACTTTTCCATGAGATTTATGAATCTTCAAGAAAAAGAAAGAAACCAGTTTTGGATTAATAGTAATGAGGATCGATATCCCAATAACATCACTTTAAGTATGCAGTGCGAGTCATAATGTCGAAAGAAACAAGAGGCTTTGGAAATAAGTATCATGAAGATATCTCAATATACTTAGAACAAATCCCCACTTGACATAAATAGGAGCAGTGACAAACTAGCTAACTATATGAACAACATGAGATATAGTCGGGTCTAATAAAGGGACACCATCAGTAGAAGAATGACGATCATTAGTTTTAAAATGGGTGTATGAAGTTCTTCTATCAAATAATTGTGATCGCTCAAAGAAATCAAGTATACATTTTATTTGAGAAATAATATATCCTTTTTGAGACTCAACCACCTCAATAACCAAAAAATAACGTAACAAGCGCAAGTTTTTCATAACAAACATGTGAGCCTAATCATACTTCAGTTCTTCAGTTTTATCAAAATCATCACCTATAATTATATATATATAATAATTCGTCGTCCACTTGGACATATGATAAATAAAGTCAAATCGTGATTACTTGAAAGAAATATTTGGTGACATAATTATTGTATAAAATTTCTCAAACCAATAACGAGGAGTTTGTTTAAGACCATATAGAGATTTCTTAAGCCAAAAATATTTACATGAATGGTGAGCAACACCCAAGGTATGAGTCATGTAAACCTCTTTATGAAGATCGTAATTTTGAAAAGTATTTTTTACATCTAATTGAAAGATTTTCCATAGTTGAACATATGCAATAAAATAAGAGTATGAATTGTCGTCAAGATACATATAGCTTCTGACTTGTGGGATCAAAGCAACAATATATTTTGTCTCCAATACTATAACTTAAAAAAAAATACATATAGATGTTTTAGAAGACAACTTGTTCTGTTCAACATGAGGATGAATAACAAAACATGTATATCTAAACACTCGTACAGAGAAATAATATGGAGGTTGTCCATGTAACTTATAAAAATGAAACATTCATGAATTACATGAAATGTGAATTCAATTAACCACATGTATAACATTTAGAATTTTTTTTCCCCAAAAGACACTAGGAACTTCAACAGTTAAAACCAATAAGGAGTAAACTCGATAATGTGACGATGTTTCCTTTCTGCAATACCATTTTGGTGACAGATATTAGTACAAGATAACTAGTGTATGGTATCATGATATTTAAATAAATTCACCACAAGTCACATGTGAAGTAATCTAAAGTTCTCTATAAATTCTAAGAAAACCAGATCAACTATGAAATTGAGTAAGATCCAAATGTAATTCAAATGAAGGCCTTTAATCCAATTGTTTCTAAAAAATACAAAACCAGCATATTACTTAATGCGAAACCAGATCAACTATGAATGATGAAAGATCATAGCATGTGAAACCAGGATAACTATGCGAAACCGGCCAAAAATATATAATACGAAACCAGGATAACTATGAAAGATGAGAGACCATTCATGAAATATCATGCAAAATCATGCCAACTATGAATGATAAGCGAACATATTATGAAAAACCATGCCAACTATGCGAAACCAATAACATATATATTATATAAAACCAGACTAACTATGAATGATTGGAGACCCCATATCCAGCAAAACCAGTCCAATTATGAATGATGAGAGACCATATCATGCAAAACCGTGCTAACTATGAAAAACCATTAAGAGATATATGATGTGAAACCAGTCTAACTATGTGAAACCATTAATATATATATATATATATATATATATATATATATGTATATGTATATATATATATATGTATATGTATTAAGAAACCATGCCAATTATGAACGATAAGCTACCATATCATATGAAACCAGATAAATGAGAGACAATTACATGTGTAAGAAAATATTAATGATGAGAGACCATATCATTAACGACAAAACCATGATAGATGAGATAAAAATATATTAAAGAATAGAGCAAGGCGAATTCATTTACTTGTTGTTAGATATGTTTCCATATGAATAATCTCTTCCTCAACAACAGGATCCAAATAACTTATTATAGGAGTTTCAAGGTCTTGTTATACAGTGGCAGGATCCTTTACAAATAATTTATATGTTAATAATTTCAAACTAAACAATGAATATTTTGTGAAACCAAGCAAAAAACAAGAGACACTATAATGCGAAACACAATATGAATCATGAGAGATCAAATCATGCCGGACACTACCATGAGAAATCAGACATTACAAATTTCTTCCAGACTATATCATGAGAAACGACTTAAGAATATATTATAACATGAGATATCAGACAATAAAATATTATAATATTTAAGAAAAAAAACAAGATAATACAAAAATAAATACATATGTCCAAATACATAGGTTCTTAAAAGAGTTTTATCAATATTTACTAATCTAGATCGCCTCTTTGTCTACATCAACCGTAACATCTATAGTAAGAGCATCTTATATCACTTATTTTGTATAAGAAACCTTTTTGTTTTCCACAGTAACACTAACATCTATAGTAGGCACACTAGTATGCAAAATCAGACATTACAAATTTCATCCAGACTACATCATGAGAGACCACTTAAGAGAGACTATAACATGAGATATTACGCATTAAAATATTAAAATATTATAATTTATAAGCATAAAACAAAATAATACACAAATACATACAGATGTCCGAATACATAGGTTTTTCAAAGAGTTTTGTCAATATTGAATAATTTAGATTAATTTTTGTTTACAACAATAGTAAAATCCATACTAGTAACATCTTAGATCACTTCTATTGAATAAGAAACCTCATTTTTTTTTCTACAACAACATTAACATCTATAGTAGGAACATCCGAACCACATATATAGCACTAGAAACCTCTTTGTTTTCAACAACAACATTATGTGGAGTGTCTTGGTTTTCCACAACAACATTAGGATCCCGTTCTCTTACAACAACAATAATATTAAGGTCATGTTCTTTTATAATAACATTATGCAGAGTGTCTTGGATTTTATAATAATATTAAGATTTTATAGGCTAGAGGAGGGTCATGGTTTTGCACAATAACATTATGATGAGAATCATGTTCTTCCACAACAACTATAATAGGGTTCTCCTGAGTTGAAGCCTCAATAATATTAAAAGCAAGATCATGTACAATGATTTGTTGATCAACCTAGCTTGTAATCACATATTAACTTGTATTAGCATCAATGATAGGGTTCACAATACATACTTTTTTTTATTTGGTGATTCGTGCACCTTTTCGCGTGTTTGGTTTTTCCTTTCATATGTTTTTAGAGTTTTTGAGGTGTTTTTTAATGTTCAACCTCTGTGTTTAACTTCAGTATAGGTAGTTAAAGTATCTTTGTTAGTTCCATCTCTGTATTTGTTGTGTTTGTTTCTTCAGTTTCCTTTATCTTTTTTTATAATTCTAAAATAACATGGTTTTTCTCATAGATTTTCTTTTTTATTTTTGCAATCTGAAGTTATAAATTATCACGAGCAATTGCATATTTCTCTATTCGATACACTATTTATAAGTCTATGGTTTTGCTAGAAACATGCTTAGTTGGTCTTAGGAGGATTTCATGTTAATCATCTACATCAGTAAAATCATTTACATCTCAGTCTTGTTGCATTTCCCGATTTGCATCTCTATCGTTTTCGTTAAGATTAATGTCATCCTATTTTTTCCTCCACTACAACATCATCCTTTTTTTCTTCCTTTACTATAACATTATCATATTTTTATGTCTCCATACAACATTCTTTTTAATTTTTATCTAGCATCAATATTTTCTTCTTCAGAATCTTCCTCTTCAACAATTATTCTTATTGTTGGAGCTCTTTACCAAATTGATCTCTTGCGTGCTTCAAACCAAATATAAGCTTAACGTCATTGATTGTAAGTGGTGCCCACTTTGTATCTAGTCTGAAGACTCTTTTCTCATCATCATATGTTTTTATTATTTCTAAAATAAAATCAAAATTATGTTTTTAGAGGAGTGTTTTCTCAGCACGTACGTTCCTTTTAGAGTGAAATAAAATGATATTTTCTTTGCTTCTTCCAGGGGTTCCCGTTTTATTTTTATTTCCATCTATTTTATTAGTTCAAAGAGGTCTAATCCTAATAAACAAGTTTTTTGATGATATATTTTCTTATAAAAAATACAGGATTAGACTTAAAAAGTAGATAAAAGACCACAAATTTTTAATTAACGAGGGACAAGACAATGAATACGAGGTCTGATAATTGATGTGAAACCATTAAATGATGATAGATATGAAACCTTGTAAATGATGCAAAACCATCTATCATATAGATGCACAATCATATAAATGATGTGGAACCATTCAAATGATGATAGATGGATAACTATGTAAATGATGTATAACCATATACATGATGATCGATGCGTGATGATGATGATTAGTTACAAAGTTAAAGCGGGAATAATTACCAAATTAATGTGAAGCCATGCTGTGATGCGGGACCACATACAAATTATACGAGGGACATTTTTTTATATATATGCGGAATTGTACAAATTTGATTCGAAACCTAGAATTGATGCAAAAGCTGAAAGTATATTTTTGGGACTTTGTATTGTAGTAATTATTTTGGAACTACTTATAATTAAGTAATATGGCGAGACACGAATAAGAAAAATAATGGTAAACTAGTTATGTATGATTGATAGATGAGAGACAACTGGAATTATATTTTGGAAAACTAAAAACTAACAATATCACTGAAAAAAATTAAAATGAAGAAGAAGATGATGACCTGTATTACTAATTAGGAACCAAAAAAATGAAATAGGTTCATTTTGAAACCCTAGTACTATAAAATAGCATAAAATCAACCTGGAATTTAAAGAAGAATATGATCATAAGTGTAATTTGCTATTGTTTAAAAGTAAATGTTGCCAGTTTGCCGGAAACTGATCGAAACTTTCTTTAAAGTCGAGTTCGTAACTTTAACAACCCAAAAATCAATATTGGTGATGGAATTGAAAGTTTTGTATAATACAAAGAAAACAATCGTATAAGGTGATATGTAGAGAAAGAAAGTGTTTCAATGATTGTATAATATCCTTAAAATTTTGTGTTTTCCAACATTGTTTTATATCAAATGTAATTTTAATAGTTAATTACATATTTTTTTGGATCTTAATCAATAATAGATTTGTAAGCCCAATATTAATTTATAATATTAATCTATTAATATATATATATATATATATATATATATATATAAATTTCTTCCACACTATATCATGAGAAACCATTTAAGAAGATATTATAACATGAGATATCACACAATAAAATATTATAATATTTAAGAACAAAAACAAGATAATACAAAAATAAATATATATATATATATATATATATATATATATATATATATGTCCAAATAGATAGGTTCTTAAAAGAGTTTTATCAATATTTACTAATCTAGATCCCCTTTTTGTCTACATCAACCGTAACATCTATAGTAAGAGCATCTTATATCACTTATTTTGTATGAGAAACCTCTTTGTTTTCCACAACAACACTAACATCTATAGTAGGCACACTAGTATGCAAAATCAGAGATTACAAATTTCATCCAGACTACATCATGAGAGACCACTTAAGAGAGACTATAACATGAGATATTACGCATTAGAATATTAAAATATTATAATTTATAAGCATAAAATAAAATAATATACAAATACATACATATGTCCGAATACATAGGTTTTTCAAAGAGTTTTATCAATATTGAATAATTTAGATTATATTTTTGTTTACAACCATAGTAAAATCTATACTAGTATCATCTTAGATCACTTCTGTTGAATAAGAAACATCATTTTTTTCTACAACAACATTAACATCTATAGTAGGAACATTCGAACCACATATATAGCACTATAAACCTCTTTGTTTTCAACAACAACAGTATATGGAGTGTCTTGGTTTTCCACAACAACAATAATATTAAGGTCATGTTCTTTTATAATAACATTATGCAGAGTGTCTTGGATTTCATAATAATATTAAGTAGGCTAGAGGAGGGTCCTGGTTTTGCACAATAACATTAGGATGATGATCATGTCCTTCCACAACAACTATAATAGGGTTCTCCTGAGTTGAAGCCTTAATAATATTAAAAGTAAGATCATGTACAATGATTTGTTGATCAACCTAGCTTCTAATCACATATTAACTTGTATTAGCATCAATAATAGGGTTCATAATACATGTTTTTTTTATTTGGTGATTCGTGCACCTTTTCATGTGTTTGGTTTTTCCTTTCATATGTTTTTAGAGTTTTCGAAGTGTTTTTTAATGTTCAAACCTCTGTGTTTAACTTCAGTATAGGTAGTTAAAGTATCTTTTTTATTTGGTGATTCATGCACCTTTTCATGTGTTTGTTTCTTTTTTGTGTGTTTAACTTGTATTAAATTTATTTGAGATCCTCTTGGCTTAGTTTGCATCTTTGAAAATTTTGACAGAAAACAAACTAAATTCAGTTTCTCTAGTTATTTGGATCTATAGTTTTTCAACTCACTTCACTGTATTCCCAAGTTTTCCCTTTTAGTTATAATCATATTTCGTGCCCCTACTGATCTTCATTGTGATAAGAAATGATACATAACCTAGTTTCCCAAAACTTTTGCAGATCCAAACAATAAGGTAAGGGTTTTGCAAGCTAAAACTTTCGGCCCAATTCAATGCTTAAGTGTTAGTTTCAGTCCACCCTGTATAAAAAAGGCTTATTAATAGTTGTTCCAAAATTGGAGTGTTGTCCTGTCATGTTCAACAATTTCACTTGTGAATCTTATTAGTTTGTCCGATAAAACCTAAAAGAATTTTCATCTAGTATTCTTCAGAGATAAGATGTTCGACGTCGTGACTTCGATTGAGTTTCCTATTTTGTTTTAAAGAAAAACTGGCAAGATTGAAACAAGCCGAAGAGGAGATTGCTGAATACCGAGCTCAAGTGGAGCATGAGTTCCAAAGAAAACTAACTGAAGTAAGTACAACACATCAATTGCTTTGTTCTTTTTGCTGTTATCTCAACAGAAGTGTGAAGATGCTAATATTTTATTGATCATGCTAATCCAATAAAGTAGCAGAGATTTAGGTGCGAACGTGAAACTTCACGGCTGGAGAAAGAAACGGATGAGAAAATCCATCACCAGAAAACAGAGGTTTCAAATATATCAAAGGGTGTGGACGGAATGCTTATGAAGCATCTGAAAACCGTTTGAAAGGCTTTAACTAAACCCCACCCGCATATCACTCTTAAACATTGGGCTACCAATAAGATTCTAATAAGGGATTACTATTGTTCCTCATAAATAGCCCAAGTGTCGTTGTGTTTTTGTGACTCTGTTGCATGGGTCGGCCTAAATAACTTGATGTTTATTTTTATCCCGACCATTTGACAATTTTATTCAAGGCTAAAAGTATATTAGTTGGTTTTTTATTTACAATTCTGTCATCAATTTAGAAAAAAACTTTAAATTTATCATAAAACTAAAATCTAAAAGCCTTACAATTTAAAAATCCAAACCTTCCGCCTATACAAACTTTAAATTGAAAACAATCAAATCAAAAATCTTTAAACACATTTAAAATATATATATATAAAATAAAAATCTTATTCAACCATGGAGACAATAAACCTTATAATTAATATAATTTCGGAAAGTTCTGACCGAAATTCAGCCAACAAGACCGTCTCCCCATTTATTGGTGGGAGTGTGCACTATTAGTAGATAGGTGTAATGTCTCTCGAGACAATGGTTTTGTTAAAGGTACTATGCCTTTATACATTCGGCAGTGAATTTGAATATCTTTGATGCCATGACTACAAGTTTGTTTTGTATATATATTTTCTTTTTTATTTTGAATTATGTAATTTGGATTGTACAAGAAAACAAATCGAAATAGAGTTGAGTTCGTCCAGTATTATAGTGATGTATTTTTCAGAATAACTTATTACAAACCAGAACAATGTATTATAGAAAAGGTAAAGAAGATTGGGTTTTATATTAAAATAAAGTGATGACGCGCTTAGTATAAAGACTCCTCAACTATACTTCAAATGCAAGAGATTAAGATAATATAAAAGGTTGGTTGACCCTAAAAAAATAACTGTATAAAAACAACGTGGATGTCTACTCAAGCTGAAGGAAAATTTAGTCACTCACATATCAATGATCTTTAGAGGTTATATGCGCGATGCACGACTATCTAATGATGGAACACTTAGAAAGTCATTCGTACGAGGAATTCTTTTCAAAAGAAGATATTGATTTGACTTTTTATTCGTTTGTGCTTGTGTGTGTGGATAAAGCTAACAATTTTATGTGGGTATTAAAGTTTTTGTAATCGTTGATGGTACCTAACTCAAACTAAGAACTGACAATGGTTTTGACAGATAAAGACTTAGCATTGATAAATTCTTTAGAAAAAATGTTCCAAAAAACAGCATACATGTTATGTCAATGACATATATTAACATGAATCTCCTTATGAATATGAAGAAGCACATGAAGGAGAAAACATTTTTTAATCGCTTTATGGGTTTGTGGAATGAGATAATGTATTTGAAAACCACA
Organism: Limnanthes douglasii subsp. nivea; assembly: GCA_036936605.1. NCBI lineage: Eukaryota > Viridiplantae > Streptophyta > Magnoliopsida > Brassicales > Limnanthaceae > Limnanthes > Limnanthes douglasii. The sequence continues at coordinate 27,617,619 of JAUPFV010000003.1, read as the reverse complement.
TATGCATTTGAAAACAATCAGAATAAGAGGCAACATGGGCTCAAAGATTGACCTCAAGAAATTGAATATACCAAAAACACTTTTTTAATTCTTTACCTTAATAATTATGTCACATGGAAAAATAAAAAAAATCATGCATTTCAGAAACACGACAACTAACCACATGGAAATATATCATTCAAATCTAAAGTGTTTTGTTGGTACGAGTAAGCTTAACTTCGAGTTGTTTTGGGTTTAAGTGAATTGTTTAGTCGAGATGAACATATCAATTAACGGATCTTTTGAAAATAATCTCTTTATAACACAACAAAAATATGGACACGTGGGGTTTGATGAAATAAAAGGTAACATCTCGAATACTGATTTAGAAGTTTTATGTAGTTTTTAAAAATCATTGATTATATTAAACTATGGGGTACTAATTGGGCTTGTGCACTACGAGCTACACATGATTTACTATATTAGCATGATATTCACGAGTTATTAAACAAAATACTGTCTAGTAACTTTTAAATATTTGGATGATCACTGGAAAATATTAGATATAACGGTACATACAAATATAATGACGGTATAACTCTTAAATAAAATTTGTATAAGTTTGTTCAAATTTTCATGGAAACCAACTGTGAATAACGTATATACCATATTTACAAAAAATGGTTTTAAATCGTTTTTTTAAAATAAATTTCTTTTTAAAGATCGGAGGCACATAAACTCATGATAGTCAACCGGTAAATTATCATCAGCGTGGGAAACTAAACGAGATAAATCTCATTTTGAAAACATGTTAGAATTAGAAAAAACAAGTGTACCTCCATTATGTTCAATTTTTAGAAATCCATCAGTTAAGTTCACCTTTGATATGTGTAACTTCTACGATACAAACCAAAGTTTGTATTAAGATTCCGTCGCTATCTAATGAAATGATTAGTCTCAGCGAACCGTTAAAATTCAAAGAAACGAGTCACAATATTGGTTGTGAACTACGGTTTGATGATCCAAAAGGTTACATATAACAATATTTAGTGTACTATTGACTTGTTATAACTGCGGTTAACGATGTTAAACTTGACGGTGGCTTCTATGACCAACAATATGGATATAAGATACTTAGACATAAGATTTACTATGAGTTTATGAATATTTTAAGGATTATAAACAGACGTGTAATGGTATGGATGAGGTACTAAAGGACGTTGCAAGTCTTAACTATTTTAAAGGTAGTGCAAGTATAGAACACTTGATGACAATACAGTCTTTCAGAGTTGTGATCACGTCATAGTTTAAATGTATCATCCATTTTATATAGCAAGTTATGAATATAATTATTCTACCATTATGAAATTCACCCCATCTGATGTCTCAAATGGAAGATAACGGGTTTGGTTTTGTTGATAACAACCAATTTATCTACGTAAGTATTTGATATTTACATTTGAAGTTTATTGTTGAATTAAGGTGATTTTTGCGTCCAAATTTATTAAATGTTATATATAGATTTCTATTGAGAAAGGCACAATACGCACATATATATATATATATATATCCTTATTATATTACATTGTGTAACCTAAAATCGAAAGATTAAGCAGTACTAATTATGCCTCGTTGCAGCATATATATAAAATTGTCCGCCTCCAAGCAACAACCCCCAATGGGAAATTTAGATGAATTTATTTAATTATTACGTTAAATATATTTTTGGAACTATTTTTTATTGTAGTTTGTTTATGTTAAAAACTTGTTTGATTTGATTTAACAGACTCTTTATACGCAAATATATATATAAAATTGTCCGCCTCCAAGCAACAACCCCCAATGGGAATTTTAGATGAATTTATTTAATTATTACGTTAAATATATTTTTGGAACTATTTTTTATTGTAGTTTGTTTATGTTAAAAACTTGTTTGATTTGATTTAACAGACTCTTTATACGCAAATATCAAAATTAAAATCATAACATTTAACATATAACGATAATATAACATAAAATAAAAAGACATGAGAAATAAATATAAATAATAGAACACTTTAAGAAGAGTTATATCATTGCATATTTAAATCTTTAGTGTAAACATCCATTCCATTTGTTTCAGTCTCTTTTCAACGAGGTTCATGTAGGACTCTTAGATCATTGTTTTACTAATGGAATCAGTAATACCAAAAGAGAACACATCTTATGCCTCTTGCCTGGTATCCTATAAAAGTTCGATAACCTAAAAACTTAGAAGTAATTATAAATTCTCTAATCCTCTAAAGATTTATTTCTGTCATCTTATAAGTGATATCGGGCTTGTACGATGCATATCGTACATGTAGTATATTGTTTTTATACAATTTCATTAAACAATGGTGTAATTTTGTTATAAAGTAATATATGGAGATATAAGAGAAGTTCAATTGATATATAGAGATAAATGAATGGTGAATTAGGTTAAACTAGCTATAAAGATGACTTGATAGACAATGTTGAATAAAATTATAATAATGTAGTGGCACATGCACACAAGAGAAATATTATAGTTGGATAAATAAATTTAAATTAAATAGTGCCACGAATAGAAACGAGCCTAAATGTATTTTAACATAGTGTCAATGATACTAAAATATTGTGTTATCAATATCTTATCAATTGTTTTATAGCAAGTCTATGCATGACATATGATATTGTCAGAATTACACAATGGAGAAGGTCTACTCAGTGTGGGTACAAATCTTTAATATGAAGAGTATTTTTGGCAGGATTTTATTGGTTTACGATATATATATATATATATGCTAAAAGAGTTGGTCAAAAGATGTGATACTTGTCAAAGATTTGCTAACATAATTCATAAACCAAAGGTTCCTTTTGAAAGCCTATCTGAAGCATTTCCATTTGACCGATGAGCTATTGACCTTGTTGGGAGTTTACTGATGGCTTGTGGAGGACGACAAACAATAATTATGGCAGTAGATTATTTCTTGAAATGGGTGGAAGTAGAACCATTAGCTGGAGCAAAGGCAAAAAATGTAATCAAGTTCACCACTTTAGATATTTTTTGTTATTTTGGGGTTCCAATTAAGATCACTACAGATAATTGAAAACAATTTAATGATAAAGACTTTAAAGATTTTTATGTTTCTCTAGGAATACAACAATGCTTTTCGGCTTATTTTCATCTGCAAGCAAATGGACAAGTTGAAGTTACTAATCAAACAATCATCGACATGCTAAATACAAATTTAGAAGGAAAAGCGGGAAAATGGCCAAACTATTTGCAAGAAGTTATTTGTGCATATCTCACAAATCCTCGGACAACAACTTTAAAATCTTTGTTTGCATTGGTGTATGAAATGAATGAAGTAGTAACATCTGATGCATTTTTCTCATCGTATTGTGTTGCTACTTATTTCGAGGAATCTAATGATAAAAACAAGGCAGTTGAGTTGGGATTGATTGAGGAGAAAATAAGATAGGCATAAATAAATTCTTTACATCACCAGACACTAATGAGAAGTAGATATGCCTCCGAAGTTAAACGAAGAATTCAAGATAGGAGGCTAAGGTTTTAAAAAAATGTTTCTCCACACAAAATAAAAATCTCTTGGAAAATTAGGGTCTAACTGGGAAGACCCGTATGAAGTTATTGAAGGGGTAAAACCTGGAATGAATTGAATCAAAGACAAAGAATGAAGAAATCTCCGACACCCGTGGAATATTGAACACCTTAAGTTGTATTTAGAATAAATGAAAAAAATATATGTTTTTATGTAAAATATCGATGGCATACTCTTTCCTACCCTGGTGTCGCATGAAGATTTTAACGAGGCTCCCTATTAGCCGATTCATATATATGAAGTTCTTTTGCCATAAAAATTAGGTTTTCTCTATTTATTTTGGACCTAAAGGGTCTTCCAACAAACATTGGTCTTTAACTATCTATTTTGGACCTAAAGGGTCTTCCTTAAAAGTTGGTCTTAACTATTTATTTTATACTTAAAGGGTCTTCTAACAAAAGTTGGTCTTTAACTATTTATTTTGGACCTAAAAGGTCTTCCAACAAAAGTTTGTCTTACTATTAAAAGCATTATGAGGACATAATTGAAAATCCAATGCATCTCATAGACATTGAAAGAGATTATACAAAATAACCTAAAGACAATTATTTTTTAACAAAATTGCCTCGAACATTATAAAAACTTTAACAAAACAGCCTTGTAGATTATGAGGACTTCATAAAACAAGAATTATAATATTTTATTTTGAAGAAGTCTCAGGGGAATTATCTTCAGTAGACTCGGAACCGTCTTCATCATCATCTAAAGATATATCATAGGGGCAATATTGACGGGGACAAGTCCCCAGAAACTACCAAAATTCAAATCAGAGTAACGTTCGTGAATTTTCATAATCAACTCGGATTTAACCGTCACATCTCTTGCATTTAATTTATCCACACACTTAGCAGTATAAGCCTCAACATGTGTATTTTTATCTATTTTATCTTGGTCTAAGATGATTTATTTCTCATTCACAACCCTTTCAAAAAAAATAGGCATTTTGCAAAATATTCGGATGCCTTATCATTTCCCTGCTTATAAGCCGCGCTGAGCTTATCCTTGGTAGCGTTCTGCAAGGCATAAAGATCTCTTTCCTCTTGAAAATATTATTCAGTAAGCATAACATAGTCCTCAACAAGAACAAACTTTTCATAGATATCAACGTCTTATTTTCTAAGTGTAGAAAATTCTTGCTCTAGCTCCTCGAATCTTGACTTTGCTTGTGAAGCTTCTTTTTTGTAAAAATTCTTCTGATCCCTTAAATATTTCATATTTTCCCCAATAAGAATCGATGATCGAAGCAACTTACGAATGTGAAAATAGAAATCATCCCCAACATGTATCATAAATGAGCTAGATGAAAAACCAACTTTAAAAGAAACAACCATTGAAGAATTGGTATTTTGAGCAGTATTGTCTTCATAATCTTGAATGAACAGGTTATCTTGTGGCTAGATGGAATCAAATTTGATGAGTATCGTCTCTGGAAAATAATTAGTGAGCTCAATAGCCTTATTTTTCGAGGAAGCAAACCGCCTCAGAAACCTCTTCGTTTTCATGAATGATGATTTTTAACTTTTGCTGACATTTCTTTTTGGGAAGATTTTGTGTGGGGAGTTTTTTAGGTTCTTCAGGTTTAACAGTTTTAACCTCCTTTACCTTTGTATCATCATCATGAGCTTCTACACTAGATAGTTTATAGACATCTTCATCTTCCGAAACCTCACCAGATTCTTTATCCTGATGGCTCTTGGCTCTAGCCCTTGAAAGGAGATAGACCAATATGTCTTGAGCCTCTAGCCGGTCTAAAAATTCTTGTTGGGTGGGAGGAACCATGAGTTCTTGTAAATATAATCTTTCCAAAGGTTTGGCTCTCCATAAACGACTTTGGTAAGATTAATTGGTGTGAAACAGAGATAAAATCTATTAGACCAAACAACTTTAGCCCACCTACTCAGATCAGTGAATTTTTTTGTTGTTTTAGGCACAAAGTGAATATAGGGTTTGGACACACCAGACATAGCTGTATATAGAATGGATTGGACACCAGCCACGCTTAGGAAAGTAAACAATAAAAAGTTCAAAAGGAGATAAAATTTAGAAACATAGCTTTGTTTGTTCATTTGAGGAATAATTTATGAGGGTTCTCAGTTGACACCTCAGATCATGTTTCCCACAAACTAGATATAAAAATAAATCCTTGCTTCCATTTTTCATCTGCTTCGAGCATATCCTTGACAATCTTCTGGTTACGACCAAAGGTTGAAAAATAAAAGATGAAGTACATATTTTTGGGTAACCCATAGAGACCAACCAGTTGTTCCAAAGAAAAATTTGTCCCCAAAATCCTGGAGGCCATGATACAAGCCATAAGAGTGAACCACATATTGGGTCCAGCTTAGGTTGGGCAAAGATCGACCATGGCAAAGTATTCAACGAAGAATGGATCCAAGGGGAATCGCAAGCGCCAATTTATTATCTCCGTGTATACGATCAATTCATGATACTTGACTGATAAAGATGTCTCCATAACAATTGGAAAACAAATAGAGATAGTAGAAGGAATGACCTATCAGGCTCTTAGCTTCACCTCCTCGGTTATATCATAGTATTTATACTGAACTTTGTGCAGGGCCAAAATGTGCTTATTCCGAATGCTCAGAGATTATTCCCAATTAAAGCATTAATAAAATTGTTATTAAATTATTTTATGCATCAAGAGTTAATGATGAAATCAAATTGAAAAAATCTCCAATAGATTATTCTTTGAGATAATAGGTACTAAAATAAATAATTTTCTACCTTCCAACTACTATTTTTAGTTAAAAGAAAGTATAAAGAGATTCTCTATTAAATTTTTAACTTCAAAATTTTCAATGTCACTAGATCGTATCAATCTAATATACAAAAACATATGTTATGTATTAAAGCAATGAAAGAATAAGTCGTTGATATATAATTATTTTTCGATTATAATGGGTCCAATTGATATAAAAGATTTAATTATTAAATAATATAATTAATCTCAATTAATATTGGAACATAAAAGTAGTGGATTCAATTAATATAAAAGATCGATTAATATAAAATTTAATTAATATAAAAAATCAAAATATGAACCCACTAAATATAAAAATCCATTTAAGTAAAAATATTCATCACAAATAACTTCTAACATATGTCTAACTTTTTTAGCTCAACTTGGAGTTGAACGACCTGAATATAAATAATATATTGAAAATCGTTAGTATTTTATTATTTTCAAGTATTAAAAATAAATAATATATTTACATTAAAACGACAGGAATACTGCCTTTTTCCATAACCTTGTCAAAAAGAGAGTCGGTTGGATGACCAGGAAGTTATTTCTAACTTTGCTGTCTCTTATTTTCATTCTTTAATGAATAATGATTGTGAATCTAACATTTCTACTCTTATTGATGTAATCCCTAATCTAATCATTAAGGAGGAAAATTCTATTTTGATTGGGTATCCTACCAAATAGGAGATGCACAGTATAGTTTGTGAATTGAATTCCAATAAGGTTGCTAGGCCTGATGGGTATAATGCTAAGTTCTACAAGGAGTGTTGGTACATTATTGGGGATGACTTATGTGATGTTGTCAATGAGGTTTTTAAGGGTGGGGAGGTTCCCATTGGAGTTCACGCTTCTACTATATGTCTTATCCCCAAAATCAGCTCTCCTAAATCTTGGCGTGACTTTCGTCCTATAAGCCTTACAACTCTCTTCAACATAATATATTCAAGACTAATCAATAAGAGGCTTGCTGTGCTACTTCCCAAGCTAATATCTTATGAAGAATGTGCTTTTGTAGCTAATAAAATTATTCAAGAGAATATTCTAACAACTATTTTTCTGTTATAGTAAATGATGTCTCAAAAGGCTTTTTTAGGTCTAATCAAGGCTTAAGGCAAGGGGACCCCTTGTCCCCAAGCCTGTTTATACTTGTTGAGGAGTACTTTCTAAGGGGCTTGAAAAGAATGAATGCAGAAGACAATTCAATCAGATTTAAAGCAAGAGGTAACCTTTCGATTCCTGTTTTGGCATTTGCTGATGACTTAACTATCTTTTGCAATAGTTTAGCTCCATCTTGTTCAATGATAAACGAGTTCATGTTACATTATAAAAGGTGCTTTGGTCATATCATTAACATCAACAAATCCAAGTTGATATGGCTGAAAATACTACTCTATCATGTATAAATAATGTTGAGAGACAATTTGGTATTAGACACAGTTTTCTGCCTTTTAAATATTTGGGGGTTATGATTGGTAATAAGAGTAAAGTCAGTGATTTCGACGATATTGTATCTAGAATAAGGGAAAAAATTATTGACTAGGATGGTTACACCCTCTCCTTTGGTGGGAGGCTGATATTAATACAATATGTCATCTTTGCCCTACCGTTGTATTATATTCAGAATACAAGTCTTCCCAAAAATGTTATACACAGAATTGAAAATCTCTACAATAAATTCCTATGGGGCAATAAGTTGGAAACTAAAACAATCATTTGAGCTTCCTGGAAGAAGATAAGCAGACCTTATGCAGAAAGTGGTGTCAACATAAAAAATCTTGAAGATTTGCAGACAACCTACTCCTACAAACTTTGGTTTAATCTTAAAGCTAACACTTCTCTTTGGTCTAAACTTATAACCTCTATCTACTGTAAGGGTCAGCATCCCATTATTGATGATATTCCTATCAGAAGGTCTAGAGTTTGGGCCAGAATTATCGAAGTAAGAGATGAAACTGATAAGCATATTTTCTAGATTCGTGGTTGTGGGGAAATCGATTTTTGGGTGGACATGTGGTGCACTGAGAATGCCTTAATCTATTTCAATGAAACTGAAAATAGAAGCCTCTATAAATGTACTAAGATAAACAACTATTGGTCAAATGGAAGATGAGATTTGGATAAGTTTAACTACACGGTGCCCTATACGGTGATTGCAAGTATTATTAAGATTAAGCTAAATGCTAATCATGATAGAATTATGTGGGTATTGTCAGATGATGGCAAGTTTAATGCTAAGACTACTTGGAATTCCATTCGTGATAAAGGAAATGTATCTAACCTGTTCAAGATGACTTGGAACACTGCAACTCCAAAGAAATGCTCGTTTCTTCTTTGGAGGGTTCTGATGAATTGGCTCCCAACTGATACCAATTTGTAAAGAAGATATTTCCAATTGGCATCAAAGTGTCTGTTCTGTCAGCATGAGGAAAACAACATTCACATAATGGTTAACTGCAATCTATCCTGGCCTATCTGGAATCATTTTAGTAGTATTATGGGAATTAAAGTTAGAAGAAATATGATGATTCAACATGTTATACGTACCTGGTACTGGTCTTCAATGAAGATTAGTAGTCTGAAATCCATCCTTCATGCTATCATTGTATGGATTATTTAGAGAGCTCGTAACCAAAAAAAGCATAAAAAGATTAATGTGACTTCTACTTCATTAATAAACCAGGTAATCTATATAATTACTGCATTAAATTGTTCAAACTTACTGAGAAAGAGGCACTGGGGAAAGGACTGTAGAAAGGTAATTCTTATGGGTTGTGATATTCGTCAGGATAAGCATCGTGCTCTGTTATACCTAAAATGGAATGCTCCCAAATTGAATCGATACAAGATAAATACAGACGTTGCTTCGACTGCTACTGGGGAGGCCAATGGTGGAGGGATTATCAGAAACAGCGAGGGAATCATTATCAAAGGGTTTGGTAAAATCTATGAGAATAATAACTCAATTGTGGCTGAAGCTAGGGCACTTATGGATGGTCTTCTTCTATGCAAGTCTCTGGGAATCAGGAATCTAGATATTGAGGTCGATTCGAGCTTTCTGGTGGAGCTGATTGGGAAGAGGAAAACTATATGGTATCTTGATCCCATTATTAACTATTGTAGAAAGCTGATAGATTCTACAATGATGATTAAACACGTATACCGGGAGCAAAACAAAGCCTCCAATTGGATTGCAAATGAGGCTTTGAATTACAGAAGAGACTTTAGTTTTGACCACGATTCCCCCTCAATTGAGTTGAATACTATAGTTTTCCTTGAAAGTATCGGTTTAGGTTACATTAAAGATAGAGATGGTTGACTTGATTTGGGTTTCCGGTGGTGTTTGGAGTTTTCGGCGAAGGAAAATTTGGCTATTTGGGATATGGAGATCGTCGAAGAAGATAATGGAGGAATCATAAAAGTCACATGCTGCTTAAAAGTTGGAGTATTACTCAAAAAGCCATGTATTCATGTTTGCTTTCCATTTTAGTATATTTTGTTTTTCCTTATTTAAATTGAACACTGTACTTTGAAAGTTCTCAATAAAGCCCAATTATATATATATTAAAAATCCACATATTTGATTTGTTTCAACTTCGAACCGAGTCGATCTAAAGAAATTATAGTAAACGGTCCAAAATCTATAAATGATCTCAATTTTTTTATTTTTGTTCAGATTAGTCATTTAATTATTTTTCTGTTCAGACACTTTCATGTGGTTTGGAAAAATAAATGGTATCGTTTCGAATATAGATGCATATTTTAAGTCAACAATGAGGGATTTAAATCAAAAGTCAACAATTAGAAGTGCAAACAATATAATATAATAACCTATTTTCACATATGGAAGAGAAAGTAAAATCCTTGATGATATAAAATAAACTGCTATATTTGAAATGATACCATTTTTTTTCGAGATCAATTGAAAATGACTGAATCATTAAATGATTTTTTTAACAAAAGTAAAAGATTACTTTTAACGCTTTTAGGCCACCAAAGTTGAAATAATTCAGATATGTGTTTTTTCTATATTTGGTTTTAAATAAATATATTACTTGTTTTTAATATTTGAAAATTATGAAATATCTAGGTGTTACGCTTTTAAACATATTATTTATATTTAGGTCGGTTCAATTCGAAGTTCAATTAAAGTAAAAGTTTTTTAGGCATATGTTATTAGTAGTAATTTGATTTTTTTTAACGTTAAAATGAGATTTTATTTAATATAAATATGTGTTATTAGTAGTAATTTGATTTTTTTAACGTTAAAATGAGATTTTATTTAATATAAATATTGGGCCAAAGGCCATAGAGACAGAGAAATGGGTCAGGACCCTATCATCCAACCCGACTTATAAAAGGTACAAGGAACCCTAATCTCAGAGTTGAATCAGTCCTCGTTAAGATCGAGAGCTCCTCCACATCCAAAAATCATGTTTCCATCTTGGAAGCAGCTCAATCCATTTGATTCTCGAAGAGATTTCTTCCATGAGCTTAGGGTATTAAGGCTTCCAATAGATTTGAAGAAAGCATCATTTCCATGAGCGGCCTGATGCAAGTCTTCGTCTTCCGTGAGCTTTGGACTCTCTGAAGCACCAACATCTCTTCCGTTTGAGGTAGGACTCCAGAAATCAATCAATATCAGCGCTTTCCAGCTTCCTGAAATTTTGTTTTATATCAGGAGAAGATTTTGTATAAGAAATCGAGATTATTGTGAAGAAAGTTAGAGAATAGTCAGTTTGATGACTTAACTTTGTTTCTTTGCTTCCACAGCTTGAGGGAAAGCAGCAGATTCCTAAGGCAAGAACACCAGGATGGACCATCTTCTACGATTAATGGTCGACGCTCACCCAAAGTACCCTTTCTCTTCTGATTTGGAGAGGAGAAAGGTCTGGAACCGGGTGCAGTGCACCAGAGTACAGAAGAAGGTCAGCAGGTCTTCGGATATTCAGAGGCAACAGGATCCAGCTTAACACCTAGATGCAGAAAGGAACTGTGAGTTTCTTCAATTGAATCTCCAGTGTTCAAACTTGATCAGGTAAGAATTTCTTCTGGGATAGTAAGCAAAAATTTTGCGGATTTAATTGTCTGCTTGCTGATAGAGAAGATGGGTTTTGAATGATCCTTTCCAGGAAAGGATGTCACAATGGGAAACTGCAAGTCTAGTCATCCATCTAACAGGGAACCCTAGCGCATCGTGACAATCCTATACTATCTGACTCATATACCAGCAGATAAGCACAGCATCATCTCCATCACAAACAGGCACCATGGTATCCTCAAGGAGAGACTTCCTGTTCCTCATCTATCCAAGAGACAGGATTCAGGGAGAGAGAGACCTAGGTTCCAGAACTTGAGTTAATTCAGATGAATTTGACTCAAGAAGGGAATTAGGCATAGAGATTCAGGCTTTGATTCTGAGACATAGGTAACTAGATCAGCAACCCTCATTTATTCATTTTGACTGCTTCACAATTCTGATTTGGATTTTCATCTTCCAGGAAAGGATAAGAATCGCAACAAGTGAGAGATGGGAAGATTCCTAGCTTCCACCTAGCAGGCTACTTCAAGACTTCTAACAACTGCAGATTAAAGGACCTCAAGGTCTTCAATTTTGTATGGTAACCTAGCCCTTACCATACAAATTAGAAGTCTTCAGGGCAAAAACAAAGTGATTTCTCAAGACAAGACTCCTCTTCAATCCTCGATGTTCAGGTATCCTAAATTCATGCTCGCTAAAATTATAATTGCTTTCATATGCTTAGGAGAGTGACTATCCTTAAAGTGTAATTTTTGTTTACATTTCAAGGTCCATATGGCAAGCCAGTCGGCCGCCATATTTTGGGACCTTGAAATGTTGCAGATGGTCATATTCAAAGAGATGAACATCCTGCAGCACTTAAGGGCTAGGTTTAGGTTTTTCAAGGCCCTGAAGACCTTGAGGGCCAGGTTACCATACAAAATAGAAGTCTTGTAGTAGCCTGATTACAAGTGGGATAAGGTCCAAATAGAAACTGACTCTCAACACTTAAGAGCTAGGTTAAGCCATAGGGGGGCTGAGCTTACCATACAAATTAGAGGCACCAAGAATAAGCATACCTTGATGGTTCCTAATGATAATACCTTGATGGTTCCTAATGATAACACCTCCTCCAGCATCCGGGTTAAGAGGAATCCACTGATGATAGGAGGCCTTTGTAATAGTTTTACATCCCAACATTTTGGAGATATTTGTATCTCCTTTCCAGTGCTTGATCCTGAGAGAGTTAGAAGAATCTAAGCTTATAATAACTTTGTTAAAATACCTGACAAACAATTCAGTGTTGACATAGATCACTGAATTTGGATTTATTTCTGTAGTGCCAAACTGTCCAAAGGATGATAACAGGAATAATTGTCCTGATATGTGTCTTCTGTATCTTTTTTTTATCATTTTGTTTTAAATAGAAATTTAATAATTATTAAATGTTTATATCAATTAGATTTTTTATGAGATTTTTAATTAATTTTTTTATTATAAATTTTTAAATATATACAACAATATTAATAATCTATTTTACAACAACTATTTTTATATCAGGTACTCTAGTAAAATTATTGACGAAACGAACAACCAATTCTAGTTTGGATTCATAGTAGTATTGCTATCAAAATTATTGACATCAGCCCAATCTAACTTATGATCAATGATCCTATTGTTGAAATACAGGAACTAACTGCATTGATAAAGAGTGATATCAGGATACCGAACACTGCTCGATCTGCAAATTTTACAAAATATTGAGATTAGGGATGGGAGCTTTCCATTCCACAACAGTTTGTGATGACTTAAAGAACAAACTTATGGGAGCTACAAAAGATCTTCAATTTGTATTAACTAACAAAATGGAGGTTTACATCGTCGACTACCTATTTATATTTATAGATCTCTTTTATTTTTGCAGCCAGTTTATACATGGTTTTCTGCCTTGTAGAATATCAAGGCTTATGAAAATAGGAGACAGATCTTTTCCACAGAAAGTACTTTGAGAGATAGTGTCATACAACATCATTTCAAAGCTATTATGACCGAGCCATCTCCTTGGTCAACTCTAGCAAATATATCAAAGAGTTTTCAACAAACATCGTGAGTATTTCTATTTAAGTTAAAGGTGTTTAGGTCCGTAAGGATATAATACTTTCTTTTTCTTGTCTTGATAATTTATTTACAGATCAAATTTTAAACATGTTAAATTTTTGTATGCAGGAGTGCTCTCTGATATTCCAGCTCCACTTGCATTCGAGTTCCGACCATTGCTCAGATTCGGGTTCCGGCTCAAGATCAGATTCGAGTTCAGAGTTCGTGTCATAATCGGATTCCAACAGCAGATTCGAGTTCAGAGTTCGTGTCATAATCGGATTCCAACACAACCAGTACGGCAACCCTTTTGTTTGAATTTTTTAATATATATTTTATTGTTATTCTTTTATAATAGATTTAATTGTATTGAGTCTATCTTGTTAACCACATGTCCTTGTAAATTAGAATGAATATTGCAAGTGCTTGTTTAAAATGGGTTGAGTTACTACTCAACAAACCAAAGCAGTTTTAAAATTAGATTTAGGTACAAATTCCGATACTAAAAAACATTCGAATAGTGTGAACATAATAGTCTCTTTATATTGTAAAAGAATTTAGTTTCCAAAATGAATTTGGATAGACTTATGAAGATACCAATAATTCTAAATTATTTCCTTTATTGAAGTTTCATTAGGTACCAAACCTCTATTTTTTTTTAAAGAAAGAAAATATGTCTCGGGTTGAATTTGAGTTTGATTAAAAAATAAAATCTCTGATAGGAATTAAACTCAAATTCAAATCGCAACATATTTTTTTTGTCTAGAAATCGAGGTTTAGTAATTTATGGCAAACTTCTCTAGTATAATCATTGTTGGCAAGCAACGATAAAGGAAACGATTTGAAGTCATCAGTTACTTTCATTACTCTACCGAAATTCGTTCTAGATATTAATTTTTTCTCATAATATACATACACCATTGTGTTCACTATATCCAAATGTTTTCTACTTTCAAATTTTGTATCTATACGTAATTTTAAGACTACTTTGGGTTGTTTGGTTGTAGTTCTTCTAAGCAAGCAGTTGAAATTTTTATTGTATTTTTTAGGATTGGTGGTTAACAAGATACAAACTCAAGATAATTATTCAATTATAAAAGCAAACAATAGAGTAAATATTAAAAACTTCATACATGGATGTTGTGTTGTTATGGTGGCTGTGCTGGAACCTGATTCTGATATGGACTTTGATCCTGAGCCGGAAAGCGAATCCGATCATGAGATGGAACCCTATTTATGTCCCCATGGAGCTCTAAAGTGTCTGACTTGCTTATTTTCTTGATCATCAAATTTTCATTCTTTGTAAGTTGCTGACTGTATATATCTTTTAGTTCACTATTATTAAGTTCTTCTGGGTGCCTTTAATGTCCTCTAGACTCATCGCAATAGTATGGATGATCATTTACTGCATTCAGCTATTTACTGCATTCAGCTCTGTAAGATGACCGATCCTCAACTCTAACTCTGCGCTTATGTTTATCAACTATAAGATACATATTTTTCTTTATTCTCTGATTTATACCCTGACCTACCATACTTGGCTTCAAGATATCTATCCACATAGTCTTTTGACCTATTTTGCTCACTGTTCAGTCTTGTATGATCTGAATTATGGCTAGCTCTTGACTCTCGGTTAGGATGATAGGATGCCTTTGCATATTTTTCATTATTGTCATCTTCGTGCTTGTTATATGGGCTGTATTCTGTACACTTATAGCTTATTATCTCTATGAAAATCCCTGGAGTTCCCATAATTTTTTTTAGATGAATCTCCACCTCTGCCTTACTGGCTGCGGTTAGAGTCTCTGTCCAACTTGTTATCTTTTCTCGTCCTACGATATTTAGAAACTGTAGTAGCATCTTTTTTGGTAATCATTGGGCTAGAATCTTGCCTGGGAATCCCATTAGATGAAGATGAACCACTGACTGGTGAGATCAACGCCTATACTTCCTACTAGCTATATCATTACGAAGCTTGAGAAACGCCATTTTCGGGTCAAGACATTATATTGTTTTGGAGAAGATCTTTGTTACTGAGTCCGGTTATTAGACTTTTTACTTCATAAAAAGTTTTAAAAACTACACAGGTATTTTATCAGCGTTTTACTTCATAACTTTATTTTAACCCAAAATTTAAAAGGTGGTTTTCTTTATTAGGCAAAGAGGAATTTAAATTTTACTAAAATACTAAATTATTTTTAGATGCTGCATTGTGTTACTTCTTAACTAAGCACCAAACCGCCTCTTATTACAATCTGCTTATATATCCAACTGTACTACTGTCCATGTTTGGTTGATATACTTTTGAAATCTTTGGATTGATTTATATATTTATTGTTGATAATTTATATTTATCTTTGTGCGGAATCTTGCGGTTGCAGTTACCACCATTGAACTCATGGACTTCAAGAATCTTGACTATATGTAATTACAAGCCTCTCTTCTGATGCACACTTTACGATGAGAGAGGAAGTCAAGATGTCTTTGGAAAAAAAGACATTATCGACCGGCTAAATATAAGTAAGTACTCTCCTTTCTCTCATTCTATAAATACTCCTATTAGCCATTTTAGTATCAATTCGTGCTTTCTCTATTTCAAATCTGTCTCTAAAGCTAATGTCTGCTTGAGGGAGTTTGAATTCAGTACTTAGCTTGTTCAGATCGTTGGAGTGACTCCAGCCATTTAGAGAAGCTAGGTACATCATTTGAACTCTTTGAAGCGACTTTAGGATTTAAAGAGGGATTTGAAATTTAGTTTACGAAATAGTGAACTATAATAAAAATAACTTCTACGAGTACTTATAGAATGAGAGCACTTATATTTGGTGGCCGGTCAATGATCAGAGGGTGTCTTCCTTTTTTCTAAAGCCAGGAAGTCCTCCACCATCGGTGGTAACTTTAGACGATTTTGCGGTTATCGGCGACACTAGAGATATAATACTTTCCGTTTCTTTCGTTTATTTATTTACATAAAATTTGTATTTGAATGGTCAACATGCTAATATTTTTTGGTAGGAATGCGGTCTGATATTCCAGCTCTGACTCGAATTCGGGTTCCGGGTCTGGCAAATAATTTAAATGAAACTATAATAATTGAGCTTTGCCTTTTCTTACATACTCTGATTTGAAGGGTTGATACCAAAGTATACAAAAGCAAATAATTTAGATGGAACTATTATTGAACTTGGCCTTTTCTTACCTACTTTGATAGTTTAGAAAATAAAGAAGCCAAATTGGCAAAATTATTTATAGCCAATGTAAAAGAATCAAATTCAGATTGATAGTTCAAACTTTGTTTAGTATATATAACTATAAGAGGGTACATTTTGCATGGCATCATTGTCTTGTTATTATGCTTAATTTGATCATTAATCTTTTTTATATTTGATTTTGGATTTGTTTTTGGTACATAACTACATGATAAGGCACATTTTGCATGATATCATTGCCTTGTTATTATGCTTAACCTTACCATTAATCTCTCTGTTTTCTTATGTAATTTTTAACTAAATTTTGAATGACTTTATTATCTTATATAAGTATTCCTTTCTGATTTACCAAGGTTTTTTTGGAAAAAAAATCTAGACATTGATATTTCGTATTGAGATTGGATTCTGATATCAAATAACGTTGATGTGTGTAATAATCCTAAATCATACATATAATTTATTATAATACTATTTGTTTTTATTTGAAAAATAAAAATATTTCTTATATCAATGATATGAATAAAAATAAATCAAATTGATATAATAGTCAGATTTGCCTGCATTTGGTTTTCAATTTCTCGTGGGGATAGTTTTAAATTTAAAATAATTTTTTTTTATATACTGATAAGAATATACAGTAATGAGAAAATGTTAGTAATGAGAAAATGTTACTAATAAAATACGTAATTGTTCGGGATAAATATGAAGATTGTAAATTATATAAATAAAAGTTAAAGCTCTTAGACAGTTTTGATACCGAAAACTATTATTAGTTCTATTGATATAAATAACTAAAGATTAGTTACTGGTTAAAATAATCTATTATTGTTATATATAGGGTTGTGAAATGGATATTTCGAATTCGAATTTGCATATGTTCGAATCTAAATTTGAATTTAGAATAAAATTATATCCGGATTCGAATATCCGAATTTCAATTTTTTTAGTATATTAAAATCAATTTAAAATTTTAAAAGCATTTTGATATTTTTTCATTCAAACAGTTAACTTTTTGCGCCACATGACTAACACAAAAATGTAAACCTAAAATATAAGTCAAACCATCAAAAATTTATAAATTGGAAATTCTGAATCAGAAATAAAATATTAGTTAAAATAAATAACATGTAATTATCCTTGAATCTGTATCAGGACCTTCAAATGAATCTTTTATCGATGAAGATATTTGAAATCTAAATCCCATCGAGAAAAACTTAAATCATAAGTAATTGATGAAGCATCCTCGTCGAATTTTTCAGATTTACCTGCACAATATCAAAAATAGTAATTAATATTTTATTTGTAGAATTTTACTTAATTTTAAAATAATATGTAACACATACCATTGTTGATCATATTTTTGAGAATTAGTCAAAGAAACACAAACTATTGTTGATCATATTTTTTTAACTACCAATTTTTAACCAAACCCTGAACAATGGGAAGCTGTGAGTAACTCTATCAACCAAACTGGAAAATGACATGCAAAATTAAAAAACCACGACTAGTGTATAAAATAATCTTATGTTCATTTATTCTTCCACCCTATATCGACCAAGGTTGTAATGCCTAAAATGAATAGAGCTCCTAACTATTCTAACAAACATAAACTATTTTCCCCCTAAAATTTGACTGATAATTAATATGAATCATAAAATAATTACTTCACAGAATTACATTTTACAAACATATCGTATTAGTTATTATGTTCTAAAAAAATTAAACATTTTTTTAATATAATTCAAATACAATGTTTACCATGAAATATTTATTATGTGCCATAAAATAACCATAATTGTTTAGAGGCCAAAGAAATCTCTTAGGATTGGAAATAATGTAATTCACGATGTAACATTCATAACGAATTTTTTATTGCTGATAAAACAATTTGAGAAGATAAATTCCATGCTATTTTTACACAAGAAAATCTACCCCACTCATTATTTGACTGCTATAAGGGTTTTTTCTATCTGAAAAATATGAAATAATAGAAGCTACCACTAAGACCCCTGCTAAAAATAAATAATTTACTCATGTATTAAAAATTATATTAGAGAATAATAGGAATTGGTTTTGGATCTTAAAGTCCCTAAAAATAAGGAATCAAGCAACTCAAATAAAAAATATCCCAGAATCATCGTGCTACTGCCACTGCCAGTCTAAGATACAAGCCAATTAATAAGGATATATCCTTTCAATAGTATATATTCCTTATATTGACGAGGTATAAGAATATCAAGGATTAATAAGATGATAAGATGTAGGAAATACAGAAGATGTTAAACGAGAGTCATCAGGAAGAATTAGACGAGGGGTATATAAAAGTGGGTAGACTAGGGTGACTAAGAATATTCTACATAAGGGATATATTGAATTTGTTAGACGAGGGGAAAGGAAATTCAAGTAGACGAGGGTCACCCAAAAGACTTGAGTCAAATTTCCTAAAGATATTATTAAATAAAGAAAAAATGAAGGTAATTAATACGAGGATCATCCATAATTAATATGAGGATCATCTAGAAGACCTTAAACGATGGTTATAAAAAAGTAATTGGATGAAGGACAAGCAAAAGTAAGAAAACAAGGGCTATTTTTAGGATTTTAGAAAATTCTATAAAGAAGTAACTAGATGATAAACAAGTAAATCTAATTAAAATGAAGGTCATCCAAAAAACTTTAAACGAGGGTCGCGGATAAGATATAAAACAAAATAAATAAGCGAAAAAGTTGCTCAAACAGTTTTGTTTAAAAGAGATGTGTCATTATTTAATTAGTTGTCAATATAAGTTGTTAGGCAGTTATAACCCATGTAATGCATTGATTGGAGAAAAGTAAATTGTCAACAATATAAATAGAAGCTTACATATACCTTTAAAGATTATGCACTTAATGCACAAAAAATAAATTATCCTTAAGTTACTTTTATTTTTCTAATTATAGATCATTACTTTGGAATAATATTTAATAAGTGATTTCTTTCATTAAATTTGGTGTCGTCGGCAAAAAAAATATTTTTAGAGATTTAAGTTTTCACTCAAGTTACCAATAGTGACGGCAATGTCATGAATTAAAAGAGATACTTCAATGATTTGACCAATTTAGCTACTCTAGTAGCCATTTCGAGGATTGTGACAAGCTTATCAGCTGTTGGAGGTAACCTAGAGCAAAACCAACGTTCAGGCGTGGCAGTTGGTGCTTACATTCTAGTGGTTCGGGAACAGAGAACTCTGGTAGTAACTATGATGAATGATAATTGACCAACCAAAGCAACAACTCGTGGACCTAGTTATTTTACACCAGTTTAAAGGTAAAAACCTCATAAATCAACGTCTACAAGTTACCTCTTCTAGTGTTCATATCTTAGAGCTACATAATGAAGAAATAAAGCTGGAGTAGGCTAGAGAAAACTGAAATGCAGTTTGAAAGACATCGTGAGGCCAAGGAAAGAATGGATAAATCAATATAAGCGTTACAATTGTTATTTGAAACATTTATGCCGAAGAATGAGGGAAAAAAAGTTAAATGAGAAAGATGGTAAGGCAAGTCACAGTGGAAAAAATATATGATTTTTATAGAAAATAAAAGAGAAGGTGTTATTCAGTTGGAGGCGAGCAATAATGTGAAATAAAAAAAAAATGCAAATGGAAAAATTCCCTTAGTCAAAAGACTTGGTAGTAAAAAATGGTAAATAGAAAAACTAAATGGAATACAACGAGAAAAGTTTAAAATAACAGAGTATGTTCTTCAAAGATCTTAGTTTATCTAAAATAAATTATTGAATGAAAAATTCCAATAAATTTTGAGCCATTCAGAATTGTATCCTATGACGGGTTAGAGGATCTCGAGCATCATTTGGAATAATTCTGAAGTATGATGATAGGATTTAACCCTGATTATGTATATATGCGTAAAGCATTATCCATGACATTCACGGAGAATGTCTTGGATTGGTTTAATAGGTTGTCGAAATGGTGAATTTGAGACTTTGAGGGATTGTAGAGAGAGGTAATCAAGCGCATAAAAAAGAAGCCAATTCAATCATGAATATGTACCACGAGAGAGGGGTACCCATTAAAGATCTATGTTCAAAAGTTTTTCAAAGAGATGAAGGGTTCGGTAATATGTAAAGAAGCGGCCGTTGAAGCTACTATTGAGAGATAAAAATTGCGTAATGGAATTCAAAGACTTATTAATAATGGATATTTGATCACAGACATTTAAAAGCATTATTGAATATGGAGCCACCAAAGACGGTTAAAGAAGTTCAAAAATTAACGGAGCATCTAACAACATTATCAAGATTTATCTTTAAGGCTTCTGATAGAAGTCATTATATCTTTAAGGATTTGTAACCGACTTTATTGTGAGTGCAGTACTGGTTAAAAAATATGGGAAAGTTCAAAAACCGATTTACTATGTAAGGAAAGCCCAACTGATGTAGAAGTAAAATATATGAACATGGTAAAATTATCTTTAGCTTTGGTAGTAGTTGTTAGAAAAATGTGACGTACTTTCAGAGTCACACCATTATCTTAAAAACTTATTTTTCCTTTAAAAAGCATGATAAAGATGTTTCCGGATGACTTACACAATGTTCAGTATAATTCAAAGAATATAAATTTTTGTACGAGCCACATACTCCAATTAAATATCAAACGGTTGCTGACTTTATTAATGAGTTCAGTGCTAAAAAAAAGGATTGCATCGAAGATATATATAGTCAGAAGAAGAAAAGTTTGGAATGAATTGTGGCAGTCGATAGAGGGTCGGATACTAACGGAGGATGAGTTGTTCTTGTATAAAAAAAATTGATGACGAAATCATGCGGTTTGTGAAATTTAGTTTTAAAGTAACAAATAACATAACAAAGTATGATGTTGTTTTGATTGGTTTAATATTAACTAGTATTTGTGGAGTAAGGATTGTACGAATAAAATCAGATTTTCTCAACTAGTCGTAAGTCAAGAAAAATGGGATATATGAAGTTAAGTAAGCGAGTATGAAAAGGTACTAAAGAAATTAAAAGAATGAGAAAAGAGGTTCGCGAAAATAGAATACGAGCAGGTACCACGTGCGGATAACTCAATAACCAACTCTCTAACTAAAACAACAGTATGAGGGGACAGTCTCTTGTTGATATTCCAAAACGTTCCATTTAATAAAAGAAAAAAAATATTATATATACTTTATAATTTAATTAATAATTTTCTAAAACCAAAAATAAGATGAAGAAATATTTTACATATTTCTATAATTAAACTTGGGTTTTATTTATAACTGTCATCGTTTTTTATTAGATCTTTTATTTATGATTTGTTTTTCACTTTAAAAAACTATTTTACGTATAATAACTTATTAATTTTAACTTTTGCTTTTATTAATTTTTTATAATAATTTGTCCTCGTAAATAATTAATTAAACATATTTGATTCGAAATTATACTTACTTTTAACTTTTTCTTCTTCTTAAAACTATCAAAGCATTCTATAAACCATTTTTTATAATTCATGTCAAGCCTAAACAAAACCAATCAAACTACCATCACGCTATAATCTACCCATTTAAAATTATTATAACATGCATGTCACCATTTAAAATTAATTATGGACCCCAAAACCAACTTTTAATATAGAGTGACTTATATAGATAGCAAGATTTTGACCATTCAGATGGAAAGAAGGTGACAGGTAGAGCGCACATAATTTCAATTATTTGGGTTAAAATAAGATGTTAGGTTATAACATATGATTATGGTCCAATCGGCCAAAATTATATGCGATGGGGCAGTACATAATTTCAACCTCTTATGCCAAAATCATATGTTGTAATCCAACTTATAATTTTGGTATGAGCCAAAATTAGATGTAAATTAGATATTATTTTATGGTTTACCTAACCAAACAGTTTGGTTTCTTATCTGACCTAGTGAGTTGAATATATTATTTTTTAAAAGTTTTAGGTTATTGTTTTGGAGTCAGTGATTTGAGAGAATTTTTACTATAATTATTTCTTGATTGTTTTAGTTCTTCAATTTTAAAGGTGACCAAAAAATATATTATAATTTGCGATTATAGAATATCAATCGTACACATTTACGACTTGTGCGTATTTATACTAACGAGCTTCAATAATGGATAAAACACACAAGTGAGAATTAAGATATGTGTTAGTTAAAAAATTAAGATGAAAGTAACACAAAAAATATCCAAGGATATTTTTTGCTTGCGAGAAGTCTTGTAAATTTAGACAAAAATCTAGTAAAGATAATGATGTAGAATAATATCAAAAGTAGCAAAGAGATAAACAAAACCCTAAACGTAGGGTAACAAAACTGAAATTTTTAGTAAAAGAACGTGCTTTAAAAAAACCTTCCAAGAATAGGGTATGACCCTTTATATAGGAATCACAAAAAATACTAATCCCTAAGTATGGAAATAACATAAACTTATTAAAATAAAATTTTATCAAATATGGATGCAATCGGATTTTGTTTTCTAATTATAACAAATATTAAAAATATATAAAACATACTAAAATAGGTTTTTGAGTATCTACGATATGTAATTTTTGGGCCCAAAATTTATGACTGGGCTTTCAACCTCCTTCACGACTCCAACAATGATTGGCCTTGTCAAAAAGTTCAATTTGAGTACCCATTTCGTCCAATTATGATATTCAAGTGAAAAATAAAGCTAATTTTAGTTTATGTGATAATGTCAAATAGTTGTGGGTCTCCACTACTATATCATTTTTCTCTGGTTGAAAAGTAATCGCCCTAATCATAGATGATATTCATAGTTAAGTCATGCAAACAATAAACTTATTTGAAGTACAAGGTAATAACATTCACCGCATTCGTCGTCTTTTTATAAGTAATAAAACGCCTTAGAAAAATGATCAACGACCACAAAAATGAATCATTACCCCTTTTATCCGGGTTACCCGGAAACGAAATCCATGCTCACTTTTCGCTATGGTCCCCCCTCGTATAGGTAATGGTAAATAAAAATCTGTATTGAAAGTCGTCTATTTCACCATCTTAAAAACTCTGCACCCAACCAATAAATGACAACCATGTTTAAATGTGGCCAATAAAACTAACGAGATACCAGTTTGAGAGTCTAATCTCAACCACCATACCCTATATTGTGTCTTTCTTGCACAATAAACAACCTTAAACTTCTAACACGAACAAATAAGAGATTGCATTTGAGCAAGATGGGATCAAAGTCTATCACCGGACCAACCTCAACGCCTCTAAGATGGGATCAAAATACGGATTCGTAGCCAACAAGTCCTTCATTAACTCAAATCAAGTGACCTTTCCATCTATACTAATCATCAGACTCCGCCTGCTTAGTGCATTAGTGATACGATTAATTTTCCCATATGTGTGTTTGATAGAAAAAGTGAACTGTTTGAATGTTATTCGTCGAGTGTGACATGCAGATAACTTGTATTGGATCTGCAAGTGCTTGAGTGTATCACGATCAATGTATAACACAAAGTCATTATAAATGAGTTACAAACTCTAGTACATTAATTCTCAAACCACAACATAAATTCCACATCATAAGTATTGTAGTTGAGTTTGAAACACTAAAATTGACACTGAAAGACACATGTCGTCTCCCATGGCTCAACGGAGCTCTAATTTCCAACCCGGACGCATCACAATGTAACTCAAACCTTGTAGAAAATCAGGTAAAAGAAGTGTTATGGTCAATCGTACCTGAATCTCTTCAAATGTAGATGTTGTTTTAGGCGTCCAACAAAAGTTCTTACCTTTTACACAATCTATAATGGGTGCTATGATGGTACTGAAATTATAAATGAACCACTGATAGAATGACACCGACCAAAAAAATGAACAAAATTGAGTAATAGAGTTAGGTATTGGATAATTACGAACTGTTGCTACTTTGGACTCATCAACTGATATACCACCCTTAGAAACAGCATACCCGAGGAATAGGAAAAAATATGTCATAAAATAACACTTTTTTATTCTTCTATAAAAAAATACCTTAGAACAAACAATACCTCCCACGGATGTTGAAGATGCAAGTTTTCGTAAGTACTATAATTCAAAATATCATCAAAATAAACAACTAAAATCTTCCTAGATCAAAAGCATAATCACTCACTCAAACAAGCCTTCCTCGGTCTTAAATTTTATTTTCCATTCATCCATCGTTATGTTGTAAATTTGGCGATATACGCTCTTCAAATCCACTTTACTGAACACCTTGCCATCACTCAATTGATCGAGAACCTCATAAAGTCGAGTGATAGGTAAACGATACTGTACTGTGATCTTGTTGATATTTTGACTATCTATACACATCCTCATCGAACCAGGCATCAGCAATACTAGAATAACACATGGACTGAGGCTCTCTCAAATATGAACTTTAGTTAGTAACTTCTCCACCTATCTCATAAGCTCATCTTGCTCCTTGGGATTCATCGTGTAGTGAGGCTGTTTAGGAAAGCTAGCTCGAGGGACTAGATCAAAATCATGTAGAATATCTCGTAATGGTAGAAGTCCATATGGTAACTCATTTGGAAAGATATCCACAAACTCCACTAGTAGCGGGTGAACCCCGCTCAAGCACTCCTATAAAAGTAGAACTACATTATATCACAACCAACACGTACACAATCCCCAAATCACTTGCATGCTCTAGAGACCAGTTACACGTCATTCAAAGTCTTTTAGAATATTGTCCTACATGAGGTACTGGTTTTGAAGACACTTTTCTACTTGGTATTAATATAATCATGGTATCATTCATCATAACTATACTAATTCTTCCTACCATGATGAGTACAACCTTTATTAAATGACCATGGATGTCATAATAGTAGATAAAAAGCTTACATACTAAGAAAAATACACTATGATTTATCATTTTAACTACCAATATAAAATATAACTAGACAATGCTTAGAAATTGTTACCTCGCTGTCTTTCTTGAACCGGGCCAGTTTGTAAGAGCTCGGATAAGCTTTAGTCTTCAGTTTCAGTTTTTGAACAACCACTTAAGAAATCATATTCTCACAATTACCCGAATTGATCACGAGCTTATAAATCTTTCCCACAATGGTGCACGTAGATTAAACGTAAGACAATTATCACTGTCATTACTAATATTATGCGTGAAATAGATATACAGTAATACCAACAGCTGGCCTACATCCTCCTCATTTAAATTTTCATCTTGAATCTATTAATTAATACCCTCATCCTCCATACCAAAAACTGAATTGTTGCTCTGCTCCAATGGGGAATCAGTAACTTCTGTAAATAAACCCATAGAGTGTTGTGACTTTATACACTCTAATGCATGATATCCCGTCTTCTGACACTAGAAACACCTTATCTAAGAAGAAGTTCCAAAACAAACTGGCATTGCAAGTTGTACAGCTAGAGTAGGACTTGGAACCATACTTATGGTAAACACTCCAGCACCATCTCTCTCATATGGTCTTCTTGACAGATATTTTTCAAGATTCAAACCACACTGATGTGCTTCAGAGATATTAACCGGGTCACACATGTTCAAGGAGTCTTGAAATATTTCCTAAACTCCCCAATGCAACGACGTACTAACTGATATTCTATGTCACAAATATCAACATAATTTTAGAATTTATAAAAATCAGCAGTATACTCATCAACAGATTTCGACCCTTGTTTTAAATTCTAGAATTATTGATATATGCGCATAGTTAAAGGGTAGAAACACAACCATCACATGTTTCAAAAATTTAACCCAAATAAAAAAAATGATTTCACTTGCCTCAGACGAGTCTGTTTCAGTTGCTGCCACCATCATGTAACACGACCGTGAAACTTGGTTGCGACTAATTGGACCCTCTTATCATCCAATACTTTATTAAAGTCCAAATCTCCTCCATTGATGCAATCCAATCCAAAATATATTCTGATTGAAGGCTCCTCTAGAAATATAAAATCCCGAGTATGAAACTTAATGCCCATTGGTTGTTTGGGATCTTAATGAGACCACAATTTGGAGGCTGGTCAAAAGTTTTTTTGTAGGGTTTCGTAGAGGCAAACATCATCTTCCAAAATTCCTAATTTGTACAGACAGATTCGCGTTCTTAGTGTTTTCTTCTTTGGGATCCTCCGGCTGATGACTCAGACCATTATCTGATTCTGACCTTGCATGTGGTCCATATGCCCTCTCAAGTGATTCTTTAACATCTCAAAACGTTTTTCGAGATCTTCACGTCTATCAATAGCAGTTACTAAAGTGATATTCTTAACTTTTTAGGTTTTGTTTTACATAATTCATATAACTACATATCAGGAAGCCCAACTCTAATACGAATTGATGCAACGGAATATTAAAAGATATAACGAGATAACAAAACTCTAACCCTAGGGTAACAGGACTAAAATAGTTAAAAGTGTTTTATTCAATAAATATAACCGTCTAAGAATAAGGTCTGAGACCTCTTATATATGAATCTCCCAAAACCATAAGCTCGAAGTATATAAATAATATAAACATATTAAAATATGAATCATATCAAATTTGGATGTAATCGAATTTGATTTACTAAGTAAAACAATTCCTTAAGATATTAAAAATATATAAAGACGCACTAAAGTTGGTATTTGGTCCATAAAATCTAAAATTTATAGCTTAAACTTCATGATCGGGCTTTTGAGCCTCCGTCGCACATCCAAGAATTGTTGGACTCGTCAAGTCATTCAATTTGATACCATTTTCATCCACTTATGATACCCAGATGAAAAATAAGGCATGTTTGCGTTTGTCCATTAATATCAGATAATCACGAGCCTCCGCTACTACATCACTTACGCACCAACCTAGCCTTGTACATGGATAACTCAACCTCAGAAATTTTTGTTACTTCTTTTTGAATATTGATTTACTCCCAACAATCTTGTGACCCTTTGGATGCTTTACAAGAACCCAAATGCCCATCTTCTATAGAGATCTTAGTTTTTCCCTCGTAGTTGTAAGCCATGTATATTTATCACTTATCTTCATAGCATCATGATAGCTTCCGAGTTCAAGAACATATACATGGATATCAATAGATAAAGCATAACCATGAACATGGTAAAATCATATATTTGCGACACTTTGTTTGGTATGCGTGCTCTATCTTTTATCAATTGATGACTCTCAAGTCCATGTTTCTCTCCAATATGATCATCTGAAAGCCCTAGAACACTAGAATCTCAACCATCTTCAGTCTAATATAATAGTTGAACTTCATATGCGTGAGCCAAATCTATTAATTCTCTAGATCAGATTAAACATCAACTTCACATCTCTTCTTGGCAGTACAAGGTTGAGTCTCTACCAGATTTTTGAATAACACATCATCCTCATTGAAAATCAAGTCCTTATTTATCACAAGAATTTGAAATCTATATTCAAGGCACCATAACTTATACTTTTTTACTCCTTCTGGATAGTTGGGGAATCGACATTTTAGTGCTTTAGGATGAATCCTATCTTTGTTCATATGTGCATAAGTAGCATAACTGAACATCTTTAAATATTTTAACTTAAGGTTCTCTTCATTTTAGGCTTCTTGAGGATAAATAAACTTCAGCTTCATATATGGACTCTTGTTGATAATATATGGAGCCATAGTCACACATTCTCTAGAAACTTCAGCCTATTCCAGCTGTTTGAAGCATACACCAAACCCTTTTCCATTAATTTTCAGTTCAGTCTTTCAGCAAGCTCATTATATTGGAGAGTCCCACTCACAGTTTGGTATCCATAAATGCCAATCTTTGAAAAATAGCTAGTGAACTTATGATTCACGTATTCTAAACCATTATTAGTCTAAAACTTTTTTTTAACTCTTTCTCGTTATAATTCTCCTCCTGAATTCTTTTGGTTCTTTCAAAATTGGTCTTGAAAAGCATAGCCTATAATTTTATAGGATAGTCATGGTCTAACCTCACATTTTCAAAATTGGTCTTGAAGCCTTACATTTTGACAAATGAAGAATCGACATGGTCTAACCTTTACCTTGAGCATCAAAAGTCCGACATTATATTATTTTAGTTGTATATTATTTTTCAAAATGGATAGACGCCGAACTTTTCTACATGATAATGACTAAAAATGTGATTAGCTTTATTTGACCACTATTTGTCACATGTTTGACATGTCAAAAGTCGATAAGTACTGATAATGGGCTTCAATTTCATAATTTTGTGATAAAATCTTTTTCCAAACCAATGGTATAAAGAAACGTTTCTCACATTTTATTAACCCAAAAATGAACGGTTGGATAGAAGTAACTAACTGTAGCGTATTGGAAGGGTTAAAAAGAACCGAATATGATCGGCTGGAAAATAACCGAATTACCTCCAAGAGGTACTATGGGCTACCAAACAATTCCACAGACCACCACTAATGGAACTTCTTTTAAGCTTTTATATGACATGAATGAAGTGGTCCGAACATAAAAGGTAGGGTCTTCTTTCAAGATATCTAACTATTCACACGAAGAAAATAAAGAAGTGATAAGTTCAATAAGACGAAGGCATACCTAAGGATCCAACATTATCAATCCCTCATGCGAAGTAAATATGCTTTGAAGGTCTAAATGCTGGAGTTCCAAGTTGGTGATAAGTTCTTAATAAATTTTTGTTTGCATACTAAAGATTGGAGTCGGGAGAAACTTGGTCCAAATTTGAAAGGGCCTTATCTGGTAGTTGAAAGGATCAAGGGTTGGAACCTAAAAACTGGTGGATAAAAAAGGAAGAAAACTTCAACACCCGTGGAATAAAGAACATCTATAGTGATATCATGTATACATGTGTAAAATATGTTGTTAGTTTCGAACTAAAGGCTTTATAATTTCTAAAGTGAACAATCACATACCTTTTCATATCATGGTAGTACATCAATGTTTTAATGCGATACCTACATAGCCGGTGCACATTTAGTATAGTTGTTACTATTTTTATCATGTGCTACTGTTTTTTACTTCTTTAAATCTCAAATATTTTGTAAACTTCTCCAATTTTAGATTGGTCAAAGAAGAGTCTCAGTATTCTGAGTGAGATAATATGACCATAATGAGTCAGAAATAAGTATTATGTTATTACTGGTTTGAGAAGCTCATAAATATTCCAACCTTAGTTGATTTAAGGATAAACCTAATAAAAGTGCTATAATTAGGTTTGATCATCTTTGTTAGGACCCAACATCGTAAAATGTATGAAGTGGACCAAACATAAAGTGTCTAAAATTAACCAAATATAAAGAGTCTGAAGTGAACTCAAACGTAAGTAGTCTGAAATGGACCAAGCATAAGAAGTCTGAAGTTGATCAAACATAACGTAAAAATGTACCAAACATAATGAGTCTATAGTTGACTAAACCACTAGAATTTATAACAGTCTTAGATGGACAAAAACAATTGGAATTTGATAAATTGCAAAATGGGCCAAACGTTAGAGATATAATACATTATAAAATTCACAAGTCATCCGTGTACTTGGTTTATAAAATAAAAATGAATTGATCAAAATATAACAATACATTCAACCCTAATATCCCATGGACAACTAGTATGGATAAACAAAAAACTATAGAGAAAGACAAATTGATAAGTTTGATAAACCAGAGTCACTTATCATGTCTACCATTGCCTTCATTCCCTTTGGAAGCAACGCTAGAAGGTTCTTAAAGGTTTGTTTGGTCTCTTTATATTTTTCTTCAGTCTCATCCTTCATCTATTTGTCGTTATCTTTAATAGTGATTCTTGTCGACTAAGTTCTGAACCATCTTGATGGTCATCCTCACAATCTGAAGAAAAAAATGATTAGTATTAGAAAATATGAATGAAATTTATCCAAAAAATGACGAGTTGAAACAAGAGTCTTACCTTCAAATGAAGGGTTGCTACCCAACAAAATGCGACGGGAAGAATCTTTTTGGTGGAAGTCATCGATGTGGTAGTTGTAGCCGCATAACAAGCAACCATCTTGCAAAGCTCTTAAGCTTCCATGGGGAAATTATTTTCATAACCCTTATCTTTGGAATTTGGCAGAACATAATCAGCGTGTGGGGGATTATATTTTTGAACTGAATCGCTAGTCAGGGAAATCATGTGTCTCTTGACCTCTTTGGTTTCGTCTTTTGGTTCCAGATTCTTGTCTTATAAGATTTCAATAACTGAGGCGTTAGGAGTATTTCCTTTCTTTTTTAAAGGCTTAGTGGATTCAAATTTCACAAGCGTCAAGAAAGAAACAAAAATTTATTTGAAAGAAGAGACGTCACTGCCACCACTTCTTTATCGACTTGTGGCCGGTGCGACGTTATTGTCATTTTTATTATTTCACATATCCTCCAGTTTGAAGTAGTGATGTAATTGAATTTTCTAGTTTTCCTCGACCTAGGCTCTAAGCTTTGAAAATATTTCTCAACGCGGTAAGCGTATGAGGAAAATATTTGTTGTATTCTGTGAAACAGAGGATCCATAAAGAGAGTAATAATTAAAGTAAAAGTGAGACGAACTACGAGATAGAATTAAAAGTCGGGATGACGAGCACCAGATCCTTAGTATATTTATTTTAAGATCTTCTGAGGTGGCTAGTGTTAAGTTTGGAGATTGGTTTACCGTTTTCCCAAGCGTCGGTGATAAATAAAAAATAGCACTTCCATTCTTGTTCGGACTACAACAATCCATGTAACAACATTATATGTGTTGGGTAAGGTAAATAAGTATATACGGAGGACCAAATTGGGTGTCATAATGCATAAGGACATAACCTCATCTATCTCGAAGCTAATGGTAGACAACTTTGAAACATTAATGCATGCATAAGGGTGTGTCATGTGTTGGGGCTGCTGGCTGGACATAGATCCAAAAATTGATTTTTTTATCATGTCAGGGTTTAGTGGAAACCAAATTCCCATTCGAACGATTCATGATAAACAATCAGGTCGTCTTCTTCGGAGCCAAAATGGGTTTCCCCGCATTTAGGTAGTCAAATGGTAACATTGAAAGGGATGTCCCATTTACAAAGAATATAGGCAACATATTTGGTGCACCATGTATATAAAGTACTCAGTACAAAATTGTTAAATTAGGTTTCTCTATTTCAACAAACACGTGGGAAGCTTTTAGTACGATCATACTGTTACCACTGCCCGAAGGTTTTACTCTTGCACCTTTTTTCTTACGCTGGGGGAGGGGGAGGGGGTTCAGAGTCCTCTAAAGTGAGTATGCGTTTACTCTTTGCGGCATGGAAGACTTGTTGTAAGAAACAGTCCCTGCTTGACAAGTAACATTGATGGGAGGATTTTAAGCCTCCGTAGTAAAGATTCTCTATGGGAGAAAGTAGTTGAAAGGATTCGAGCAGTCATGATTTCGTCTGAGGGCTAACTAAGAGGGTCCCGTTGGAAGTTTTTTCTAGATAATAAAAATATGAGTCTATTTTTTTGTCTTCAGAGGGTTTACCAACTACTTAAGCGTAGTCAGGGCAGTAGTATTCTTCTTCTTCCAAAATTTTGGGAGAGATAAAGTGGGATGAACTCTCCTCACTCTTAATTCGAAGAGGGGCATTGTTTCCCCTATCCATTTTTTACATCAAAATCTTTGGCACCCATTTGAAAACTAAGGGAAAATATATTAAAATATAATGTACATTATGAATTGAAGTTTGGCCGAAATACAAATCGTTCCAAAATAATGTATTGTTTGGCGCACCCCAAGTAAGACTTTGAAGACGACTAGAATGAGGATCTGACGAACTGAGGACGGTGGTCTAGATCATCGTACAATATTTCACTGTAATTGGAGGCTATGGTTTCATTTTACTTTCTCTCCCTAAGTGTTTTCTCTTTCTAAGATTAGTGAAATAAGAGAGCTAGTCAACTTTTTATTTATAGACTTGAAGATGATGTAGTATGACTGTTCATGTTTCTTTGACAAGTGTCTTTACTCCTTTAGACCATACGGAGCAGTGGGGATATTTTATCTCCCAAAAGCGCGCCACATCAGCGCCACATCAACATAATTCTCAAATAATTCTGCAAAAATTCTCACTCCACGCAGCAGTGCATATTTCATCTTTCAGCATACTCCACCATATTTCTCTCTCTTCCACATCATTCTACCATACAATATCCTACCATTTTTTTATTATTTACTATATATTTACATTAAAATTATATATATTAAAATAAATAATTTTCATAAATTAACATAATATATTTTCTTTACAAATATAAACTATAAAATTGAAATAATTAAAAATATAATACATAATATATAGCATATTTAAATTTCAAATTTAAAAATAAAATTGGTTTGATTTCCGAAAAAGCTTAAATTTTTAATAAAATAAATAATTTACAATTTAATAAAATATATTATTGATCACCTAAATTTATTTGTTTAATATTTATTTACCAAATCATTACTTAAATTGTCGATGATTAAAATTTCTTTAATATAACTATATCAATAACATTATGAGTTTTAATTTATTAAGTTTTGTAATGAATTTAAAACTTTTAAATCCAAATTTATAGGTTATTATGTTATTATCTATTTTTATTCTTGTTACTTACTAAAATGTTTCGAAAATTGTTTCGAAATATTTGATAAAAAAAATTAAAAAACTTTCGGTGTCCGAATCAAACAAACCAAGTCTCTATTTATTTATAAATCTCAAAAAATTATAAATTATGATATAATTTTTTTTGTACTTGCTAAAATATTCCAAAAATTGTTTTGAAAAAACTTAATAAAAAAAACTTAAAAACTTTCGGTGTCCGAATTAAACAAACCAAGTCTCTATTTATAGATCTCAAGAAATTATAAATCATGGTATATTTTTTCTTTTTTTTAACTTACTAAAATATTCCGAAAATCATTTTAAAAATAAAAAATAAATAAAATACTTAAAATATTTTGGTGTCGAAATCAAACAAACCAAGTCTATATTTGTAGATATCGAAAAATAAAAAATAATAGTATATTTTTTTTATTTTTTTGACAAACCATTTATCTTAAAACACGATTTAACAAAAAAAGAAAAAAAAACCTGCAACATGCCAAATGGCATGCTGCTATTGGAAGAAGAAAAAATGGATTTGGGTTCATCTTTTGAACCCTAAATCATCTTTTGAGTCCAGCTGGACTAAAAAATGACGCAACGCATATTTCAATTGAAATATGCGCTGCTGCGCATAGTCTTAAGATTAAAAAGAAGGCACTCACACACGTGATAGGAACTACACTGCTTCAGAGCGAGTCACGTGACGATCAAACGTAGGGTACGTAAAAAAGAGATAATTTCTTTTAAATCCAAATACAACCTTCAGGTCTCTGATATGAACTTTCAACGTTTTTCCTACCAATTTTGTTTGACACACGGTGTCGTTGAGGCTTTAAAAATGCCAAAACGGTTTGGTATTGTTCAACATTGTTTGT
Source organism: Limnanthes douglasii subsp. nivea (assembly GCA_036936605.1). Classification (NCBI taxonomy): domain Eukaryota; kingdom Viridiplantae; phylum Streptophyta; class Magnoliopsida; order Brassicales; family Limnanthaceae; genus Limnanthes; species Limnanthes douglasii. The sequence goes on along the minus strand of JAUPFV010000003.1, from coordinate 27,583,449 downwards.
GTCAAAACTGGGCAAACAACGTGAAGTTTTCTGCCAGTTGTCGAAGTAGACTCATTTACTCACCTGAATGCTTTTCATTCATGGACATCGAAAATTTTCTCAAACATGATAACTCCGACACAAAACGTTCATTATATCTCTACTTCGACAAGACTCACTAAAACTGAAGCCTTAACATTTGGTCTAATTATAAAGAGACAAATCCAATAAATATTTTATGTATTTATGACCATGAGTGAGTGTATATATACCTTATTACATCACTTGATCCATGTGAATAATTATTATTCTATTTCAGATATTTATTAGTCTATCCCTAATTGTTTTATATCTAATACCACCTCATCTGATGAATAAATTCCGTAATTAATAATACTATACAATCAATCTATTCGCTTCCAAACAATTTTACAAAACCTAAGTTATCAATTTAGTTTTTAAATTTTGAAAGTTATGTTATTTGAAAATTCAAATTTCAATAGTTGGTTGATCCCTTATGCACATCAGTTATGATGTCATAATATATATAAACTCGGTTTATAACCCATTATTAGAAAATATTTTTGGAGTTGTTTGTTCCCAGTCGAATCATTTAGACTTTTTTGTCTCGCTAACATTTTAGTTGCTATGGTATTCTCACAATCGATAGGATACCAAAAGATGGTATTAGATTGCGTGTTGTTGATAGTTTATTATATTTTACAAGAAGAAACTGTAGATTATCAAACTACAGATACATCTAAAATATTTATAAGAAAATATAAAATTATCAATATAAATTCATATTGACATTGGTTATGGCTAAAAAATTAAAATGGACTGACAAAATTCTATATATTTTAGATGATAAAATAGTTTATTTTAGAAAAATTATGTAACAATCTTTTATGTTTGAATTAGTTTAATTCTCTTATATATTTACTAACAAAAAGACAGCCATCTTTGTTCTGCTTTCACTTTATGTTATTTTCACGTGCAGCCATCTTATCATGCATTGTTAGTGATACTACGATTCCGACACGTGTCAACAAATGGTTTAATCAGTAGATCATAAAGATTGTTTCTTCGGTGGGCTGGCACTGGCAGACACAATAATAGCGAACAACATATAATGTAGAGTGGCTTTTGGAATGACCCGTCATTATCGGTAAACAATTACTAACTATTCATGATTATTAAATTGATGATAAGATCAAAACCTAAAAATGCACAAAATAAGATAGCGTGCACGTGAAATAACATGAAATTGGAGCAATATAGATCGGTGGATGGTGCAGAAATAATAAAAAGGTCTATAGATCGGCTGATCGGGAGTAGTCTCGCCCGATTTTTAATGGGAACAATAAAATGTTTGTAACTAAAATACAAAAGTATTAGTATAAATTCAGTGACACATAATATTGGGGTGGCGACCAAAGTCCCACATTCCACATCGGTTAAAGATGGAAAAGATCAGTGGTATACAAGTAAGAACATACCTCAACTAGTATGAGGTCTTTTGGTAGTGGACCAAATGCAAAGCCGTGAGGGCTTTCGCGTGCCAAAGCGGATAATATCATACTAGTGTTGAGATAGGTTGTGTTCTTACTTATATACGGAGGCGGAATATGCGGACCGGACTCCCATATTCCCAACACATGGTATCAGAGCGTTAGGCCCAGATGGAACGCGATGGTGGTAATATTATCGGAGGTCGAACATGATGAACCAGTAGTCATGGCCAAGGTGAATGATCTACTCTATACATCCTAGTTCGGAGTGTCCATGAATCATCAAGTAGTGGTACTTGATTGGAGTGGATAGTGGAGCTAAGGAACATGCGCAGGATGGTCGAGTGAGTAGATAGATCCGCTGTAAAAGCTCTATTGCTCAGGGGGAGCAACTTCTGATTAGAGTGAGCGGATGAAAGTCAATTGAGAGGAGGCTAAGTGGTACTTTGTTCGAGAGGAGGATTTGTTAGGGTGGCGACCAAAGTCCCACATCCCACATCGGTTAAATATGGGAAGGATCAGCGGTATATAAGTAAGAACATACCTCAACTAGTATGAGGCCTTTTAGAAGTCGACCAAAAACAAAGCCGTGAGGCCTTTCGGGCGCCAAAGCGGACAATATCATACTAGTGTGGAGATCGGTTGTTCTTACTAGACCTGTTATCGGGTCGGGTCGGTCCGGGTTTGGACGGGACCGAGACCAACTCGTTAAGCTACCGGGCGGGTCGAGCCGGACCCCTAAGCGAAGGGAGCCAAATATGATGGACCGGGACCGGCTCGTTAAGAGTCGAGTCGGTCCGGTCCGACTCTTAACGGGCGGGTTTGTTAGTTTATCACAATTTTTTTAGGGTTTTAGTAAAAAATATACATAGATTAGGAAACAATATTATATATCTCCCTTACCGGGCTGGTTACCGGACGGACCGGTCCAGACTGGTAAGTAAATCGGTCCAAAATTTTGGCTCCCAACCCGCTATCTAAGTTATCCGGACCGGTCTCGGGCGGGCCTTACCGGTCCGGTCCCGGGCGGGTTAACGGGTTGGGAGGCCCCCTAATAGCTCTAGTTCTTACTTATATCAGAGGCGGAATATGTGGTACCCATATTCCCAACACACATTTTTTTTTTTGTGAAAAAACATAAATAAAATAAAAGTGTTCATACAAGTACCTAAGGCATGCCCCGAGGAGATACAATCGACATAAGGAGATCAATAAATAGGACTGTTAAATCAAACAAAGTAGGAATAGTAGAACAACAAAGATAAACTAGAATAACTTAGACAACGCAACAAGGGCCAATTGAGCCAACTAGAATAACTTAGACAACGCAACAAGGGCCAATTTAGCCGACATATAGTACTCCAAGGAAGTCCACAACAATGGAGTCAACGAACTAGATCGAATAGGAGGGGACCTGCAAATAAAGTAGAAGAATAAATAATAATACAAGCAGTTGCATATACCAGCAAATCTTGGTTTGATTTAGTGATCTTAAAGAATTTATATTTGGAGCCAATAAATAACTATATAACATCCTGTTGATTTTTCTTAGATACTTGATTATTGTGGGATATCTCCTGAACTTGCTTAGTGTTATTATCTCGGAAACTTTCAGACTTGTTTAGATCAACATTTTTTACTATGATTGATTTGAGCTTAAAGTTCCATTTATCAGTTGACCTAGGATTACTTGTAGCAGATGTAGCTTGATCTGTGGATTTGTTACCATCTTGTTTAGTTTTGACAGGCAAAGATTTTATGTAGTATGCCTTACAATAGTTGTACATGGCCCTATTTTTATAAGGGATCTAAAGTGCTAAAGGACTGCCTATTGTTTTAGCCATGACTCTGGTAGTGTCTGCATTGTATATAAAATTTGGAACCTTTGGGAATGTTATCCACGTAGGGGTTATAGGGGACTTTTTCTTAGGATAGAATGTGGGACTCCATTTGAGTGTGTGCATTGTGTAATGGCCAATAGTTCACACATTACTTTGCCACACTTTTTTTTTATGTTTTCTTGGAGATTTAATTTAATCAAAACGTGCACAGTGTCCGAAAAAGCTAGGCTAAATTGTCCAACAAAACCTAAATATATAAAGAATTTATAGATTTCCACCATAGTAGGCCTGCCTTTGAGTACTTTCCGATGAGGGTAGGCTTAAGATTAACTTATATTGATCTTTTATCTTTTTCTAAGAATTGAACATATTTGAATATTCATTTATCTTCTATTGTAACTTGTTCGTGGATGAATTTTTTAAATGAGGTTCTAATTACATCAACATATATTTATCTTGAAATCATTAGATTTTATTGCAGATTGATGTCAGTGGATTGGTGGGGTGATTATTTATCAAATATTAGATTGTATCAAAGTGTATGAAGTAATCGAGGTTTTGCGCAATCTTTGACAACAACATTACTTTATTCTTCCAGAATCAGAGAGGATGACTCTTTATCTAAATTTACTTGTAGTTTAAGGAGTTTTGATGATGTAGTTTGAGATTGATCCTTAGTACCATGAATTGGTGATGATCTTGGAGGTTCGTGAATTATGGCATATGTTGTTGGTTGCTAATATATATATACACACACACACGCTTACGAACAACTTAACAACATCCATCAGATCCATTTTATTTATTCAGTTTGCATAATACAAGATAAAAAGGTCTACCCGGTCATAAATAAGAGCTTTTATGCTCATTTGGCAAAACAAATAAATTCGCGCTTTATAAATTTGGTCGCTCCATTCATACATAGATGTTTCGGCCTTCGTATGATTTGTGGGAGTTTTTGCGCAATAAAATTCTGAAATGTCTTGTATGTGGCCAAAATAGAAAACTACTCGATACAAATAATCTTTTTATACATGATCTTATTACTATATTTCTATGGTATCGGGTTATTGCCTGAAAAATAAAACTGTTTGACTAAATATGGCATGTACTTAACCTGAAAATTCATCAACTCAATGAATTAATAATAAAATAAAGCATTGTATTTAATAAGAACAAGGAAATAATTGTTTAGTTATTAAGGTAAAATGTTTACTTGTAATTGTTTACCACATATATTTAGTTGTCAAGTTCAAATATTTAATCGTTAGTTGTCAAGTTCAAATATTTAATCGTTAAGCTAAACATTTAGTTGCTAAGTTAGACATTTAACTATCATATTACAAAATTAGTTGTTAAAATAAAACATATAGATGTTAAAATTAAAACATTTAGATCAAACATTTAATTATAACACACATTAATCTAGTAGGTTATGCATTCGACTATTAGATTAAGTATATACTTATCATCTTAAAACATGTAATTATTTTGGTGAATATCTTAAAACATGTAATTATCATTGCTTACCGTGTGTATTTAGTTGTTAGATGAACCATTTAGTTAAAAGTTAAAAAAATAATTGTTAAATTAAACATTTAGTTGATATGCTATGTATTCAATTCTTAGATTAAATATTTAGTTGTAAAATTATAGCATTTAATTATCATTGGCTATTACATGTATGTAGTTGTTATTTATTTATCGATTTATTTATGTCTTTTAGGTTAGTTAAAGTATATAACTCTAAGGTACGTAGATGTAATATCTAATTGGATATTCAATGCAATCCGTAATATATATATATATAAACATTAAATGTGACACACGCTCTCTCTCTCTCTATATATATATATATATAATTTAGTGTTTAAAGAAACTTACATATTGAAGATAGTTTTGTAGAGTACATGACTTCATTTGACAGTGTTGATAGTCAAATTATTGTGCTCGATTATGGAACTTTTAAAAATACACGAATAAAAAAAAGAATGAATTTTTCTCAAATCAATATGAAAATTCAGACTCAAAGTATGATTTGTAACAATAAGCCTTAATAGATCAATGAAGTATTTTATATCTCTACAACTAAAACCTGAATGACTTAGTGATATAAATCTACAAATGGATTAATATTAAATTATATCATTTAATGTATTAATTCACACCCATAAATGGATATCATGGATCATTCATATTTCATGTTTTAATCAAACTTTGTAATTGTAATGGTGATATTAACTAAGTTTGGATTATATTCGAATCCATATATATATATATATATATAAAAGTGAAACTTTTATAAGAGAAACTGTAGAGATTCCTTGATGCTTATTGTTGAAAGTCTAATGGATTATTAGGTTCTCGAAACAAGATTTTCTGGTCATGTCACTTTAAACCGAGAACTTTTTATCAGATATATTACATATATATTCAAAAATGTTTATTTAGCTGATAATATACCACTGCATATAGTAGGTATTGGAACGATCAAGCTTAAGCATGCCAATAGGCTAGTCTAGAGAATCCATAAAGTAGAACTTGTTCCAGAGCTAAAGGTAAACCTGATATCTATTGGTAATTTGATGATGTATGACATAATATTCATATTGGTAGTGGTAAATGTAAGGTGCCTAGAAATTCCAAACATAAACTTTTTTTATTCAAATATCTTATATTATTAAAATCAAATCCAATTATATTAAGATTTTATTTTATTTTATAATATTTATTTTACTTCTTTGTATTCTAATTTAGGATTTTGAGAAGCTCTTATATAAAGCCTCATATGCCTTAAGTTATTTTAAGTTTTTGCAATAATATATTTTATCTTTGATAATTTCAATCTTTGTGACCCTTAGATTAGGGTTTCATCGTGTTACCCTTGAATTAGGGTTTCATCTATCGTTGTTTCTTCTTCTTATTCCACCGCATCATCAATTTGGTATCAGAGCCTCGGTTCCTGCTATAGGGTAAGCATGTTTCTGAATTCTGATTTCATCTGATTAAAGGTCTAAAGGAGAGAACAACATCTATGGTCATGAAGATCTCAAAGATCGTTTGGTATGCGGGGACACACTAGGCATTTCGATGATGATCTTATTGACTAGTTAAAAAAGGAGTTTAAATTGGCTACCAATCGTCAGATCAAGGTAAAACTTGCTTATCGAGATGTTGTCTCGGACTATGAAGAGTTTTTCAAAATTATTTTTTCATCAACTAGATATGAGGATGTTGTCTTGAGGTTATGAAAACGTTTTCAGAACCAATTTTTTATCATCAACTGGATGGCTTTAATATGACTTTGAATAAGGAACAATCGAGAAGAATTTATCTTATTCCGATAAGGTTAATAATTATAATTCTCAATGTAACAATTGAAAATAATAATAATAATAATTTTGGTTGTTGATAGTGATGGTGCTGTGAATTCGATGACGAATTATATCGTGCTTCTTCTTCTATTTCCACCGCGTCATCAGATTCCTTGATTCTTATTATTGAAAGTCTAATGGATTATTAGGTTCTCAAATCAAGAGTTTCTTGTCATGTCACTTCAAACCGATAACTCTTTATTAATTATATTGCATATATCTTCAAAAATGTTTATTTAACTGATAATAAACCACTACATATAGTAGGTATTGGATCGATCAAGCTTAAGCATAACAATAGGCCAGTCTAGAGAATCCATAAAGTAGAACATGTTCCAGAGTTAAAGTTAAACCTGATATCTATTGGTAATTTGATGATAAATGACATAATATTCATATTGGTAGTGGTAAATGTAAGGTGACCAAAATGACTATAATAATTTATTGTGGTTACAAGACGAGTACTCTTTATACGTGTTCAAATCCAAAAGACTTCTCTATTTGTGGCATGGTAGTAGTAGATACAAATGTAGTTGTCGAGTGTAATCATAATCTATAACACCAGAGGCTTAGGAATATAACTGAGAATGATATGAAGGTACTTAATTCGTACGATGAAACTATCATAATTGAAGACCATTTGTGTTTGTATGTGGGAGACCTGCATTATTATGAAGTGTAAGAAATTCAATTTTGTCAAATACGTTAAAACTCTAAACCAAAAAAGTTATGAAGGTTTTTCGCATATTGATTTATGATGACCACTACATAAAATTTAGTGGTTACTCAAATATAAAGGTATGGGTTTATTTTCTGAAAAATAATGTATTTGATATATAGAACTAAAAACCTTGGTAGATAATGAGGGTTCAGATCTTAGGGTGAGGTTCAACGATTATTGTATTATAAATGGAATCATGATAAAAAAGATCATTCTAGGAACACCACGCCCTAATGATTTTGTTGAGCGCATGAACGATATCTTATATGAATGTAATAGAATTATGATGTTACATGTTAGTTTTCCAAATGTTTTTTGAGTTGTTGCAATCAACACTTCAGCTTATATGATTAATAGATGACCATCAGTTTCATTGAATTTCAAATTGCTCGAGGAAGTATGGAGTGGTTATGAGATAAATATTTATTTGTTGATAATATTTGATTTTTTTGACATATATACATGTTGATTCTAATGGTATAAATATAATTAACCCAATATTTATTATAAAGATGATACTTTTGGCCATAGATTTTAGGACGTAAAAGTCAAAATAATATATTCAATGAGAATGTTATGTACAAAGAAAATTTAAATATATCCAAAAAACCAAAGGTACAAAATTATGCCTATCGTGACATGTGTGAGATTTATTAAATAATTGTGGATGACCAGATTATCTAGAACCCGGGAAATGAAGTGCTTGAGATATAACAAGTTATTCTAGTTTTTTGAAAACCCAATACTCTTGTTCCCACTCTTAAGAGGAGTAGTATGATACGTAAGGCAGTGGATCGTTATTCCTCTTATACTCGTCCCATTTTTTTTCCAGATGGAGTTGAGTCTAAAAATTAGGTTGAAACTTTGCAAGTTTAATATTTAAACAAGTGTGCGTTAGTTATGAAAGATGAGATTGATTTTTTGCTCAAGAATAAAACATGTTAACTAACCTAGTTACCAGAAAGGAAGAAGGATTTACATAAGCAAATGAGTGTGCAAAGTAAAATAAGAGCATTATAAAAGCACGCGCACAAGTATAGGCTTGGGGTGAAGAGTTTTTAGCAAAAAGAACGTGTGAGCTATACAAATGCTTTATCTCCAGTTATGAAGCTAAATAAAATCAGATTGTTTTTGGAAATTATGCTTATAAAAAAATTATGTATGGATCAGTTAGATGTGATTATTGTATTCTTTTGAGGTGATCTAATGGAAATATTTATATGGTGCAACTACAGTGTTTTATAACAAAAAAAAGGATAATCTAGCTTCAAAATTTAAGAAAAGTTTGCATGGTTTGAAATAAGCTCTAAAAGAGTAGTATATGAAGTTTGACAGTTTTATGGTACTATCAGTTTTACTATATGTGACTTAGATCATTATTGTTACATAAAGAGGACTGAAAAAAATATTTATTTTTTAAATGTGGTATATGTATGCTATTTGATAGCGTGGTGGAAGATTAGAAAAAAGAAACAGTAGATATGAAACTCTAACCCTAGGTTAGAGAGTAAAAGAGACTCAATGACTCAAAGAAAAATCTCTCTTTTTATTCATCAAAGTCTAAAAACAAAAGAAGGGTTTGAAGCACCTTAAATAGGAATCACTCAAATCCTTAATACAAAATATGGAAACAAAAGTAAACTTAATAAAAATATATCCGATTAAATCTGAATCTAATCATATTTAATTTGCTATCTTAAATAGTCTTTTAAGTATAAAAAATTAAATTAAATTAAAACTAAAACATTTAAATAGAGTTTTGTTGATGTCTCCCGCCTACATCACTGTTCTTATTGTATAGCCTAAAAACAAGGAAACAATTAATATGAAGAAAAAACTATCAAAATAATTTGTAATAAAGGATTTGGGAGTTGGAAAGAAAATTATTGGCGAAAGATAGAAATCATTGTACCTTAAAGTTGTCACAATCATAACATGTGAAGAATTTTTTGAAGAGGCTTAACATGAAAAATTCAAAAACCAATGGGCATATATTTGGGTACCCACTTTAAGATAACCAAAGACTAGTCATCTAATACAAAAAATGATGAGGCTTATATGAAGAATATTTCTTATGCATCAATTATTGGAAGTCATATGTATATCATAGTTTGCATCATACTAGATATTACACATGAAATAATATTCGTGAGCAGGTAAATGAGTGATCTAGAAATGTGAAATAATATTCATGAGCAGGTAAAAATAAACCTTAAAAATATTACACGTTAATTAATATTTATAAAAATTATATTTATTTAATATAACTAATTAAATATATTAAAAAATTTGAATGCTTATAATTGAAATTAATGGTTAAAATTTATTTATTTAAGATTTATGATTTTTGTTCTTTTTTATTTGTATTTTTTCATTTTTCTGCCTAATGAATATAGATATGTTTTAAAATTATTTGAAAACCACCCAAAAAAATACATATGGTTATATAAAATTGCAATAAAAAAATATAAAAAAAAATTCAATAAATACCCATAAGATAAAAGTAATAACGTCATGGCATTGATCGGCTCAAGATGAACGTCGATGCCGCCTGGAATTGTTTTCAGAGACTGTGAGGGTGTCATCTCTGCTGCGTATGAATTTCTCCTGGGAAAAGTTTCTCCCATCCAGGCTGAAACTTTGTCTCTGCTTCATGGTCTTGCTATTTGCTTCAAAAACTGGTGGACTTGCGTAGACGTCGAGTCGGACTCGCTCATCCTTATCAATCAACTCTCTAGCACATCCGGGTCTGATTTGGAGGACCGAAACCTGAGCTATTGCAGGAATTTTCTGGGTAGCAGTATGTCCATCAAGCACATTTCTAGCCTTGCTTGCGATTTCGTTTCTTGAGAGTCTGGATTTGGGGTACCTGGTCTCGTAATTTCTGGTTCTGCTAGGCTTGTTGTTTCTGGACAGGTGTGGTGTGATTGTGGATATTGTTCGAGGGTTTCAAAGAGGGTTAATGTGAGGTGTTGTAATGGATTTTTGAGACTGCGTGGATCGAGGATGCTGTTCGTTGGTATCAAAGTGGACGGTGTTCGTGGGGATTTCTTTGAAGCTTGAATCTGGAATGCTGGATTGAGGTGGTTGAGTGCGAATGTTGAAGGTGTTGAAGATTGTCTGACTCTTCGATGGTGCACTCACCTTGTTCCATCTTTTCTCTTCAAAATCGAAGGAAAAGGTACTGAAGGCGGCGTCGATCTAGAGGTTTCAGTTGTAATCTTGGCCATGGCGAATAGATCTGGTTTTTTAGGTTTGTTGTGAGGCGAGGGAAGAGGGAAGGTCGAAGGAGAAGTGGCTCTGGGTGTTTCATTCGATTTTACTTAATGCTATAACTTGTTAAAGTTTTCATTACCTTGTTTTGTAGACATTATTTGGTACCCACTACTTCAAACAACAACTAATAAAAAAGTCACACCTTAATAATAACAACCAGTAATACAAAAATAACAACTTCAAACAACAACTGATAAGAAAATTGACAACTTCAAACAACAAACAGTAATACGAAAATCACAACTTCAAACAACAACTGATAAGAAAATTGACAACTTCAAACAACTACCAGTAATACGTAACACTGCATAAGTGGAAGGCTTAGTCGTAGTCGTATCTAAGTTTGTATTCCACATCATCCACTTCACCCCTTGCAATTATTTTGTCCTCTAGAAATGCTACCATATCCCTTGTGATGTAGTCTATCAAGGTTAGGTTCCAAACAGAGGTTGCTTCTCGCTTAATAAGCGATGGCAAGAAACACAAATACTGTATTGGCTTGCAAAAATTGTATCTGCTTTTGATCTACTCACGAGTACGTATAACGACACCTCTTGTACCAAAACGACCGCAGTTCATATACATCGTACATAGGACACGCTCGAAAAACTGATCGCTTGTATCTTCCACCAGTATCTCGCGTGCAATCTTCACAACTCGAAGCATGTGGTAATCTTCGTCCGCCGTAAACTCCATATGTAAACGTTAACGAGTTTTAAATTTTCGTTCGTGCGGTAGGTTGCAAAAGTGTCGTATTATGTTAGATTTTATGTCCCATTTTATAGGAGGCGAGTCAATTTTGGTGGGCGTTTAGTATTTGGATGAGGTCTCATTATAGCTCAATTCATACTATTTCGAATGCAATGTTGTTTTTCGCTATAATGAGACCCTGATTTAAACAACGTGGGTTGTAATAATTATCTTCCATATGTGTGTATTTTTGTATATATTATGTGTCACCACATTAGTCGCCCATCCAGATTACGTTATCCTCACATGTCTAACAACGCTATCCTACTTTTAAGTAGTTTTTAGTCGGTTCATATATCTTATCTTATACTTCAAATCACAATTAATATTAAAGGTTTAAAAAAAATTCAGATTAGAAAGAAAAATCAGTTTTGGAGTCGGGAAGGTCACAAAAGTGACCATTTTAGGCTACTTTGATGTCGTTTTTTTTACTTTTTTGAGTTTTTTTTTTCCATAAAATTCAAATCATTAGGACCACTTGACTAATGTTTGATGTTGGTAAAAAGAAAAATCAGTTTTGGAGTCGGGAAGGTCACAAAATGTGACCATTTTAGGCTACTTTGATGTGGTTTTTTTTTTTTTACTTTTTTGAGTTTTTTTTTTCCACAAAATTCAAATCATTAGGACCACTTGACTAATGTTTGATGTTGGTAAAAAGAAAAATCAGTTTTGGAGTCAGGAAGGTCACAAAATGTGACCATTTTAGGCTACTTTGATGTCGTTTTTTTTTACTTTTTTGAGTTTTTTTTTTCCACAAAATTCAAATCATTAGGGCCACTTGACTAATGTTTGATGTTGGTAAAAAGAAAAATCAGTTTTGGAGTCAGGAAGGTCACAAAATGTGACCATTTTATGCTACTTTGGTGTCGTTTTTTTTACTTTTTTGAGTTTTTTTTCCACAAAATTCAAATCATTAGGGCCACTTGACTAATGTTTGATGTTGGTAAAAAGAATAATCAGTTTTGGAGTCGAGAAGGTCACAAAATGTTGAAAAAACAAAATTTCCAGAGGGTATTGCGAACACAGGTACTTGTGAAACGTCGGATTCGCGAATGCAGGCCCATGTAATTGGACAAAATTGCGAACACCCACTTCGCGATTTTGCCAAATCATAGTGGTGGGTGTTCGCAATTTGGGTAAAATCACGCGTTCACAGTTCGAAAATCCGCCACTGGGCCGAATTTTCAAAATTTTTTCACACTTTTTTGGATAAAATTGTAATTTTTTGGGGAACTAGTAATTTAATTGTTTTGTGCAACTTGTTTTTACAACAATTATATGTAATGGAATTTTCAAAATAAATAAAACGTGGGAGTATCGATTACAAACCGAAGTGAAAGTTAAAAAAATATTCGTAGACACGACAGAGCTCGGTTAAACACGTAATGCATAATCAAATTATTAGTCTTCATTCAAATCGAAGACACGTGGTGGCTCTTCGTGTATGGTCGATGGTTGCGCAGGCTTGATTTGGTTATGTTTGTTCAATCTCTTGTCGAGCGGTATTGCCCAACCGGTCACTTCATGATCCGTACGAAACGAAAACCAAGTAGGATATATATCCGGAAGTGGTCCATCCAACACAACCTACACAAATAAAAGGTAGATAAATATTTGGTCACGAAAATAATATATAACATTGAAAAGAGCATTAGTAAACTTACTTTGACGAAATGGTTACCATGAACGAAACCTATACCAATTTCGAGGTTAGGACATGATCGAGGAGGCACACCACGTAGAGGTAGATAAGTGTACGATTGGTGGAGTGAAATGTGGTATACGATACATTGGTATCTAGTGGCTATAACTAACCCTAAATCGGGTAACGTTATCCAATGCCTAGTACCGGCACCATACAATTCGAAAACGTTCAACCTTCTCACAAGGTTATCTACACCTTGTGAACCATCAAACACTCTCTCCCATAGCTCACGTTCGTTTTGCAATTCGCCGATCAAATCCCGTCTAACTTGGTCCCATGAATCGGATTTACCGTATACCGTCAAAGCAACGGCTCGGAATCCGTAATTACCGTCGGGAGAGACGTCTTCGACGCTAGAAATGTAGTCATGCAAATAGCTAGGAAACCAACTCTCGTACCCGCTAAAATCTTTGCCCTTTGATGATTTTTTCGGTCGAGGCACTTTATCTTTCTTCGGTTGAGCCTTGGTTTTCGCTTTTTCTTTCGTCTTGTTTTTTAGCGGTAGAAATGTTCTATTATCTATCGAGGCAGTTGTGCTACCTATCGTGCCGGGAGTGCTAGCGCCTAGACTTCCATCGTATTCCCACTCGCTAGGGTCCTGTTGAGTTGATTTGTCCCGGCCGGATTTTTTCCTACCCTTAGTAACAACCGGCTCCTTAGGTTCCAAAACATGACTTCTAGCGGGATCTAGGATTTGCATCATCCTATTTATAATGTGGTCTTGGATGTGTTGCCCGTAACCGCGGATGGTGCTACCTATTAAGGAGATTTTTCTAGTGAGCTCGTCTTCGGTATCAAACTCCTCATTAGGTTTGATCCTTAACGTACTCCAATAGACATCACACTCATCTTTTCTAACCGCCCTTCCTTTTTTATAAATCAAAGATAATTCGCATGCACATGGTAAATTATGAGTTGTCCTAATAACACACCCACACACTCCGGGTGTGAACCATATTTTCAAGTCCGTTGCGAGATTTGTCTCTATTATATCTATAGCTTGAGATGAAAGCTCACCTTTGACATCCTTGTAGATGGTTTTGTTAGGCCCCCTAGTTGAGTTTCTTGGACGATACCTACTACGTTCGAATGACTCGAAAATGTTAGAGTGTTGAGCGGATAGGTGCGCATGAACATGTTTCCAAAATTGTTCGAACGTGCATAGACTACTACCAATTGCCCGCTTGAGGCTAGAGTGAGCACTCTCCGCCCTATACCATGAGATAAAATACATTAGATTTCTAACACTTTATATTAAAAAAAAAGGGTGGAGATGGAAATATAACTCACCGGTTGCTAGTTTGGTTGCCAAAATGTTTAAATTTATTCGTGTGAATATTGAGGAATTTGTGTCCATATTCGTCAATCCATTGCTTCATAACGTAGTCGATAGCCAATGGACAAAATGCGAACGTGTGGTGCATATCGGCAAGGTTTTTGTTATAGTCTTCGAGCGTGGCCGAATAGGCTACCCTTTGGTAATATTCCCCGAACTCTTCGGCCATTTCCAGATTCGGTAAAACTTTTCTAGCGTAAGAGGTGACGTTCTTACCAATATGCCAAGTGCATAGCATATGAGTTGCGTCCGGAAATATATCGTCGATAGCATTCATTAAAGCCAACTCCCTATCGGTGACAATAATGTTAGGTAATGGGCACTTGTTGTTCGTCAACACCATCTTTAGAACACTCACCCCCCAAGTGTAGTTCTCTTGTTTCTCGGAACTCAAGAAAACAAAAGCAACACAAAATGTCTTCTTCGTCGAAGTTTGGCCCACTATTTCAAGTAAAGGCATCTTATATCTTGTAGTTTTGTACGTGCTATCCATTATAAGAACTTGAGGAAACGTGCGCATGAAATCAATGCTTTTAGGGTGTGCAAAAAACAACTCGAGGATCTCGTCCGTTGCTTCACTACTTCGCTCCCAAACATAGTACTCGTGTTCTTTTAACTTAGCAAACAAGTATTGCATTTGGGTCTTGCCCGCTTTATCAACCAAATCATGTTTTTGCCGCATGTTGTATATTATGCGCATGCTTGATACATTTTGCGGGTCTTTAATCTTCAACCCGCGATATATCTCTCTCGGTCGAGAACCGACTTCCGTTTGACTACGAACGATCAATTGTTCTTCGACTTTTAGTCTAGCGGCCCGAGAGTGACCATCCAAGTGCAAAAATGGATCGTGGTTGTGTTTCCCGTTTAGCACAACCACTTTCCAATAACCCGGTAGCTCTGAGACCGGACTCCCTCTTAAGTAGAACGGACACCCGCATTTTTTCGATGAACATTCTCGACGCTTCTTAACATACCCCGGTTTGGGGTTAGGTTTGTAAACCCCGTGCCTCTCGTACCTAAAATATATCCTAGGAGTTTTCATTCTTTTTGTACCGTCGTCGTTTTTACTCCGGACCAAAATGAATCCTAGCTTTATGCTTTCGGACTCGACCCAATCAACCAAATCGGCTTTGGTGTAATAAGTGTCCGTACTAAACACTTTCGTGTAATCGGCCATCGAACATGGCGGTTGACCGGGTTCCTACATAGTTCATTCATGCAATTATGTGAGAACATATTTATACCTACATGATCATATAAATTCCAAAAACAGGTCATTTTTGCGAATACCAAATTCGAAAATCAAGCCAAATTGCAAATTTTGAACTCGAAAATTCAGCCCAATTGCGAACAGCCCGTTCGTGGGTTTGGTTTTTTCGCGAACGGGTCGTTCGTGCATCTGGCTTTTTTGCGAACGGCCCGTTCGTCCATCTGGGGATTGCGCGAACGGGCCGTTCGCAATTTGGCACGAACTGCGAGTCCCCAGTTCGCAGTTCGTCAATAATATAGCGGTACCACCGCTATATTCGCACCGACTCGAAAAAATTCGGAAAATACCTCATTTTGGGTATCTAAATGGTCCGTCAACGGCTCTTCTTCCTCCGATGCGAAATCATCAAGGTTGCAGCTGAATCCTTCACTCCAATCACTCAAATCCATGATTTTTTAGAGATTTTAGCTAGTTTTAAAGAGAGAAAGCTCTAGAGAGTAGTTGGAGAAAAGTTGGTTTTTGGTTCAAAACTTTGACTTATAAATGAAGGGCAAAATGGACATTTCACATTGAAGAAAAAAAATTCTGAATTTGGGGTCTCATTATAGCCAAATGGAGTCCCATTATAGCCATGCCCTTTGGGTTAAGATTGACTACCCATATCAATTTTGACCGATGGGCTTTATATTTGGGCTTAGTCTTTTGGGCCGGTTTATTGTTACGATTGGTTTTATTAATAAAATGTGTTATTTCTATTAAAAAAAAAGTAATAACTTCGCAAACATATAAATAAAATAAAAGACATCTAAATAAATTTTTTTTTTCGGAGGGAACCCGCAGCCGCTACTCAAAGTGCGATGAGTGCGCACAGGGTAAACCCTCAGTCTGGCGCGATCGCCTGCAAACCAACGCCAGAAGATAAACCACACAAGGTGACAGGCTGAGCCGAGAAAGCATATGTAGAGGGACTCAAACTCATGACCTCTTGGTTATAAGAATGCCATACTCAACTAACTCGGCTACCCCTTGGGGCACATCTAAATAAATTATGAACAGTGACATATAGGATCTATTACTCGAATAATGCATTCAATGAGTTTATAATTGCAATCCAAATCAGTACTCCTTGTATCTTTTCATATTCCACGTTCTAGCTTTTTGGCACATTACTAAAGGAATGCGATATGATTATTTTTTAAATGCACAAATTAATTCTACTTTTTCATAAATAACCTTTTTTTTTATTAAATATGCGTGGTAAACAATATGACTTAAATAATTAAATAACAAAAGATATACTGATAAATTTTCAATTAATACCACTATAAAAATTTAAAAACATCATTTAATTTGGAATAATTTTTTCTTTCTAAAACGATTTATATTTTGGGATGGAGGGAGTATTAATTTTTATTTTTCATAATAACAAAATCTATATCATATCATGAATTGTTTCAGAATTGGACTATTAAGTTACTCCGTTATAACCACTTAGTGGTCTTTTGAGTTTCTTCTTTTTCTACCACGTGTCGCCTTTTCAAATAGCACTCAAGAATTTTTCAGACTTCACACATTGACTCTATCTTCACGTTAGAAAACGGTATTTGTTTGCTCTTTATAAAGGTTGTTTGGTCGGGCAAACATTTATCAATGGAGCAGATGTATATTTATAGAGATGAGCAACCATGCAGTTCTTGTTGGTATATGGGCTTCTCTATATAGGGCCTATAAGATAAAATTAATTAGTAATCCAATTATAATTGGATGGTGATTATTCTAAAAGATTTACTAACATTCCAAAAAGAAACTAAGAAATAAGGTACATTGAATTTCGGAGGATATTTTAGATTTTTTCAATTAATTAATGTATCTAGATCAGTCCTTTTAGCTCTATAAAAGAAAGATGATTTTTGGAGTTTATCATCAAACAAATCTGAGAAACAATTATAGTAAGTGAGCTAAATAGAGAGATATAGAAAGTGAAAAAGAAAGAGATCATTATGCTTGTGAGTGTAATAAATTTTAATATTGTAATCTCATTATTCATATTGTGGAATTTTTGCTTGAGGTCGCTTGTGGTTTTTCTCTTCACATTGAAAGGTTTTCTACGTAAATTTTGGTGTTTTTTTTCTCTTGCTCTTATTAAATTTTTTTATTTCCATTATTCAATTATATTTTATTGCTTTTAAGCACAACAAAATTGGCATCAAAGCTAGTCTCTATTTTAAGCATTCATCTTAATAGAGGATATATCTATCAGAGGTATGTTAAAGCTAACTTCTTCATATTATTAAATATAGAAAAAAAATATGGAGGACATTATTTACTTGCAAAGATCTCTATGAACCCATTCAAGGTGATGAAGCAAAGCCCGGTGATAAAACTGATAAACACTGGGAGGTGATGCATCAGAAGACATTGGCCATTATCTACCAATAGGTAG
Source organism: Limnanthes douglasii subsp. nivea (assembly GCA_036936605.1). NCBI lineage: Eukaryota > Viridiplantae > Streptophyta > Magnoliopsida > Brassicales > Limnanthaceae > Limnanthes > Limnanthes douglasii. Next base: position 27,565,300 of record JAUPFV010000003.1, on the reverse strand, counting down.
ATCAAAGTGTTTTTCATCACGTTGTCAAAGAACAAAGCGAATGTGCTTTTGGAAAAAGTTAGGGTCTATATACTGATCAGATCGGAAATAATTGGAAGGGCCCTATATCCTAACCCGAAGGGGTAATTCGAACAGATTAAACAAAGTAAGTTGAATGAACAGTGAGGTCAAGTGGATTATAACTCAGCTGTGTGCTAATCACTTCCTGTCTTGGGCTTGGGGGTTCTTAAAGTTGACCTGAATTCATAGTCCTACCGATGAACCTGGTGAAAATGAGCAGTCTATAAATACTCGAGTCAGCTCAAAGAAAACACATCGGTCTAAACAAGCGGCAAATACAACGTCAAAGTCTTCTGATAGCTCATCTAATTATTCTTGATGAGTTCTGATCTTACAGTCACAACAAATCCATTAATCTGAACATGGGTAATTCGGACCATGTTACACCACTAAAAATCCGAACAAGACAAATGTATTAACTTTTGACTAAGCTATTCGCTAATCAACTTAAAACTAATGGGTCTTTGAATTCGACCCGGTTTCACAACCCGACCCGACAAGCCCATGGGTCAGTAATTAAGGTATAAATACCCCAAACACTCTCATTAATGAGGGTGATCAGAATTTAATACTAGTAGACAACTTAATTATCTATCTACCCTTTACACTAAACACTAAACACCCATAAATTATTAAAACACTTTCTAAATATTTTACCAATCTACCCCCATATCAAAATAAACCAAACCATTTCCGACCTTGAAGAGTCACTCTCGTCTAGCAGTGATGAAGGTTGGGTAAAGAAGAAATTAAGATTGACCAAGAAGCATTCAAGAAAAAGGGATAAAAGGGGCATAATTAAGAAGTATCAGTGAAAAGTAAAGGGTTCGGCTGATCAACATATACACCATATGTTGATCGATCTGTTTGCTTGCCATTCTGAACCATGTATTTTTGCTACCCCCAATGAAGATGTGTTTAGTGGTAGTCACAATTGGAAACAATCACCTTTGTCTTCCAAAATTCCCTCTGAATATCTTCCTAAGCGATTTGATAGCTTTAAGATGGAAAAATACGATGGAAGTAAAGATTCGGACAACCATCTTGAGCTGTTTAAAAAAATTATGATGAACTTTGACGATGATGACAAGTTGATCTGCCGGTCCTTCTCACAAACCTGTAAAGAAAGTTCCCTCAAGTGGTATAATAGTATCCCCCAGGATCTATAAAGAGTTTTGACATGTTTTGGATAGCGTTCCGAAGATAGTTTGTATGGAGCAAGGAGGTCAAAGAGAACGATGATACTATTATTCATTATTCCCATGAGCTGAACAGATCATTAAGGGAATACATAAGTAGGTTTGTAAACACGAAGAATGGGTTAGCTGATTGCTCTGAATAGGTGGAAATTTCCTCTTTAAGACAAGGCTTGAATCTAGGCGACTTAGGCAATTTAGTAACCTTGAAAAAAACAATAAATTTTGGAGGCTGTTGAATCAAGTTGGAAAACAAATTACAGTTGAAGAAACTAAGAATTCTAGAGTGCCTTGTCAGAACAGATATACTGCTATAGTATCAATTCCACCCGCAACAACCCAATCCAGTTACAAATCAAAAGAATCTGGACATGGGTCTCACTGGTCTAAGAAAAATTAGTCCAATCAAAACCAACAAGGCAGAAACAAAAGGAGCCTTTGGGTTGAACCAGAGTGGTTTACTAAGCTGGGAGAGAATGTAGCAACAATTTATGACAAGAAATTATATGCATTTTAGAGCACCCGCCCCACTACAGTCCCCTAGAGAAACCTGAAGTACTTGTTACCGTAAGTATCATAATGATGTGGGTCACGATACAAATGATTTTATAGCACTGAAGCAAGAAGTAAAAAATCTTATTGAGAGAGGAAAATTGGATGCCATTATTAATAAACAAGGGGAAGCAGACTAGATAATACTCAATCCAATACCAATGTGCCTCGAACGACTTCATCAACTGTTCCAGGAAATCCAGACAGGAAGATACCATGGTGATTATTTAAAGATTTGATGTAGATTCTGAATATATTTATCCTCATCCGGGTCGGAATCATTTGGGGGGTAATAATGGATAATTCGACTACTATTTCCGATCTGATGCCATTTTTTGAATCATTGACCATATTTGGAGGAGATATTGTAACAACACCTGCCAGCTGTTCAAGGAAAAGGCATGTGAACAGTTGGACCACCCAATTGGAAGAAAAGATGTTCACACATCTTTACCAAACCCCTGCTCCTTTCATAGTATTTGATGAAGAGGACTTAAGAGATATTGCGGTTCCACATGAAGATGTTGTGGTAATAAAAGCATCAATTGGGGGAATGACATACGTCGGATCTTAGTTGACACCGGTAGTTCAGCAAATATATTATTTCTGACTACCTATAGATAGATGAAGAATCCCTCAGTCATTCAACGGTCGAACAGATCTATTGTGGGGTTTATTGGCAGTTGGGTCGATGTCATCAGTGAATTTGAATAAGAAGTATTGTTTGGTATAGGGCCATTTAAAAAGTTGGTGAAGGTGCTGTTTGTAGTTGTTGACTGTCCAACATCTTACAGTGTCATATTCGAAAGATCTTGGTTCTCTAGAATACATGATGTAGCATATACTCTCCATTAATGTTTAAAATATTATGTGGGAGGACAAGTGAGGGTTGTCCAAAACAGTCAGAAGGTAGCTAAAGAATGTTATGTGGAAACCATGGCCTCAAAAACATTGGAGGTAGTCAAGGTTAACAAGGAATAGCAACTATGAGAGTCTTCCATCAGTCAGAATGAAAGAGATGATCCAAGGGAGGCTCCTAGTGCTATAATACCCATTAAAGAAGTTGAAATCCATTTCTTAGCTGAAGATATGTTAAGATCAGAACTAAGTTACCATCAAGTTTGAAAGAAAAATTGTTGTCTTTCTTGTCTAACAATCGACATGTGTTTGCATATTGCAACGATGATGTGACTGGAGTACCAACTGAAGTAATCTGCCACAAGTTATTAACCTGATCTAATGTTAGACCAGTAGTACAGAGAAAAATGAATTTTTCTACAATATGAGAGTTCAATAAGTTGATCGGTTAACCAAGATGGGCCATATAAAAAAATCTCAATACCATCTATGGATAGCTAACCCCATTCTAGTCAAGAAAAAGAATGGAAAATGGTGTATGTATATTGATTTTACTGATCTTGACACAACATGTCCTAAAGATCCTTTTCCAGTACCTCTGATAGACCAATTGGTGGATTCTATATCGGTTAACAAGCTATTATCCTCTATGGATGCAAGTCCGAACAATCAAGATCATAGTACCTTCATAACTGATAGAGGGCTTCATTATTGTAAGGTGATGCCATTTGGGTTGAAGAATGTCAGAGCTACTTATCAGCGGTTGGTGAATAAAATATTTGCTAGCCAAATTGGCAGGAATATAGAAGTATATATAGATGGCATGATGGTGAAGAGCATTGAAGCGAAAGATCATATATCTAATCTTCAAGAAACTTTTTCTAAATTAGAGGCCATCAGCCTGAAATTAAACCCAGAGAAATGTATTTTTGGAGTCCGATCTCGCAAGTTTCTAGGATATGTCATTAGTGAGAAAGGGATTCAGGCTGATCCAGGTCAGTTAAATTCTCTGTTAGCTATGGAGCCTCCTCAAAATACTAAAGAAGTCTAGAGACTAACTGGGATATTGGCTGCATTGAATAGGTTTATTTTAAGATCTTCAGACAACTGTGCTTAGCTTTTTCAAGTTTTGAGGAATGTTAAAGACTTTAACTGGTCTCCACAATGTAATCAAGCTTTCCTTGAAATCAAAATACATTTATCTTTACCCAAGACGGTGTTTGAACCTATCTAATGGGATAAACTTTATATGTACTTGGTTGTATCGGAGTATACAGTAAGTACGGTGTTAGAAAGAGAAGTGGATAATTACCCCCGTCCGGTGTATTACATAAACAAGAGTTTGCTGAAAGAAAAAAATAGATATTTAAATTTAGAAAAATTAGCTTTGGCATTGGTAATAGCAGCCAAGAAAATGAGGCCATACTTTTAAGCACATTCGATTATTGTCCGAACATTTTTTCCTTTGAAGAATGTTTTGCAAAAAGCTGACGTATCAGGCAGACTTTGATTTTTCACCTCGAACCCCAATCAATGCTCAAGTTGTGGCTGATTTCTTGGTGGAATTTCATACTAAAACTCCTTATGAACAAGAGAAAGAAAACAAGTCTAAGAAAGAGTGGATAATCCGAGCAGACTGTGGCTCTAGTACGATGGGATGTGGGACCATAATTTGTTTGATTTACCCTTATGGAGATACTATGTATCAAGCTATATGTTTTGGTTTCAAAGCATCTAATAGTGAGTCGGAATATGAAGTGGCTATAGCTGGTCTAAGACTAGCTCAAATATATAGGACAAAGAGATTCCGGTTAGTAAGTGACTCTCAGTTACTTATTCATCAGGCTCAAGGTCAATCTGAAACTAAAAAAGAACATTTAATAAAATATTTGCAAGTACTGAGGGAAGTTGCTCCAAGATTTAAAAGTATCTGGTATGAACATGTTTTTAGATTGGAGAATATTATGACAGACTCTTTAGCCACTATAGCTTATTCTGAAGCATACGTATGAATTATTATGCAGGAATGCCCCTCAATAGGCTCAGTTTAAGAAAAAAAGAAAGAAGCTGAAAAAAGTATGAGTATATCTGGAATACAGCCTAAAGACTAAAGGTATGAAATACATCAATTTATTTCATATGGAGTTTTACCTTCAGATAAATTCCTGGCTAAAAAGGTCAAGTATAAAGCTCGTGGGTTCCTAGTTTTAAGAGAAGTTCTTTATAAGAAATATTTCAACAGACCCCTCCGACCTTGTTTAGGATTTAAAGTCCCAAAATGTTATCTGAATTACACGATGGGGAGAGATCGACACATTGTGGTTATAAGGCCTTAACCAGGAGAGTATTATTAGCAGGATACTTTGCCCTACTATAATGGCATATGCCAAAGATATGGTTAGAAGATTTGACCCTTGCCAAAAATATAGGAACGAAATCCATGTATTAGTAGTTCTTATGGAATTGATATATGAAACCGTACCTTTTGACAGATGGGATTTGGACTTGGTTGGACCTCTACCCATGGTGTCCGGAGGGTATCGAACGATAATAATGATAATAGATTATTTCTCTAAATGGATAGAAGTTGCCACTAGTTGAAACTACTTCTAAGGCAGTTATACAATTTATCCTATCTAATATTTGTTGCCGATTTGGAATTCCCCAAAGAATAACTATAGATAATGGGCCACCATTTGACAATAAAAACATGGAGGCGTTTAGCACTTCCAGAGGAATTCAAAATTGTTTCTCTTCTACTTTCCATCCTCAAGCGAATGGACAAGTTGAATTTTCTTATCGGATAATTTTAATATGGTTGAAAAAGAATCTGGAAGAGTTGCAGGGAGATGGCCAAGTTATTTACAAAAAGTACTGTGGGCCTATCAAACTACTCATCATACAGCCACCCAAGAGTCTCCATTTTCTCTCGTTTATAGGATGGATGCGATCACACCCATAGAAGCTTTTTTTCCATCATTCCGAATACAAAATTATTCCGAACCAGCTAATGAGATAATAGTAAGAAATCAGTTGGATCTGATTGAAGAAAATAGAGTAAATGCATATGTAAGAACAACGCACTATCAGGGTTTAATGAGAAGTATATTTACATCCAAAGTAAAAAGAAGAGACTTTCAGTTAGGGGACAAATTATTGAGGAAAAACTTTTTTCACACCAAGGAGAAACAATTCGGGAAACTGGCTATGAATTGGGAGGGTCTATACATAGTGTGTGAAAGAATCAAGCAATGAACATATAAACTTCAAGACAAAGAAGACAACATGTTAAAGCACCCTTGGAACGTTGAGCATCTCATGTTGTCCTTATAATAAATTCTTTTTTATAAATATTTAATTTCTCGTACTTTAATGTAAATATATAAAGGCATACTATTTTGTACCTTGGTGGCGCGGGGAGGTTTCAATGAGGTGTCCGGTTTTTAATAAATAATATCTTATTCTTTTTTTAAAACTTGTGTTGGATACGAAGAGATCTAGATAAGTTAAATATCTATTAAACACCCCCGGCCTTCAAATGAAGTGTCTTTGAAGTGATCAGATGAATTAAACACATTTGGGCTTTCAAATAAAGTATATATGAAGTGATGAGATAAGTTAAACACATTCATCATTCAAATAAAATATTTTTGAAGTGATCAAATTGATTAAACATCTTCATACTTTAAATGAAATATCTTTGAAGTGATTCAATGAACGAAAGTCTTGTTTAATACGTCGTAGAAATTAAATACTTATTAAATACTACAAATAAGGAGAGAAATAGATACATACAAAGGGAAACTTAATATTAAACATTGATCAGAATACGTCTGATCCACCATTAAACAAAATTCTTTGGCCATCGAAAGACTTTGGTTCACATAACAAAATTCAAACAGAACAACATAATGCTTTGGCCATTCAAGTACTTTAGTCTTAAACAAAATCGAATGCTTTTTGCATGCAAGGGTTTTAGTATTAAAAAAAGTAAACACAATAACCTTGGGGCTCGTTCCCTTCGGCTTATTCCTTTCCATCACCTTCTTTGGGACTTTGGGCATCAGTGTTTGAGCTTTCAGCGGTTCCTTCATCAGAATCAAATTCACTTGGTGAAGAAACACCATGTTTATTACCGTGTGGCAGGGCATGTTAAGGTATCTCATCATGTGGTACAAACCTCCAGAAAGGTCCAAAAAAATTCTTCGAAGTTGAGCAGAAGAAACACCTCGATGAATATGCGGTTGGGATCGTCACTCGTCTTGAAGAAATGGATGCCAAGTTAAGGTCAGCAATGGTGATGGAGATGCATAAGAAGTTCCTGGATCTGCACCTTGGTAGTCTTTAGACCTGGGTTATTGAACAACATCGCCTTGTCGGAGTATCCGTAGAGGACTTGGAATCCAGTGAGGATGCAGAGAGTTCTTCGTTGGACTCGGATTCCCTTGCAAACAGTAAAGAAAACTCCGCTTTCGACTAGCATGTGCTGAATATTCCATTTTTGTTGACTGTTTGTTCCTTGAACCTGTTAAGAGTCCCAATTTTTTGTACGATTTCCCCCCTACTTTGGGGCCTTATGATGGGATAATTTTGGTGTGTTACTTCATTAAAACATTGCTTCCTTAACTTAATTTGTCTTATGTGTTTTTTTACTTATGATTCACAACTGAATTATTTGTCCAAATACTTTTGGAGTGTGTTTTCAGTTAAAAAGGAGGAACTTTTTTGTCCAAACTTCTTTGGAGTATGTTTTGAGTTCAAAAAAGATGAATTTCCTTGTCCAAACTTATGTGGAGTATGTTTTGAGTTAAAAAAGAAGAACTTTTGCGAGTCGTTTGAATAGGCAATGGAATTGAATATATAAGCCGACTATTTAGGCACCTCATTAAAACCTTTCTGTGCCACCAGGGTAGGAAAGAGTGTGCCACCGGTACTTACATAAACTGATAAAGAAAATATTAACACGTTAAAAAATTATTCTAAGTAAACCTTGAGGTGCTCAATGTTCCAGAGATGGGGAAGATCTCTCTCTTCTATATCCTTTAACATGTATGTCCCTGGTTTTATCTTCTTTGTTACTGAGCATGGACCTTCCCAATTTGGAGAGAGTTTTCCAAGTCTCTTTTATTTCGTATGCAGGAAGACCTTTCTTAGGACCTTGTCGCCCAGCTCGAATTATCTTCTTATGACCTTTGACGCATACCGACTGCTCATTAGAGTTTGATAGTGCAAGGAGTTTAATTGTGCCCTTTTTCTTTTTTCTTCTATCAAATCTAATTCGGCGCGCTTTCCTTTCTCGTTTCCCTCCTTGGAATACTCGCTCAGCTTGTAAGATGGGAACATAGTTTCTCATGGCACCACTGCATCCATCCCGTACACAAGTGCGAAGAGCGGCTCATGCGTTGCGATCCGGGGAGTAGTCATGTAAGCCCATAACACTTCTTGTAAGTAGTCTGGCCACTTCCCTGCTTTACCCTCTAGATTCTTCCTCAACCCATCTAAAATTGTCTGATTAGTTACTTCGACCTGACCGTTCGCTTGAGGATGGAAAGGTGCTGAGAAACATTGTTGTATTCCTTTGGACGCACATAAAACTCTCATTTTTTTGTTGTCAAACAGTGGGCCGTTGTCCATCGTAATCTTCCTCGGTATACCAAAGCGACAACAGATGTTGGAGATGATGAATTTAATCACATCTTTTGCTCTTGTTCCTGCTAACGGTTCAACTTCTACCCATTTAGAAAAGTAGTCCACAGCGACGATGATCGTTTTGCGCCCTTCTGAAGCCATAAGAAGTGGTCCGACTAGGTCGATTCCCCATCGATTGAAAGGAAAATACTGATATTGACTCGAGGAGAATCCCCAACATATGGATTGAGTTAGCAAACTGCTGGCAGGTCTCGCATTTTTGTACCAATTCCATGGCGTCCGCTGAGATGGTTGGCCAGTAATAACCAGCCAGAAGAACTCTCTGTATCAGTGTTCTGTATCCAGAATACGCAGATCCTTCCCCATCGTGAAGCTCTGAAAGTATTAATTACGACTCATATTTCCCTAAACAACGGAGCAGAGGTTGGCTAAAAGATTTCTTATACAATACTCCATCTAGTACCACATATCCATATGCTTTGAATCGTATCCTTTTAGCCATTACTTTGTCAACTAGCAGTATGTTCTGCACTAAAAAGTCTTCTATCTCGCTTCTTCAATCTTTTATTAAATTTGTGGATATTTGGAAATCTTCGATGCTTCCTTAAACCGGTTCGGACCCTTGATGATTGACATACTTTCTTGGGTGACTATCCATGGGTGTTCTTCAGAGTAAGATGCCCTGACCAAATAATCAGCCACTGAATTCCATGTCATATGAACATGTTCAAACCTGATGTCCTCGAACTCTAAGGTTAAAGCCTTCAAGACCCCCAGGTACTTCACTAAATGATCTTATCTTGATTAGGACCGCCCCAGAGCATGGTTCACCAAGATTTAGGAGTCACTTATTAACATAACTCGTTTAGCTCTGCAGATGTTTGCAAGTCTTAACCCAACCAGAGCCGCTTCATACTCTACCTCATTGTTTGATGCTTGGAATCCGAGTCGAATCGCCTGGTACATTGCAATGCCTTCTGGGGAAGTCAATTGTACTCCCACACCACAGCCAGATGAACTGGATCCCCCATCGGTTCGGACTAACCACTCTGGGCCGGATTTTTCTTCCTCAACATCCATGTTATCCCGGTCGGAATGGAACTCTACCAAAAAATCAGCTAATACTTGTGCTTTGATTGCAGCCCGCGGTTCAAATTTAATGTCAAATTCCTCGAGCTCTACTAACCATTTTATCATTCTTCCTGACACATCGGGCCTCTGCAGCATGTTCTTCAAAGGAAAAGATGTTTGCACTACAATCGTATGAGCTTCGAAATAAGGCCTCATTTTCCAAGCGGATGTTACTAGTGCAAGTGCTAACTTTTCCAGCTTGAGGTACCACTTTTCTGCGTCCAAAATACTTGTACTCACATAGTAGACTGGCCTTGGAACGTTTGACTCTTCTCGGATTAAGAACGCGTTGAGTGCAAAATCGGACACTGCCAGATAAATGAACAACTTCTCCCCCGAACGTGGATTTCTCAGGATTTCCGGGGAGGATATGTGTTGTTTGATGTGGTTAAAGGCATCTGAGAACTCTTGTGCCCATTCAAAACAATTTGCTTCTCTCAGCATTTGGAAGAAAGGGGCGCATTTATCTGATGACCTCTATATGAGCCTATTCAATGCGGACAATCTTCCAGTCAATATTTGAACCTCTTTTATCGTTCTTGGCGGATCCATGGTACACAGAGCATTCAACTGCACCGAATCAGCTTCGATACCCTGTTCACTGACTATGTAACCTAAGAATTATCCGGATCTCACCCCAAACGTGCATTTTTTCGGGTTCAACTTTAAATTTATTTTAGCTAGATTAACGAAGGTTTCTTTCAAGTCGGTTAAATGATCCTCATACCTGGGACTTTTAACCAACATGTCATCAATATAGACTTCCACATTTCTACAGATATGACTCTCGAAAGCTTTGTTCACTAAACGTTGATATGTTACCCCGTATTTTTTAATCCGAACGACATCACCTTGTAGCAATGTAGATCCCTTCCGGTGATAAAAGTCGTGCTATCCTAATCCCTTGGGTCCATTTGGATTTGATTGTACCCAGCGTACACGTCCATATAGGATAGTAAACGATTTCCAGACGTGGAATCAACTAATTTATCTATTCTGGGGACCGGGAAAGGATCTTTAGGGCAAACCCTATTTAGATCAGTGAAGTCTACACACATCCGCCATTTACCATTTTTCTTCTTTACTAAGACCGGATTAGTCGTCCATAATGGATATTGTGATTCACGTATGTGGCCTACCTTCGTTAAAAAAATCTACCTCCACCATTATCGCTTTAGTTTTCTCTTGGGAAAAAAATCTTCTCTTTTGAATGATCGGTCGAACACTATTCCGTATAGCTAACCTGTGACAGATGATATCTTATGGGACCCCTGTGATATCTTATGTGCACCAAGTAAACAAATATAACTTGGTTGAAAGAAATCCGAACAAGCTTTATTTTACCTCTTGAGATAGCCTTGTTCCTATCTTAAGACTTTTTCCAGGGCTAAAAGCATAATCTTCGAAGCTTTCATCAGGGACCATGAACCCAGGGGACTCATCGTCAACAGGATCAGAATTTGAAGGAGGCCCCTATTGGTGTGGATAATTATCGCCTAAGGGTAGGCTTGTAATTTGTTTGATGTTTTATAGTAGTATGGGGGTGTTTTGTGTTTAAAGTAGAGAGTATAGGGAGAATTAAGCTGGCTGGTAGCAGTTAATTTTCATTACCCCCACTTAATGCAGGTGGTTGGGTATTTATACCCTAATGTGTGGGCTCTTATGGGCTTTCGGGTCATGTTTAATAGACCCGAGTCATGTTCAAAGACCCATGAGCTCTAAGTAGGAGAGCAAGTAGCTTAGTCAAGAAATGTTTAGGTTTTTTAGTACTTTTGTCATAGTTCGAACAGTCCTATGGGCTAAGTGTTCGAAGTGATCTGTCTGGTCCGGAGGCCTTGGACCGATCTGTCCCTGTCCGGGGAGCAGGCAGAATTCGGACTCATCACCTATGACTGCTATTCTTTTTTGGATCCAACCCCTTTCAACTGCTTGGGGGCCAGTACCGCTTTGTAGCATTCCCTAGCCATTATCTGGTTGTAGGTTGTCATAAACATTATGTTCACGAAGCTCCATGTGTCAATCAAGATTTTTCTTATCTCGTTTCCAGCTATCTCTACTCCAATCACCACTGCGTCAATCAAGAGGCCGGTTGGTTTAGGGCCAAGGGTCCAAAAGCACTCCTTCAAAGTCGGGTGCTAGAGACAGCAGCACTGGGTCCGAAGTGCCCATTAGAACTCCCAAGGACAGACTGTCCGGTCCGGAGGGAACCAGTCCAAGTCTTCAAAGAGAAGCATCCGCTCTAGAAACTCTACCGGAGGCCAGAAGCCAAAAGAACACTGAGGCCCAGCAGTCCGGAGACAAGGCTGAGTCAAATTTGAACCCTCCCCCCACTACTGCTGCTGAAAACCCTTCAACAATTATGGAGGAAGTAATGGAGGACTCTGCTGAAGAGGCTCCATTTGAGTCTGAGCCCTCCGGTCAGACCAGTAGTGCTATAGTTGCCACAAAGGACAAAGGAAAATATAAATTGTGTTTGAGGCATCCGGATCTGCCGGAGAGCCTCGAAGGAAGAGTGGGGTCTTGTTTTCACAAGGTCAGCGTTAAGTACCTCCTCTCTTTGCAAAAAATCAACTACGCATTCATCCACACGGCTGAGCTGGGCAGGATGCGTACGAAGTGGGGAATACCGGAGAATGTGAAGATCATGATTCCCATACACCCAAAGACTCCCATGGACTGCAAGTTAAGCGAAATCGTCATGTTCACGGAGCTATTCAACTGGGGGCTCAGATTCCCACTAGACCCAGAGATTGTCAGATACTTCCATCTGATAAAACTCTGTCTGAGCCAGCTGGGCTCCAACGCCTGGTACACCCTCATGTCCTGTATCATGGCTTCAAGGCTCTCCGGGATCCCTCTGCCAATGGAGGAGTTTGCTGCTATGGCCAGTCTTTGTAGAAACCACCACATCCCCTTTTATCATTTCAATATGGGGGATGATTTCAAGGCTGTGAATGATTTGTTAGAGGCGGAGAGGAATTGGAGGACCCAGTTCCTGTTTGTTAGTGGTGCTTGGGAAAACGGAAAGAAGATCAAATCCGGAGTGAACCCAAGCCTCCTCAGAAGCAGGTGGAGGAGCGACCGTAAGTCTCCTGCCTTATACTTTTGTTTTTTTTTTAAAGTTAGTTTAAACTAACTGGTCTTATTTTTGCCTTAGCAGAACTGCCCAAGGAATTCAGTGATTATCTGAAAGCCGGGCAGGCTACTTGCACCAAGATCAATGCTTGGACTGCTGAGAGGTGGGGGAACCGGTTCCATGCTGCTTTTACCGGAGGCAACCTGGCAAGGTCTCACTTGTGGAACACCACAGGTCGGAGAGACTTGACTTGGGAGGAGCTCACCACTCAGCCTCCTCCGGATGTTGTGCTTAAAAGAACCCATGAACCAGATGGGACACTCTACTTGCCAGGCCGGGCTAAAGCCCCGAGCAAGATGAAAGGCAAGAAGAAGGGCAAGAAAGTAGCCAACCCTGGAGAGGTAGAGGAGGGTGCTCTCATACAACCGGAGGGGCCAGTCTCCAATCAAATTGATGCTGCACTACTGGAACCAGTGAAGCAGGAGGCTGAAAAGCAAGAAGTGCACTCCCCAGTCCCTCCAAGGGCTCCCAAAAGAGATCGTAAACGGGGAGGTGAAAGCAAAGATAGGAAGGTCAAGAAGAAAAAGACCTCTAAGGGTGACGAGCTCTCTCTCCGGGCCCCGGAGCCTCCTTCCCAAGCTGATCTTACTGACCCAACACTAGCGGAGGAGATACCGGGCGACTTCCATACCGATGAGGTCGAAGGGGGAGGTATCAATATTGACGGGGTCGACATCACCGGTCTGGGTGGGCTTGGTGAGTACTTCATCAACCTTCCCAGAGACGATTTTTCCGGACCTTACCTCCCTCCAAGTACCTCAAACACGGTCACTTTCAATGGTAAGACCTTTATCGTTTCTAGTGAAAGGGACGCTATAGCCCACTCTTTGTTAAGCAATGTCCAGCCTGTACTTGCGTTGGAGAGACAAGTTCGGAGTCAGACAGACATTATCAAGGATCTTAAGTCTGACAAAGAGAGGCTGTCCGACGACCTTCGTACTGCCACTTCAAATGCTGCCATTTTAAAGGAAGAAAATGGGGAGTTGAAGAGAAACCAAGAGGCCAGTGCCACAAAAGTCACCACATTAGAGAACACCATTGCAGAGCTCCGGGGGAAGCTGTCCGAACTGGAGAAAGATCTTGTCACCTCAAAGGGGGAATCCAAGGCCAAAGATCAAATCATCACCAACTTGACCAATGACAAAATTGCTCTTGAAAATACGGTGTCCAAGGCCGCCGAGAAGAAAGCTACTTTGCTAAGGGAGCAGGAGGCCAAGATCCAAGCCAAGATCGACACTTATGCCAACAATGTGATCGACACTCAGGAGGAAATGTATGCCAAGATGAAGTCTGACATGGTTCTACTCTTCCATGAGAAGTTTACCAAGAGGAACCTAGGGGATTTATGGCTTTATGTTAAGTCTGACGATCTCCCGTATAATACAATGGCTGAAGGCGACAGGTATGGTTACTCCAGTGCTTCCTCAGATGACGAAGAACACATCGGGGAGAAACCTGGTGAAGAGAAAAGTGATCTCAGAGGGAAGGAAAAGACAGATGAAGGTGAGCCATCTTCAAAGGCTCAACCTTAACTCATGATTCAGTTTTTACTTGTTTACCCAAACTAAAGTCCTTGGATGGCCAAGGCACTCTTTTCTGTAATTGTGTCCGGTATCAGACCGGATAGGTTTTTTGTTGTTTTTTGACAATTCAAAAGTCCTTGGAGGGCCAAGGCATTTTAAGTTATTTTAATGAATACCTTCGTTTTGTGCAATCCTCATTCTCTTACATAGTCTGTTTTAATTTTGATGGCTAGAGTTTAAATAGCCCTTGGTTATTTCATAGTGAGAGTGTTTAGGTTCTCCGGTTAGAGTTTAAATAGCCCTTGGTTATTTCATAGTGAGAGTGTTTAAATTCTCCGATGACGAATATTTAAGTGGTCATCATCCCTTTATTTTGATCCGGATAGTGTGACAAAGGACAAAACTTAAAACACAAATTTTTAAGAAGGCATCTAATTTTATTCAAAAGCCCGGACACCTCATTAAAACCTCCCGTGCCACCAGGGAGGAAAGAGTATGCCCCCAAATATTTACATGGATGTTTAAACAAGTAAATATTTACACAAATGCTACTCCAAGTACATCCGGAGATGTTCGATATTCCAAGGGTGGGTCAGAACTCTTCCATCCTTGTCTTCCAACCAATATGTTCCAGGTTTAATTCTTTCAACAAACATATATGAACCTTCCCAAGTTGGAGCCAATTTGCCGAACAACTTTTCTTTAGTGTGTAAGAAGACTTTTCTCAATACCTTGTCTCCCGGTTGGAAATCTCTTCTTTTAACTTTGGAAGCAAACCTGCTTCTCATCAAACCCTGATAGTGTGCAACTCTAAGGTGAGCTTTAACTCGTTTTTCTTCTACCAGATCGAGCTGACCTCTAATTGCCACCTCGTTAGCGCATTCGGAGAAGTTGTGAACACGAAATGATGGGAGAGTTGCTTCTATGGGAGCTACTGCATCCATCCCATAGACCAAAGCAAAGGGTGACTCTTGTGTTGCAGCCTCAGGTGTTGTCCGGTAGGCCCACAAGACCTCTTGTAAATAACTAGGCCACTTCCCAGCAGCCTCTTCCAAATTCTTCTTTAAACCGGAAAGTATAGTTCTATTAGCCACTTCGACTTGTCCATTCGCTTGTGGGTAGAAAGGTGAAGAGAAACAATGTTGTATGCCCTTTGAGGCACAAAAACTCTCCATTTCCTTATTGTCGAACTGTGGCCCGTTGTCTGTTGTTATCTTTTGTGGGACACCAAATCTGCAACAAATGTTGGACAAAATGAATTTTATGACAGCTTTTGATGTTGTCCCTGTTAGAGGGGATGCTTCAACCCACTTCGAAAAGTTATCTATGGAAACAATTATAGTTTTGCGTCCTCCGGACGCCACAGGGAGAGGCCCTACTAAATCCAACCCCCATCGAGCAAAAGGAATAGGCTCAGAAATTGACTCTAAATGAATGGCTGGGACATGAATTTCATTGCTGTACCTTTGGCATGGGTCACACCTTCTTACCAATTCCTTAGCATCTTTCATGATAGATGGACAATAGTAACCGGATAGTAAAACTCTTCTTGTTAAAGCCCTGAATCCACAATGGGCTGATCCCTCACCATCATGCAATTCGGAGAGGACTACTTGAGACTCTTCATCCCCCAAACAGCGCATGAGAGGTTTACTGTAAGATTTTTTGTACAACACGTCTCTTAATATGATGAAACCACGAGCCTTGTGTTTCAACGTTCTGGCTATTGATTTATCCGGAGGCACGACACCATCGGAGAGGTATTGCAGAAGAGGAAACCTCCAGTCCTGAGGTTGTTTCTCCTGTATTTCAAAAATTTCCTCTTCTTTACCCATACTAAGTTGAATGGAAGGGCTTTCCAGCACATGGATCCATGGATATGATTTCGTGTATGCTATGGTTGCTAATGAGTCTGATAGCTCATTTTTTGTCCGGGGTATGTGCTCATAAATTACACTTTTAAACTTGAGTGCTTCATTTTTAAGGAGGAGTAAATATTTCACAAGCTGCTCATTTTTAGCCTCAGACTGGCCCTTGCCCAATAGCACTTGTTCTTCGAACTCTCCGATCAGAATTGATCTGTCCGAACTCTGAATTACAGCTGGATTTTTCATTCTCTTTTAGGTAGTTAAGAAAAGGATATTGGCTGAGCTTCCAGTATCCACCAGAATTCGTCTTATATCGTTGCCCCCAATAGATGCTCCTATGACAATAGCATCCTCATGAGGGCCGACTATATCTCTTAAATCATCTTCATCAAAAACAATGAAGGGGAACGGATTTGGTGACTGATAGGAAGTCATGCCTCCTTCTAGCTGGGTGGCTAAAGTATGAACGTGCCTCTTTCTTGAAGAAGCAGTAGGAGCTGTCATAGTATCCCTTCCGAAAATTGTAAGTGACTCAAAAAATTTAATGAGTCCGGAGACCGTCCTAGAACATTCCTCAATTGCACCCACTCTGTTTCGAGTTGGATCAGGATCCAAGTACTCAGATTCCACATCAAACCTTTCAATTATAACCATGGCTCCCTCCGGAGCAGCATTACTTGGACCAACCCGGTGAATTGTCAGGCCTCTTACCTCCTCTTCTTTTGACATAGGCCCCCAGCTTTCCCCTTTCGATCAAGTTCTGAACCTCTTCCTTCAAAGATATACAGTCATCAGTGGTATGGCCAGTGTCATTGTGATACTGGCAGAAAGAATTATTGCGATGCTCCCTAGGAGATTGCAGTGTGGCTGGTCTCCTAAAGTGCACCTCCTCCTTTGTTTTATCATAAATGGTGGCCACACTTTTTTTTAATTCTGCGAACCACTCCGGTTGGACCCATGGTCCTCTCTTGTTTCTGGATTGCTGACTCTGAGCAGGAGCATTTGGCTGAGACTGAGCTTTGGCCCTACCATGCCCCTGTCTGGTTTCCCTTGCCTTGTTCCCGGACTGATTCTGATTGGGATTTGGTGCCACCGGGGCAGACTTCACTTGCCTGTGCACCCTTGTTTTCTTTGTTTCGTCTACGTTAATCTGTTTTCCAACTTGATTCAGCAACCCTCCCCAAGTCATGACTTTCTTTCTGGTCACTGAATCAGCCAAATTGCCGGGATTCAAGCCCTGTCTTAAGGATGCTATTGCCACTTGCTCGAAGCAATCAGCCAACCCATTCTTGGTGTTCACAAAACGACTTATATATTCTTTTAAGGACTCATTTGGTTCCTGAGCACAATGGATTATTTTGTCTCCATTGCCCTTTAACTCTTTACTTCCAATGAACTGCCTTCGAAAGGCCACCCAAAAAGTATCGAAATTCTTGATACAGCCTTGTGGTAGACTGTTATACCATTTCAGAGCACTCCCCGTAAAAGACTGGGAGAATGATCTACAAAGAAGCTTATCATCATCATCAAAGTTCATCATAAAGTTCTTGAATTGCTCTAAGTGGTTGTCCGGATCAGTACTGCCATCGTACTTTTCTATTTTGGTGCTGTAAAACCTCTTAGGGAGGTTTCCGGACAGAATTTTGGAAGATAATGGAGATTGCCTCCAATTTCTACCACGACTGAACACAGTATCCTCATTAGAAGTTGCAAAGATACCTGGTTCATCGTGAAAAGCGAAAGGATCCATCAGCATCCGGTCCACATGACTCCGGCTATGAGATGATTCTTTACCAATATTCCTCTTCATCCTTCCATGTCTATCCTTTTTTCTTGAATATTTCTTGGTCTGTTTTTGCTTCTTTTTAGTTCGACCCTCATCGCTGCTAGAGGATAAGGATTCTTCAACTCCCTTATCATCCGAAGAGCTGTCAGAAGATTCTGAGCTTGAGTCAGAACTCTCCACTGGCTTAGACCGGTGAGATTTCTTGGAGCTGGCATGAGTCTTTTTAGTACTCACATGGGTCTTTGAAGGCTCATGCTCCCTGGGGTTATCGGTGTGATGAGCAACTGATGCTTTGGATTTTTATTTCAAGCCAATCTTAGCCTTTTCTGCCCTTAGAGCTTCTATTTCACCATTTAGCCTATCACGCTCTTCGATAGTGTATTCATCGTTCTCACCCACCACTTCGAGCAGAGCTGGTGGTACTTCTGGATCGTCCGGATTCATTCGGAAAGACTTTCTTTGCTAGTTTCGAATGCTTGATTCAGGAACCCTCTTCTCCCACTGTGGTCGCCAATTTGGTGTGGATAATTATCGCCTAAGGGTAGGCTTGTAATTTGTTTGATGTTTTATAGTAGTATGGGGGTGTTTTGTGTTTAAAGTAGAGAGTAGAGGGAGAATTAAGCTGGCTGGTAGCAGTTAATTTTCATTACCCCCACTTAATGCAGGTGGTTGGGTATTTATACCCTAATGTGTGGGCCCTTATTGGCATTCAGGTCATGTTTAATGGACCCGGGTCATGTTCAAAGACCCATGAGCTCTAAGTAGGAGAGCAAGTAGCTTAGTCAAGAAGTGTTTAGGTTTTTTAGTAATTTTGTCATAGTTCGAACAGTCCTATGGGCTAAGTGTACGAAGTGATCTATCCGGTCCGGAGGCCTTGGACCGATCTGTCCCTGTCCAGAGAGCAGGCAGAATTCGGACTCATCACCTATGACTGCTATTCTTTTTTGGATCCAACCCCTTTCAACTGCTTGGGGGCCAGTACCGCTTTGTAGCATTCCCTAGCCATTATCTGGTTGTAAGTTGTCATAAACATTATGTTCGCGAAGCTCCATGTGTCAATCAATATTTTTCTTATCTCGTTTCCAGCTATCTCTACTCCAATCACCACTGCGTCCTTATGTGGACCAACTACGTCTCTCATGTCGTCATCCTCAAAGCAAAGAATTGGTGATGGGTTTTTGTATAGGTGCGATGAGGTTCCTACTTCCAATTGTGTTGCCACACTCACAATGTGCCTTTTTCCGGGAATAATTTGATATACCTGTTACCGGGTCCTCACCGAAAATGGTTAGTGATTCGAAAAATGCACATAATTCACTAACATTTCCTCTAGGGATTGATTCCTCCACCATGTTCACACTGTTCCTGCCCGACTTCAGATCAAGGTACTATGTGGATACATCGAATGCATCAACAATTTCTTTGTCGATCACATCGGATATCATCATGGCATCTTCTTGCCTCGAAGTAACTTCTTTCTTTGGTGCAACTACGGTATTCTTCTTGATAAAATCAACTAGCTTTCCGTTCTCTATCAGATACTAGATTTTTTTATTTAATGCCACACAATCTTTCGTATGATGTCCGATATCATCATGGAATTGACAGTATTTGTTCTTCATGTGCTCCCCCGGAGTCTGTAATGGGAAAGGCTTGCGAAAATGCATATTTACACGTGCCTTCTCGAAAATGGTCGAGACGCACTTGGTCAATACAGCGTAATGAGCTGGTCGGACCCACCTATTAGATGCAGGTCTGACATACTGTTGAGCTGCTTGACCTTCCTGCTGGTACTATTGGTTTTGTATCGTCCGTTCAGGGGTTTGGTTAGTTGCTTGAACTTGGGCTCGCGGTCGAACAGTTGCGACCGTTGCGCAGCTTGAGGTCGGACATTTACCGTCGTTGTTCTGGCCCTGGCTAGGGTCGGATCCTGATAGAATTTAGACATGGATTCTATCTCCAAGGCCCTAGTTTCTTCGACTAAGATTCATTTCTCTATCCGATCCAAGAGAGCTTTGAGTGTCGTGGCCTGTGTCTCTGCGACATTTTCTTTCATTACCCCTGGAAGAAGACCCATCCAGAAAGCGGCTAATGCTACCTTGTCTTCATAAAATTCCATGTCCGTGTTGACCTGGATGAAATATTTCGTGTACTCTTTCAAGCTTTCTCCAAATTTTTTTCTACAATAAATGATGGTATCCCCGTTTGCGCGAATGTTTTTGCTTCCAACGAAGTGCTGCCGAAACATGCTCCAAAACATGTCGAAGTTATTTATGCATCATTGTGGTAGTCGGTTATACCATTTGGACGCTGCATTTGTGAAGGTCTGAGAGAATGTTCTACACAACAACTTGTCGTCACCATCGTAATTGATCATAAAGTTTTTGAACTTCTCAATGTAGTTGTCCCGATCCTGAGTTTCGTCGAACTTCTCTAGCTTGCAAATTTTGAACCAGTTGGGAAGATGCTCAGAGAGGATCTCCGGGGAAAGATGAGATGACCTCCAGTTATGCCCAACTTTGTAAGCGCTTCCCCCGGACCATCATTGGTTAGTGGATACAATCTTTCTTCTGTCGGAGAAGTAAAATGATTAATGCCTCAATAATCTTGATGGTAGTGATTGGATTTAGGTTGTCTCTGAGTAGTGACATGTTCGACTCGAAAATTTCCAGTATTGTCCTGCTCCTCGGAGTACATATTTCGTTTACTGGGGTCGGCTTTCTTTCTTGACTCCTTCATTCTTCGACTAGTCCGATGAGCGTGTTTGCGCGTCCTCGAATATTTGTGCCTTCGATCCGCTTTGTATCTGGCATTTGTCTCAAATGAGGAAGACTTATCAGAACTCAAGGACGTATACTCTCTAGACTTAGACGGTTTGTACCTTTGTTCCGATCTAGCGTGTCTTTTAGAATGTCGACGACTTTTCCTTCATCGGTTCTCTTCGGGTTGAACGGAATCTTGGGTCTGATCAGCCTCGATCCTTTCTTGACGGACCTCAGATCTGGCCTTCTTGGAACTCGCCATCATGGCTTCCCTTTCCGTATTCAGCCTTTGGGTGTCTTCTAGTAGCTCTTTTCGTCTGGCGACCAAGAATGATTCCTCTAGAATCTCTTCTGCGTATTGATTAAGGGCATTGCCTTCGTCTGTGACTTGTTCTTCCATCAGATGGTCACCAGAATCAACATCGACTAGGTCTCTCGTCGGATTAGTATCGATCTCTCCACGCGCTTCAGCATCCATTTTTTAGAATGTAGTTTTCAAGGTTTTTAGAAACTTAATTTTGGGTACCAAACGGTTCCCACAGACGGTGCTACTGATGAACTCAGAAAATCCTTAGTGAAGTTCATAAGCGGAAATGTTCGTAGGAGAGGGTCGGACTATGGAATATTTGTATGAAGTGACATCGAATAGTGAAATTAGTAATTACTAGAAAGGAAAAGAGAAATAAAGAATATATATAGCAATAATTGACTAATCATTGGCCCCTTTTCCCAAAAGGGAATGTCCTTTATATAGTAAATGAGGTAGATAGTAAAACTACATAATTACCACCATAAAAGTGGATTTCTCACCCTACTACTTGACTATTTACAGACAAGTTCTTGGAGTGTATCATTTGACCCCTCTATATCTTATGTTTGCTTTACTTTGGTCCTTAACCACTAAATATATAAACCTTGGTCTTATTTGTCGAATAAATTACATATCAATTACCTATATTTTCCTTCCCTTATCACCTCTTACTTATAAAAATGCTTAATTTTAACGAGCTCAAGCAATTCTTCATTGTCAATTAATCTCTAAATATCATCTCTTAAATTAAAATAATATTATATTGTATGACCATGATCGTTATGATACACACACATATCTTTTAGATATTTCATTATGTGGAGTAGACATCATTTTAGGAGGCTTATAACTCACTACATCCATATTCATATCATAGATTGTTAACAAATCCTTACGTGAGGGGTGTAAACCTCCTGTTTGCATAATCATAATATGAAAGCCTATATCGGGTTGGTTGCATCTTCCAAACTTTGTCGTTCCTAAAACCATCAACCCTCATTGTATAAGTTAGTCTACTTCTCGGTTCATGAACTTTGCTTGACATAACTCAACCTCGTCTTGCTTATTCGACTTTGATGAAAGTTTTGATCTTTTAGAAAAATATCCAATATTCTAAAATAGAAAATTTATTAATACCTATAACAATTGACTATCTGAAGAAATATTTATCTTAAAATCATTCAAATCAACTCTCTCTTGACCACCTTTCAAACTATTCATCTTTTAAATGAACCTTTGAATATAATTTCTTAAAGTTTTAGTTATTTTCTGGAACAAATTCATAATATAATCACCATCCTTTTTAATGCACTCCAAAGTTCGTAAAAGTTAGAAATTGAGCTATGAAGAAAATTATTAAGCCATTACATCTAAAAATTATAAAGAAAGCTCATCAAAGAAGAATATCATCAGGATTAAAACCTGACATCTATTACGAAGCTGCTCAAAGTGATGTTCTGGATGCTCAATCTCGTCATACTTATCCATTCAACACAGATGAAATTTTCTAGGTAAAGCTCTCTCTAAAATATTTTAAGACAAATATGACTGTGCTAAGGTATACGAGGCTAATTTCGGCCTTGTAAATGTTCATTGATAAACCTCAAACATTTCTTTCTTTTCATTGTTTTTTTGTAATAATTTCATTACCCGTGTATTCATTATTTTCATCAAATATTTTTACTTCATTTTGTTTATCTTGGACTATATTTTCATTCACACAAAAATTTAGCTGATCATTATTTCCCTTAGTCATTAATTTTTTAATAAAAAATTATAATACTTTAGAATTTTGTTCTATCATTGTCCTTCCATCCTTCCATCATTATCTCTTTACATTTTTAAAATACTAAATATATATTATTCTTGTTGAAATGTATTCCTAAAGTATTCATATCAATGGAAACTTGACGATTTCCCTCTTTCTTAAACACATGGCCAAGTGTTGGGGACACATCAACTGGAGAATTACCTCGTACTTCATTATTCCCACAAGCTAGAAAAATAATGATAATATTTACCACGTTAATAACTAGAGATCTCTAATTACATCGTACTTAATTGTTCCCATAAGCCGGCGAAGTAATATTTACATTTCTTGCATTAATAATAGGAGGCGTATAGTTACCTAATACTTCAACATCTCTACAAGCTAGAGAAATAAGATTATACTTCACTAGAACCAAAGATAGAGAGCCATGAACCAATTGTATATGAAAATTATCTCTATCTATCCTTGAGTGAGTCAACATCATTGGTTCAGGTTGTTACTTTGCAAATATATTGACATTATTGCCTTAACATGTCTTTAGCTATTTATTTCTTTACTATTTTATTTAGCTCGTCTAAATCCTTAAAATATATCACGCCTTTAGTTCATGTTGCTTAACTTGTCTTAGTTATCATTTCTTATGGTTCTTCATCACTAATTTTTATTATTTAACCAATATTATTTATATCTTAATAATATAAGTTTCATTATAATTTATCTTCATTTGTCATCAAGTATTAACCCAGCTTATAAATTTTATCTTATCGATCTTATTACATATATAGGGGTATATGTTATAATGATGATATACCCTTATAAAAAATTTATAAGATAAAAGAGATGGAAGACCATTTGACTCAACATTCACCTAAACTACTTCATATACATAAGTAAGAGGTTTCAAAATATTTGGAGCTGCATAAAGAGACGTACAAATATGAATATAAATATATACAAGAAAGATACATTGGTAAATATAGAGGTACATAAAAGTTATCTTATAAATATTAAAGTACCTAATGGTGCTCCTCTTGTAAAAATAGAGGTACAAGAGGAAGATCCTCCTTCAAATATAAAGGTACACAAAGATGTTTCTCTTGAAAATATAAAGTTATAACAAGTAGCTGACCATGAAAATACTGAGGCATATGAGGTACATGAATAAAGAGATACAAGATAGGTATTATATGAGTACATAATATGCAATCCAGTTTCGAAATAGTTCAAGCCTTGTTTCAAAATTATGTTTCCCCATGTTTTGCTAAACTTTATTTATCAAACAATTAACTTTATAAGCACTACAACATCTTATAGTCAAAATGGTCCAAGACGAATACAAGTTGCACTAAAAAAGAGTCATAGTACATAAGAGATAATTTAATTTTAAAAGTTTATTGCAAGATTTATTTCACATATTATGTTTCCGTATATTTTATAAAAATTTAATCTGAAAAACTTAAATTTGAGATGCACTTTGATAACTCGTGGTCAATAGTAAGAGAAAAATATTCTAAATATTGATGCTTCATTAATTTTTTATTTGAAGTTTGGTTACCTTTGTCATTCACCGTTGTGGATAAATTATCCTCATCAGAGAGCTTATACCAGAGCGCAACCTTACATTAACACAAAAGATGTTACTTTTTATAATCAAGATAGGTTACCAACCTTGACAATCCGGCTATGTATGAATGTTTTTTAAACCAACGATTATAAACATGTCAATACAAACATAACTAACCAAATATTATTGAAAAAATAACATTTAAAACCCAACATGTAGCCTACATGATGAGGTTCCACTGAAGATGATGGTCAAGATTTGTCATGACCTTTACAAGCAAAAAAATCCACATAAATATTTTTTTTATATATAATCATTGACCGACGTGACATCAAATCAAACTCTCCATTTACTTTAATCATCACTTATTTAAAATATATTGGGATCAAACCTTATGTGTTTGCTAGTTCCCAAATTGTTATGTGTTTCATAATAAATATATACGTGTAAATTTTATAATAATGATTATATATAGTGATTTTTTCTAGAGATTTTTATACTTATTTCCATATAAATAAATATTAAATTCAACCTCATATAACAAGCTAGGGGTCCAAAAATATAATTATTAAAATCCCACATTTAGAGGGTTATTTACTTCGCAATTTAGAATATATACAGATTGTTTATACGTGCTTAGAAGTTGATTTATTGATGTGAGATCCTGTCCCAATTCTTATGTGTTATATAATAAATATATGCATGTAAATGTTATAATAATGATTATATATACCGATTGTTTTTATATTTTTAACAAAATAATAAGATACGAACAACCAATATAACAACATATCTAATAGTTTTTAGGTCTAATTTCATAGCAAATGATTATTGAACTCATAAGATACTCTCTAATTTATCTAGCCCCATTGCATTTGTTTTCATGTCTTCGATATAGAAAACCATCATCGAAACCAACACATCACTTGATACCAAGAATAACAATATTGAACAAGCTTAAAAAAAAATATAGCTACATCACTTACTAATTAATCTCTAGAAGATTGAACAGATGTTTTTTATTCCATCGTAAGATAAAAACAACATCAAGTATATGGATTAAGAAATGAAAAACAATAAGTTAATAAACTGAGAATTGAAAAATAATAAGTAAATAGTGTGCCAACTGTAAAAGTTGAAATGTTAGTTAAAAAATACAAAATGTAAAACAAGTATTAACTAATTTCAAAATGCGAAACAAGTTAAAACTAAATACAAAATGCAAAACAAGTAAGAACATGTTGCAAAACACCAAATTTATCCCTTAATGTTCTAATTCGTAATTTTATGCGGTGTTTTTTACATTTTCTTCTTTCAAGCATGTCATATACATATGTTTTATTATTCTTGATTTGACTTCATCTTTCGAATATCTAGGTTAGAAGATTTTGGAGGTAAATGAAATTTTCATTTCTTTATGCTTCAACCAAAAGATAGTATTTACATATTTGGTTATAAGTTTTACAAATTTTGATCCCAATTCAATATCATGTGTTTCAATGTCATTGGTTTTGATTATTTCGACTGTAAAGTCCCATTTTTATTTAGTACTGGTTTATCATTCTGAAAATCGTATATATATATATATATATTAAGAGACCATATATTTGGCATTGAGTTCAAGATAAAATGATTGTGTGAGACATTATCCAAGAGTCGTTACCTTGAACATACTAACCGTGATACTGTTTGCCATGTATCTTGGGCGTACGTGATGTTCTTATTTGGGTGCCCCATACTTACAGACACTAGTCAGAAGAGCGTGCAAGTTGACTACCTTTACGGGTTGGAGAGCATGGATTCAGGTTTGTGAGATATAGCATGGGTGACTAGTGCATTGGCCTTTCTATTCCGTGCTTTTGGTGATGCTTCAAACGTTTTAAAGCATAAACTATACAGATTTTTTGTCATGCTAGACTGTTAGATATACGATCACTTCCCTACATTGGAAGCCATAAAGAAATCAGATTACATATTCAGGCATCCAAAGATTGTCAGGTGGATACCAAAGAGGACTGTAAGATTGAATGTCCGTCCAAAATTAACGATGTGTTCGATTCTATCAATTCAGAAGGAGAATGACGTAAGTAACCAATTTTATACGTCATTTATTTAGTCATATTTTTTTTAATTAAAATTTATATTTTATTGTTTTACAGGTCATGTTCGATCCGTACGAGCACATTAGGGTCCAGCTCCCAATCCAACCTATCCGCATCATTTCTTATCCAAAAACTCTCAACCATCCATAAATTTACTTTTAGTCGTCAATCAAACATTGGGCCAAACTGAGGTAAAAAAACATTATCCAATACCTAAAACAAATTTTCCCCCAAACTTACCAATTCAAGAAGTTAAATTTGAATAAGTTCCAATAGCGTAAAATATAGTTTTTTATGCGTTAAAATCTTCGACTTGCACAACTTCAGTCATAGAAGTGATATTTTAAGAAAAACCATCTATTACCTTACCTGATCCAATTTTATCAACAATTATATCTACGTGGACAATGGTAATAGGGTATGAAAAAGAAAAAATATGTTGGAGAGCCCCGATTAAAAATACATCATTGAAGGAATACTCCACGAAGATAAAATCAAACCAAAAAAAATCATAATGAAGTCGAAAAAAATTCATATGACTATGGGACACATTATATGAATAAGAGATACCCAAATTATTGCTTCACTGCTTAGGCCTTGATGATGTAGCCTTTATTTATAAGATTTATATGATTGAGAATGAAGTGCATGTTACGACTACAAGACACTTCAACGAATAATTTTCCTATAGGTTTTATTGGCCCATAATAATAGAAGATGACAAGCAAAAGGTCAAATTATCGTAAAGGTCAAGTTTCACTTTGCTATTAAAGTGAAAGTACACTTATAAGTGTTGAAGGAAAACACGCCAATAAAAAATTGATTCCAACAAGAAGACTAAGAACTTTGTAAAGTCTATAAAAAAACAAAAGTGAGCATGAGATGATTTATAAAGTAGTCATCATCTACTAAACAATATTCGATAACAAAAAAAGAAAACCTCTAAAAATATTCTTGAAACATTTAAACACACACACGCGCACACGCACGTGCACGCACGCATGCGCGCGCACACACACACACACACACACACACACACACATAAAGTTTAGACAATTCTAGACATGATCATAGCAAGGAATACAAATGTTTCCAACAAGTCTCAACTTATTAAAATTGATCATTTCAAGAAGGAAAATATAATACACATAAACAAAGTGTTTAAAAAAATAAAAAATAAAGAAGATAAAATTCATTATCAAACAAAATTAGAAGTGATAACATACCAAGATACAAGAGACTGGTTCAATAATACATTCACCATTATATAAAAAATTCAACAAAAAGAGCTTCAGACTGAGTATGTTTTATGAATGGGTTAAACCTCCAGTTGGATCGGTAGCAACTTTAGTTAAAAGATCTATTATACCATTAGTAATTTGAGCACCACTACTTTAATTGACATCTGAATCCAAATTATGTAAATTATTGACAAATTTCTTCTTCTCATCTTCCTCTATTAGATCGCAAAATAAATACCTTATTTACTATAGTCTGTTAAAGGATGAAAGTTATGATAACAATCACTTCATTCGAAATCCTTAAGTCATTCTTTCTCATAAACATAATACCAAAAACGGTCTAAGTTCACTTTAGGATCTTCTTCATGAAAATAAAGAACCAACCTAGAGTTCGATTCTGCCACTACTACGCGTACATCTTCCATAATTCATATATGATATGTAACAACATATTTGGTCATGTCCAACTGTTTTTTAATTAAAGAATCCTGAAGTATTTTTTCATATGTTGTGAATGCATCCAACTGTTTGTACAATTATGATATCTCAACTTCATCTTGAGACTTAACATAAGTAAACTATGTATCCAAAAAATACCAAAGATCTTAAATATAGCCTAACTCAACCTTAGACGCATTTAATGTTTCCTTAGTTTCATAAGAAAATGACCAAATATACAGTTAATAGATATTGTCTCATGTGCATGTATTAGTGCATTACCTAATTTAGACATAATGAAGTACTTTCTTAACATCTCATCATTTATTTAAGCTTCGGCTTCAACCTTTATACGCAACTCAACTCATATAATAAAATAATTCAGCATCCAGTAAACTTTGAAGTTCACCCTTTAGTTGCTTCTTACTATCAATTTAAGTTTAAAAAGTAACTTTAAATTCTTAGCCTTCTTCAAATGGTTCAAAAACATCTTTAAGAATTATCTGCAGATAACAAATATAATTGTTAAGTTGAACACTACACTGATGCAACATAATTAGAGAATTGACGGGAATCTGCAAATATCATATAGTAAAAATCCAAATAATAGTTATCTTTTATACAAAAATAAAAATTGGTTAATTATGTTCCAAAGTTACCTCAACTCTCAAATTTAATTGTATTCGAGTCATTTCCAAAGGAAAATATGGGTCGGAAGCTCCCTTCGGCTAGCTATAGTAGTAAAGTGGTTTACTATGTTAAGAATTTGATCTAAATAACAAATAATTGATCTTAGCACATACGGATTTTCGGTATGAAGAGCATACATGTCAAACAAGACGTCACATAGATTTATAAGAATAAATTAATTATTAACTACACTTGGAATATCTTATATTTTTACAACAACTTTGGTGGTTTGAGATTCCAAAGCATTAACATTACTAAAACCATCCAAAACAGGCTCATGAACCAATAATAGGTTAACATAAACTTTAGTAAAAATGATTGCATATTCTTTGAGTTTAATTTTTTAATTTATTGATTTGATAACATAAACAATTACTAAGGTTCCATCATATCGTTCACAATATTATTTGTCAGAAAACCTCTAATAATAGATTTATCGACAACAAGAGTCGTAACTTGTACATATGAATGCTTATGTGACTTATAGGTACCTTCAACACCATTTATATTATGCTTACCACGCAAGAATTTCTCACATTTCCGCTCAACCATCATTTTACCTTCAAAGAGTGATCTCTCATTCGTAGCCAAAAAGTAAAGCTCCATGTTGTCATGAAGCAAGATATTTTGTCATAGAATTAGTATCACTCACTACAATTATATAGAGAAACGAGATGTAAAAGAGTCCAAAACTAATATTTCATATTAATTAATTTCTTCAACCAAATAACATAACCTAAAATATCTCACAGTTACAGTTGTATGAGTGGAAGACTAAAAATAGTAAGTCCAACATCAATAGAAGTGTTTAAATTAGTTGGATACTGATTAGTTAGACGAGGTCCAAATGCGGAAATATTTTGAATAACTACACTACTATGAGGGGCCATAGTCTTCCACTCACGTGAAAAATTCATTTTGGTGGTAACATTTATATTATGGGATCCACTAATTTTGGTTGTCAAAGTTTTTAACATTTTACTAAGGGCATGTAATATTCTTCTGCTTCGAATCCATCCTTTAAAACATTAAAAAATAGATCTTCTTTTTAAACAAACCTAAAACCTTGATAAAAAAATATTTAAAAACAATATGGGCCTCAGCTCTATTTTTCTTAGTCCTAAAATGTACCCTTCTCGATATTTTAATAACTGTATCGTTGGCTCCAGATTACATTCTTCCCTAAAGAACATTTCACCATATTATTTTTTCTCGGTGAAGCACAAACAAAGCTATTATCCTAAACATAAACACTTGACCATAACCCACTACACACAAATTCTTCAGACACAATAACAGAACTACAAGAATAATGAAACAAGGAAGCCTCTTCCACTAGCCTAGCATATTCCATATTGGCGCGTTCCTCCTGTTAAATTCATCATTCTGGTAAATTAGATTTACAACTATGGATGTTTAACAAATATAATCTAATTCAATATCATATCTAGATACAACCAAATTGAAATAATAACGATTACACAACAAAGGATGAAAACATCTTACTTTTATAAACCCATGTTCAAGAGCAACAATATCTTGTTTCTTTCAAACCTATCTCCTAAATGTTAGTGATGTATAGATATTTATTCTTCCATATATTGTTATAGTATAAAAGTTTATGTAAAAACTTGGTATTATTATCCATCAAGAAGAGTTGAGGAAATTGTTTTTTGTTGCCATAAACTTTAACATTTGCAAGAAAATTAGTTACACATAAATGTTGACAAATTCTCTATGACAATATTATGGTTGAGAGGAGAAACCGTCGGGATTTGGGTACATATTGACCTTAACAAATTCTTAGTCACTTCAAAAAAATTTAAAGGTTTTGGACCAATAAAAATTTAAATACTCAAAAAAATAAATAAAATAGACAACCTTGTGCTAATACACATGAAAAAACTTTTCTTAATAGCAATTAATCGAACGATTGCATTCTCAGCAATTGACCAATCTTTAAGTTTCTCAAAATATTGTTACTCCTGAATATAAAAATACTCAATCTTTTAAAATTTCATTTAGGCTTCATTTAAAAGAGAACCTTAAGATATATCATCCCACCCCTACTAATAGAAGCATTAATTTTACCACCTCTCATTAAAGCTTTTTGTTTTTTTATACCAATTTTTTTTATTTTAAAATTCTTTTGAGTGAATAATTTTTTTATCGATATTCTCTATAAAAAAACATGATACACCGACCATGATTTTGGTTTAAATAGAAGTACGTACTGATATTTTTATTCAAATTTTTCTAATTTTATAAATATATGATAATTATGAAATTATAAAATTTTCATTTAAACAATTAATTCTTTTAAAAGATGATATTTAGCTAGAAAGGATAATGATTAGGTTGTCGCCCACGCATATGGTGACACATATATTTTTGGATTTAAAGATAAAAGGACACTGGTGTCCTCCATACAACAAGACATATCGACAACACCGTTTATACATTTTGTATTTTTTGCTGATCGGAAGAATCAATATTATATTTTACTTCAAAAATGTATAATTTGTATCATTTATACATTTCATTACAATAATATTCTAAAGAACAACTGCTATCATTTAAGTTATTAAAAAACAATTCTGATCATATTCAATTTTGTAATCGTAAATCTAGTACGGCCAAAACCCTAAAAATAAATAAATAAAATTTTAAAAATATCAACCAAATAATAATAATTTTTAAATAAAATTTAAAAATATGATAAAATCAAATAAATATATAAATAAAATATAAATTATGATATGTTCGATCCATATAGCCAAATGAATCAAACATATTATAGTTTATGGTATTATATTTATATTATTTTATAAAGAAAATATTTTTTAAATTTCTTTTATAATAAAAATATATATATATTGATAACATAAAAAATTATTTTAGAATAAATTACCGATAAGCGTCTGTAAATATTAAAAATATCGATAACCACGTAAATTTTGAATTTTATCAAAAACCACATACAACGTAAATGCTTCCAATAATATTTTTGAACACATAAAATCAATAATTAGTTATTTTTAATCTTCAAAACTCCATATCTTCAAAACCTTAATTTTTTTTTCTATAACCACATATATTTATATTTTTTAAAGATGAAAACGAAATTCATGATTGATATTTTTGGAGAAATTTTTGTTTTTTTGTAAACGAATTACACTTAATTACATAACTAGAAAAGATTTGATTTTTAGCAACCAAATTGCACAAAATTTCCAAACTGGAACACGCTTGTTTTTCCTAGACTTATTTCGCAATCAAAGTCCTATTTACGCATCTAGTTTATTCTTATATATGTAACACGTTTGTACGTAATTCTGCATCTGGAACATATTTTCTTTTTTCGCAACCAAAGTGCACGTATTTATGTAACTAGAACACAATCCAAAGGTCATGAGTTCGAATCCCTGTACAAACACTTTCTTGGCTGAGCTTGTCACCTTGTATGGTTTACCTTCTGGCGTTGGTTTGCAAGCTATTGCGTCAAACTAAGAGTTTATCATGTGCCCACTTGTTGAGTAGCAGTTGCGGGTTGCCTAAACAAAAGTACTCAAACTTTTATAACTATAAATTGTTTCACACTAATTTAACACTTATTTTCACAAAACAAATTTGTTTTTTTGCACAATCATACTTATTCAACAACAAAAGTCATATTTATCCAATTATTTTATTTTTATTTATGTCACTTATTTATGTAATTCTGCAACTAGAGCATGTTCATTTTTTAACAACCACAAACGTAATTACACAACTGGAACACAGTTGCTTTTCAGCAACTAAATTAGACGTAATTACGCAACTAGAGCGTAGTTATTTTTTCAAACTTATTTTGTAACCAAGTTATACATAATTAAGCAACTATAAAGTTTTAAAAAAAATATTTCGTTGATTTAGTTTATTTTATCTTAAAAATAATATTTTTATATTTTTTAGTTATGGTTTAAAATATTTTACATTTAACGAAACAAAAACAAAAATTATGAAAAATCAAAATGGCTAGTGGTATTTCATGCTACCATTTGGTTATTAGTACTTTTAATTTAAAATTAGGTGGTTATCCATATTTTATCAAACCTTAAATCATTATTGGTAAATACGTTTGATGTTGCGTGGTTAATGGTTGATTACCTTTTATTTTCTACTAGACCATAGTCCCCACCATTATATAAATAATTTACGAACAATTTCAATCCATCTTACCAAAAATCTTAAATTTTCCAAATGTGTTACAGCTACTATATTGCTTTTTATCCATTGATCAATATTAGGTTATTATTATATATAATAAATAATGTAATCTATTTTTTTAAATATATATTTTTAATTAATAGTTATTTTCTTGTTTATTTTCATATGGTATGAAAATGTTGTTTGATTATTTTGATTGATTGAATAATAACTTTCCTCATGGATTTTTTTTCTAGATATTGTGCTTTGATTTTGAATTATGATTTGGATTTGATATATTTTGATTATATAATTTTGCTCGATTAAAAAAGTTATTTCAATTTGGTTTTGGATTTTGATTTTCATCAGATATATTTTTTGATTTTTTTTTTATTCTAGTTTTCTATTTTGATTTTGATTTGATTTGGATTTTGACTGAGTATATCTCGATCATTTGATTATGTTCATTAGATAAGATGTTTGGAGATTTTGATTTTGATTCTGAGTTTATATTTGATTTTGAGGCTTAAATCGCTGTCTAGTCCTTCGACTATCACGTTTTCTGTCATTTAGTCCCTCGACTAAAAAATCACTGGTAAGGGTCCCTCGACTATCCCATTTTCTTTCATTTAGTCCTTCGACTTTAAAATCACCGGTGAGGGTCCCTGGACTTTGAAAAATCTATAAATTTGATTCTGAGTTTATATTTGATTTTGATTTTGATTTTGATTGAAGAATTTGTTTCAAGTTGAATTTTGAATTTTGGATTTAGATTTGATTATAGTAGGTTCAAATTTTTTGATTGTTTGAATTTATTCGATTATAGATCATGGATTCTTCTTGTAAAGATGATAGTAAAAATGACTCTCTATTGTATATTAGTACCCAACACAATAGAAACCTGTACCTATTGGAGCTATGTCATAAAGTACTTTCTTCGTGATAAACATATGTGAGGATATGCTTCAATACAAAACTTCCGCCTGCTAATAAAACCAATGTTGATAAGTATGTTATCTTGTTTGGTACGTGGAAAATCGATACTGCAACATGTTATAACTTGGATTAATAACTCTATAAATCTGTCGATTAGTATTCAATTGGCTAATTATGAAATAACAAACGTGGTTTGGGATAATTCGAGAGACTATATACTAAGTCCAACTTTGCTAAGCATAATCAGTTGGAGTATGATATTCACATTCTACAATAGAATGATATTAACATTTTTTATCTTTATGTTGTTATGTCATATTTGTGGGATCAATTAGATTTTATAAACTTAACATATTTGTAGGTGCTCGAACCTTCTCTTGATAAAAGAAATAAACAAAAAGCTATGCAATTTTTTATGGCTAAACGTTATGATTTTTAAGTATTGTTTAGAAAATTTAATTATAGGTTTTTTATTTTTTTTATTCGATAATTGATGATCTTTTGCAGATGAGATTCAAGTCAAATCTGAGGTTGACAATCAATTCAAAGTGACTAATGATACTAATGTTTTTTATGTCCCATAATGACCTTCTTGCTCCGAATTAACCTAGTCAAGAACCAAAGGTAGCCTTTGATGAATGTGATTTCTATAAATAGAAGAATAATTGTAAGTTTTGAATACCCATTGTTGAAAGATACAAAACAACAACCCATTCAATAACGACTTTTTTAGTAACAAATTTTTTAGCTACAACCATTTCAACAACATAAATGTCCTATTGAGAAATTTTGTCATTCATTTCACCCTTTATAATTTACTATTATATTTAAATAATTCTGAGATACTAATAGCACCACATGATCCTCTGTATTGGACCTTTATATTTTCTACTCCTTTAGATAATATATTATTTCTAATCATATTGTCATGTCAACAACCATGTCTCGTTTAGGTCTATCATCATCTTATACTTCATATATTATTTTACACTTGTAGATTTTATATTTTGGTGTGACTCGCTATATATAATTTTATATGTCGTGCTTTGTTACCTTGTCTCTTATTTTACCATATCTGGTTTGTTTACTAATGTTACATCGATTTTGGTAGTGGGCGTTGACTCTATTGCTACCCCTCATATATTGTCCATTCATATTTACTACTTTCTCTGTTTTGTTTTGAATATTGTTACGATCATTTGATTGTGTAAATATTGTCATTACATATTTATACACTTGTAATATATTTGACTATATTGGTTGTAAATTGGAAACATTTTATGTTTACTCTTTAATAAAAATGCTTATTATAATGTTACTCATTTTTATATCATGCTTTTACAAAGGATGGGTTTTACTTATACTCGATATACGCGAGTTTATCTTATGAAGCAAAAGTATGATTTTCTTGGAATTTATAGAAACTTTAGAGAACTTGTTACGACTTAACATTATTTTTTAATAAAGTGCTTCATGTATGACTTAAGGGGTGAATATACCTCAAATGATTTCATTTAGTTACATGCATTTGATAGTACCATACATTGGTCATCCTGTACTGATACTCCTCAACATAATGGTGTGGCAGAAAAGTAAACATCATCACCTTGTTGAGACTACTCGTCATTTTTTTATATGTGGAAGTTTCCAGTGTATTTATTTAGAAACAATATTGATTGTTATACATGTAACTATCAAATTTTGACTACATAAAATTTAAGGTTGTCTTCTATTCATAAGTTACATGGACAAGCTCTAGATTAATCTTCTTTACAAAATTTAGCTATACGTGTTTTGTCCTCCATTATCGTATCGAACAGAACAAGGTGTATTCTAAAGTAACTATATATGTTTTTTCTAGGTTATTGTATTGGTAAGAAATGATATCATTGGTTTGATCCCATAAATTAGAAGTTATATATATCTCGATGTGCAATAATTCTTGAGCATATCTCATTTATTTAGTTTTAGAAAAATCACATGATGTAAAGAAGATATAACCTAGGTTCAAATGACCCTTTAGTGTTGACAATGATACATCAATTGTTCATGGTATACTAGTTTATGAGACATCTACATGAGCTGATACTACTTATATTTCATAAATATATATGTTTCTTTCTCTTGTGGAACTATAAATTCCCCACATCTCATGAGAATTACTTGTACAAATATGTCTACCAAACTGCCAAATTTTGTTTAGTCAGCTCAATTTGCTTCTTTCATAGCAAACATAAATGATTTATATGAGCCTTAGTCGTATAAAAAAATTGTTTGCGATCATTTTTAGAAAAAAAAAAACTATAGTCTAAGAGTTTGTTGCTCTTTATAAGACTCATACAAGAGATATGGTTGAACTTCCATTTGGTAGAAATATAATGGATTTTGTTAGGTTTTTAAAATAAAAACAAAATCTCTTTGGTCTATTGTGATGCCTTTTCTTTTTTGAAGAAGATCCTTTTTGAATGTTTGTCTTTTCCCATGGTTATAGAGTCACTCTACTCAATTGTTGTACAAGGACGACTCAAGGGCTAAGAATATATATTTAAAAGAATAGTCGTTGTTGAATTCTCCACGGGGGGCCAGGTAACGTAATAAAAAACTTCTGAGGGCTGGGGTTCAGGTGCGATGTATAAACTAGCAGCTCTTATTTATTCAAATTTTTGGCTAATAGTTAACCACTATGGTATTCGAAAAATCCTTAGCATAAACTACTCTCTCTAGAACAATTTGTTTCACATATTTCTCTTTCTAAAATGTGTGAGGAAGATTTATGGTGAGCCAATGGTATTTATAAGAGAAGAGTGGGCTTTGAAGGGTGCAAAAGCCCAGGGTGGTGATGGTTTGTTTGCATAGGGGAAAATTATCCAAAGTAGGTGTAATAAGTGCATACGGACGCGTTACGCCTCCCACTATGTTAGCTCGTGTCAAAAGGAAGAGCATGCGAGGGGCATCCTAATCGACATTTGATAGGGGGAAAGTGTTTTTATTGGTGGTGTTAGAAAGAAATCATAACGTCACAAGCATGAAAATTTTGAGAAAACGTTTGGTATGGATATCAAAAGGAACAGACAAAATTCGAGGGAGATACAACCACAAATTGATCATTCAATTAAGTATTTCATGTACTTATCACTTATTTAAGTACGATTTTATATTCAAACCATATAGTTTGATATAGATTGATGTTTAAACCATGTTGTTAGGTATAGATTAATGCGTTATAATATTTCCATGTTCCGTGCAAATTTAGCACAAATTTTTGAAAGTTTCGTGTAAATTTAGTACAAATATAACATAAATATAACACAAATTTAGCACAAATGTAGCACAAATGTCTTACAATTTTTTCATCGTTATACTTGTACATTTATTTGTTGTTACTTTTTTATATATATAAGTTTGTTGGCTTACCCTTCATTTTAGTTTTAGATCCGCCTCTAAAAATAAGGGTTTAGTATTGGCTGGCAAGCTTTTATAGTATCCTTTATCATTGTTGGCATACAATGATAAGGGAAATGTTATGTAGCCATCAATTATTTTCATAACTTCATCAAAATTATCTTTAATTATTAAATTCTTGTCATAATATACCAATACCAATGTGTTTGTAATGTCCAAATGTGTTCTACTTATAAATTATATACATAAAAACGCATCGGGTTGTTTGGCGGTAGTAAGCGCACCCCGTTTTATGCAACCACTTGAAACATCTATTCTAATTTTCAATAGTGATAAAAAATAATATTCCCTTATAGTTGTTAATTACTTTTTTTTATCATAGAACAGAAGATTGAAGCAATTAGCAACAGGCAAAATGTACTAATTTCAACATCTTTCACTGTAAATAAGTAGTCAAACATGATATGTACTTCAATTTTGTCAATAAAATTTTTATTTCTTGGAAAAAAAATGTAAAATACTAAATTTATGTAAAGAAATAATCAAAACAAACAAAAAATAAAATATCATCTCCTTAACCACAAAAAAATCGGAGGGAATTGGCTCATGTGGAGGAGGAATTATTGGCTGTTGTCTCTCCAACCCGTTCGAGAAGATCGGTCCTGTATTCGTTGAACTCATTGAAGCCGACATTATAACTAGATAAAGATTTCAATTTTAGTCAGAAAAAAAGCTTAATGATGAAATGCTTCCACTCTACTAGTATTTGTATCTACTAGTATTTATACAAAGAGAGATGATAAAGATGACGTAGCTTTGCGGTCGATAATCGACTTTCTATTTTTCTCCCAAAGACATATTTGCCATAATTCTTTGGTTTAACCATTTATGAATAAAAGAGGGCATGGCATCTAGGTCCCTCTCTTATAGACTCCCAGCTCATAATCAATTAACGGACGTCTTTTTGTAACACCGTTAACGTTGTCGGCCCTCACTCACTCTCTTTGTGTTCTCTTTTTTAAATTACTATTGACAATATGATATCAAATACTCCCTCCGTCCCAAAATGTTTATCGTTCTAGGAAATATTTTTTGTCCCATAATATATGTCGTTCTCGTTTACCGATACAAATTTAAATATTACTTATAATCAACTACCAATTAGATCTCTATTTTTTTCTACTTTTGGGTAGATGTTTGTCGTTTAAAGGTTAATATGGTGGATAATTTGGGTATGATAAAAAAGTAATCAACAGCTATACTCCCTCCATCCCAAAATGTTTGTCGTTTTAAGTTTAATATGGTGGATAATTTGGGTATGATAAAAAAGTACAATTTGAGTAAGAAAAAATCTACATAAACCCTTATTTTCATAGGCGGATCCAGAACTAAAATGAAGGGTAAGCCAAAAAAATTTATATATACAAAAAAGTAACAACAAATAAATGTACAAAAATGAATTTGTGCTATATTTTTGCTAAATTTGTTCTATGTTATATTTGTGCTAAATTTACACGAAACTTACAAAAATTTGTGCTAAATTTGCACTGAACATGGAAATACTATAACGCATTAATCTATACCTAAAAACATGGTTTAAGCATCAATCTATATTAAACTATATGGTTTGAATATAAAATCGTACTTAAATAAGTGATAATTACATAAAATACTGAATTGAACGATCAAATTATACCTAACTACATGGTTTTTGCAACAAGTAACAGTTAAACAAGTAGTAAAACATTAACTACAACATCAAACTAGATATAAATTTTATATGTTTTAGGGTAGGCCTCACATATGTAGCTACCTTCTTAATCCACCCCTACGTCGTCGTGTTTATTTTATTTTTTTCAATGATAAGATGAATATCACTCAAAAAGAATAATTGTGATATATCTTACATCATCATGTCATGTTAATCATGTGATTTGTTTATATAAGATCTTCAATGATCGCATCCTAAACTGTGATCATAGAGTTGAACTTGTGTATTACTCTTTTATTTGAAACCAATAAAAAAATCGTTTAATTTTTTTTAATTTTATTATTTTAAAATATATTAAAATAATTTTAGGAACCTAACCTATAATAACTCATTTGTTGTTTGAATTTAATAACTAAATATACTAAAATACATTAATATGTGGGGACACGTAAAGAAGTTCTAACAACATTATACAAAATCAATTAAATCAATCAAATAAATCAATTAAACAAATGTAAACAAATCAAGCAAACTAATTCAAACAAATTAATTAACTAATTCAAACAATTCAAGTAAAAAAATTAAGTTAATAATTTTTTTTTTAAAGAAACACTAAACAAATTCAAACAAATCTAGTAGACAAATCAAATAAATCAATCAAACAAATTCAAACAAATCAATTAAACATTTTCTGACATATTAATCAAAAAATAACAAATCAATTAAGTAAATTCAAACACTTTATACAAATCAAACAAACTGTATAAATCAAACAAACCAAACAAATGAATTAAAAAAAAAAATTAAATTTATGCTATCAAACCAAATAAGTCAATTAAAAGAAATCAAATGTATAATTAAAACAATTAAAGAAATTAACCGAAAAAATAAAATAAAATCAATTAAATATAATGAAAGGAATTAATTTAAAAGCCAAACGAATAAATTTATTTCATTTATAAAATTCGAACATTATACATTTTCTAATTAAAATAAGGTTTTATTATTAAAATAACTTTTTTTATATTTTTTATATTTTAGGGCTGTATGGCATACACGGCTACCTTCTAAATCCGTCACTTTCTATTTTTAAACAAAAAAAATTGTATTTAGGATTGAATTTCTTAGTGGAATTTTCATTTTATGAAATATAGTAAGAATAGAAAAGTAGTGTGCTTATGTCTGGACGAGGCATCCTCCCAATGGTCTATTAGTAACGATGAAGTGTAAAAGGGTGGATTAAGTTTGAGTATGTAATTTTTAATTACTTTGTAATTTTCTATTTTATTTAGTTTATTTATATTATAAAATATTATTGTAATCAGTAAAACTTTATTGTATTGTCCATGTGGTTTGATGTTTTAAATTTTGAAATAGCTTTTCAAACTCTTAGTCCATAAATGTGTTTTATAACTACTATTCGGACATTTATTGAAAACAAATTACATTACTTATATTTCATTAGTTAATAATCTCAAATAAATTTTATATTTTAATTATAACGTTTTAAACTATCTTTGAATTTGTCTCAATCTATGAACATCTTAAATGAAAAAAAAAATTAAGATTAAATTATTGTAACATCATGATTTTTAGTTTAAAATTTTTATGTATTTACACATTAACAAAAATTAAATTCTATTCTAAAAAATTATTTTACAAAATTGATATGAAGAAAATTAAAACCATAAAAAAATTGATTATAATTTAAGATATAATATTTAAATTACAATTTGACGCCAATTATGAAACTTTTATTTAAAATATGTAACCGGTGATAATTTTAAAATACAAATTTAGTTTTTTTCAATTCAAAACTTTTTATGTACAAGTTCTTAAATATTTTATGAGTCGTTAAAAAAAACAAATAGTTATCATTTTTTTTCATAATTATTATGATAATTTCTATATTGTCCTTTGCTATAAAGCAACCAACACTACATAAACTAGATATACGTATATTACCTGTAAACAATATACATCAAAGTATAAAAACTGAAAAACCAATATAACTTAAACTATAATTATCCATAACGCCTCCAAGGGGTAGCCGAGTTGGTTGAGTAAGATATGCTTGTGACCAAAGGTCATGAGAGTCTGTCACCTTGTCAGACTGATGGTTTACCCTGTGTGCACTTATTGCACTCTAAGTAGCGGTTGCGGGTTCCTTCTGAAAAAAAACAATATCTGTAACTTTTTTTTTTAGTGTAAGCAATACACATTTAAGTATAGAAACCGAACAACTACCGTAACCTAAACTACAGACCTATAACTAGTTTAACCTTATAATTCGAAATATATTGTTAAAAACTTGAAAAAAAAATCTAAATGTAACATGATGCAAGTTCGATTTTTTTTACAAACAAATATATTTATAATTTGGATCATTCAAAACTAAATATTTTTATAAATTTCAAAAAATTATTTATAACTTAAACGTTGAATTTAATTTATTTATTCTTCTATTTTATTATTCTTGTTAGAACGAATTCAATTTGAGAGAATTTACTTTTAATTTAAGGTTCACTTTGACCTTTTAGAGATTTAATTTTTTAATTGAATACAAAATTTTAATTTTAAATCCAAAAAATCATATATATATATATATATATATATATATATATCATTCATACGAAATTAATCATTTTATTTTTGTTATTAGTTATTCAAATAAATAATTTTGTTTTAGCGTATTCCAATTAATTAATTTCATTATTTTTAATTAATTTTTAATTCGAACGAATATTTTGTGTACATACCTATACATATAGGTATGAATAAGTAATATTTTGAGATGATTATAAAAAAACAGAAATTATTGATGTTTTATTATCTTTTGGGCCCTTGAAGTAGACTTGTTGGCACCAAATTGATAGAATTATTTCCGGACGCACAAACGAAATTCGATTGCAAGTTCTTTCTCTTCTCTTTCCGCTGCACCTTTTTTCTCGTGTATTCTCTGTTTTCCACTTACACATGATTCCGTGTATGTGCCTTTTATAAGCTTCGGGTTAGGGTTTTGTTTCGCTCTAGGTAGAGGAAGAAATATGTACGCCAATTTTAATATCTTGCCACATGCATCCCAAACAATAAAAAAAAAATAGTCAACACATTTCAATTCTTACAAAAGTTACTTGCCAATTATAACGAACAATATATCATAAAAGTTTCTCAAACTTTTTAAAGACCGGATCTATGGAAATTATTAAGAAGAGTTAATGATGAAGGGGCTATTGAGTGGATACTTGTTGGAGATTTCAACACTGCTGTAAACACAGAAGAGCAGCTATCCTGTACTAGGGTTTGTTTAAATAGTATGGATGACTTCAACAATCTAATCCTTGACTG
Organism: Limnanthes douglasii subsp. nivea; assembly: GCA_036936605.1. Lineage (NCBI taxonomy): Eukaryota > Viridiplantae > Streptophyta > Magnoliopsida > Brassicales > Limnanthaceae > Limnanthes > Limnanthes douglasii. The sequence continues at coordinate 27,523,078 of JAUPFV010000003.1, read as the reverse complement.
TAATCTATCTGATGGTGGCTGCTCTGGCTCTAAATACACGTGGACTAACGGAAAGAAATGGAAGAGACTTGACAGAGTACTCTATAAAAACTCTTGGATCCATTATTTTGACAACACTAAGGTGGTTCACCTTGCTAAAACATGCTCAAACCACTCACCTATCTGTGTCTCAATCTCATCTTACCTTGACATCATCAAGCTCTATTTCAAATTTTTAAACATGTGGACCAGACATCCTAATTTTCTTGAAACTGTGGAGGAAAGCTCGACTAAAAGTGCTAATGGGAACCCTCTACAAATGTTTTGGTGGAAGCTGAAAAGGTTGAAATAAGATTTGAAGCTTTGGAATAGGAATGAATTTGGCAATATATTTGATGCTATAAAGCATATTGATGAGTAGATAGCTTTTTTGGAATCCAAGTACCAGACTACAAATGAAGTTTCTGATAAAGATTTGCTAAACAAGGCTAAGAAGCACCATTTATAGTTATTGGCTAGGGAGGAATGCTTCTAGGAACATAAGACTCATACCACTTGGCTGAAAGAAATTTACAAGTGTTAATCCAATTTACAAAACCCTTAGCCCTCTATTTCTACTATTCTTGGCCGTAACTCCCCTATTAAATACAAACATTTAATGGGCCGTGACCGCCATTAAACTAATTATCACAAATTCTCTTTAATCGTGGTCCTTGGATGTTTGACTGTTGACTACCTTCCCTTGATTATCGGCTTGTAATACAGTCTATAATACTTTGTTTATCATTTGTCGACATAACGGTTAGTTCCACAAGTTGTCCTGCTGGGCATTCTTTGTAGCTCTGCCTGGTGGGTGCTGAAGCTGCCCTGTACACTCAGGTCGGGTCTGATGCCAATTTAATTTTGGTCGGGCGCGGATAAGTCTTTTGTTTGCTTTGACCGAGCGTGCTTACTTCTAATCGGGATATTCTCGACATAAGTTTGAGCGCGCTTGGCCTCGTACCTCTCCTGCTCGGATTGAGCGCATCGTTCGTTTTCTCAATCTTTCTGCTCGTTCTACTCTATATGGCCCTGCTCGGCTTCGATCTGATATGCTCTGCTAGGTTTTGTCTTGCTCTACTATGCTTTTATTGGTTCCACTTTGCTTAGTTCCGCTTTGTTTTGATGTGTATCCTTCATGTCAGTTATGGGTGCCTACTCCCTTATCAGGGTTCCCCCTAGTCCAAATAGTATATGTGAAACAATTACTAGTTGGAATAAAAAATAAATATGAAAAAATATATGCGTGACGTGGCAATCACTGATTTGATAGCGTGTGTCGATTTAGTTTGATTTTCTGACAGATTACTGTCGAAAACCGTGCTAAACATTTGAGTTCTCGATGAAGGATTTGACAGGTGTCATCATTGTAACAACGGTTGAGTAAGTGAACCGTTTGGGTAACTATTTAGACAGTTTTTTCAAAAATCGTAAGTCTTTTATTTTGATAAAGTACTTTGTGAGCATTTGGTTGAAAGAAAGTTTAGAGAGGAGAACTTCACTATCGTCGTGTTTGAATCGGTGTTTTCGTACACTCGTCGGAGAAGTCATCGGAGATATCATCAAAGAGCCGAATACTAAAAGAAAAAGGTATGTATCCTCTTGTGAGTCTTTTGTTCGTTGATTAGGTCGATAGTGTAAGGGGGTGGTTTAAAGGGTTTGTAGGATTTTTAAGAATGCATGATGTGTATCAAACCCTGGGTTTGTTGAGAGCAATGCCACGCGTCATGTGGTGAAACCCTAATCTTATAACCAATATTGGGTAATTGCAGTCAATTCATTCATGGCGCGAAAGAAAACAATGAAGAAAGTACTGAAATCGGAGTATGATGAGATGGCGGTTTCAGAAGAGTATTTCGCCAAGATTATTCTGAAGTATGGGTACCTGACTGATGGGTCCCTAATGGAGTTTAGAAGTAGATATGGGTTTCCCGATGATGTGACCGTTAGGGTTCCTCGAGCGGGAGACTAACTTTATACAACAGAGAAGGGGGATACCTGCTTGTTCACGACCTTGTTTGATTGGGGCTTGCGGCTCTTTTTGCCACCACTCATTAGGGAATTTTTTAGTTTTATTGGTATGTTCCCTACCCAACTAACAATGAATGGGTGGAGAACGTTGCTGAGCATCGTTCTTAGCTCAGAGTACTTCAAAATACCTCTCTGCTTGGCCGATGTGTTAGCAGGGATGGAGGTGGCCAAGCTGGCTCAATCGCCCTTTTTTAATGTACAGTTAAATATAGCGAGGCATATAGTGGACCTGCCCAATTTAGAAAAAAACTGGAAGCATAGATTTATTTATGTGTCTGGTAATTGGGAGCATGAGAGTGCTACGATGAATCTTCAATTAGAAAGGCGGTGAAAGTCTAAGTGTAAGGCTTTTTAAGTGTTTGAGCGTAGATTAGTTTATAAACGTGATTGTAATTTGTTGTGTTGATGCAGGTGAGGGGAAATACCACGAGTGGTGCAAAGAGGGTCGTCCAAAGGGGTCGGTGAATATTTTGGCAAAGATATCTGCTGCAGCGCATGCTGCTTGGGGAGGCGAACCGACACATGTCTTCTTTGTGGTGAATTATCTTAAAGCCGGTCTGTGTCATATCCTGAACTGATGATGGCAGAAGACGGTAGGAATTTAATGGCTGGTAGTGAGGAAGAGGCCACTTTGGAGAGGCTCCGAGCATTATTGGAGCAGAGATGTGAGGAAGGCGATTTTTCTGGGCTGGATCTAACCGTGCCGGCAGGTCGGAGGACAAGGGAAACTAGCAGCTCATTGTTTACGCTCGAGGGGACACAAAAATGGGAAGAAGTAAAGATGCCAAACAAAGAAGGGCAGTTGGCCATTGTCGCTGAGGAGGTGGAAGACAGTGGCAAGAAGACGAGGTCCCGTTAGGAAGACTCGGTGGATGCGGTCAATCCTTTAAAAAGGAAAAAGAAGGGGGTAATTAAATCTGCCCCATTTTCACAGCGGAAACTGGCGCTGGTGGATGAAGACGAGATGGACGAAACCGTTGGAGGCCAGGTGAAGGATGTTGGAGATGTGCAAGTAGAGAAGAAGGATAAATCCTCTGGGAAGGAGCCACATGTAGTAGTTATTGATGACAAGGCCCCAGAGGCAGATGGAGGGGTCAAGGAAAAGAAGGTGCCCCCTTATGTGGCACAGAGAATGAAGAACTTTGAGCATGGCCTTGGGTCATGGGCCTCGTTGGTGAACGTCTTGGTGCCTGAGAGGCTAGGGTTGGTACTCAACAACTCCCTCAGCATATTGGGGCACTACCCGAGCCGTCAGTGAAGCTGGTGATGCCTACGGCATCCTAGATGATCATTGATCAGGTCCGAAACGGTTCAGACTTGTCCTTCGACGATACGCTTCCAATGAGAAAGATTTTTCAATGCCAGTTGGAGTTGGATATGGAGGTATATGTTGAGTGCAAACTGTGATTTCTTAAGTTGAGTGTAATATGCATGTATTGGAATAAGGAATGCTTCAATGATGTGTTTGTGCAGATGCAATATAACTCGCAAGCTCTGGCGTATCAGTGCATGTCCTCAATGGAAGTCCGGGCGATGGAGAGGTGGAAGCCAGAGCCCATATTTTTTGGCTCTGTGCGAGGGCTTACTACTTAACTGACCCGATTCAAAAATACGTATGGGTTGGCAAAGCAGCAGGCAGAAAAGGCACAGAAGGAGAACGAAGAGTTATTGCGTCAGCTAGGAAAGGCATGTGCAGAGCGAGATGCAGAGAGTAAGCAGTATCTAGAGACGCTAACGAGCGCAACATTTTTGACGGCGTAAAAAAATGAGATGTTGAAGAAGAATGAGGCCCTTGTTGCGCAGAACTCGCAGTTGATGGAGCAAACCATGCGCCAAGCGGCCAAGGTGGAAGAGTAGGCCTCCAAGGTGGCTGACCTCTCAGTAGAGCTAGCTGATGTGAAAATTTAGTTGGCCGAACTTCGGAGGGAACAAGAAGAGAGGCGCGGCGAGGTGGCTGGATTGAAGAAGAAAATTATTGTCGACTTAAAAGCAGGGAGCGCCAGGTTATGTAAGTGGCGTTGGGAAAGTTGCAGAAAGACAAGGTGAAGTTGGTGAAGGAACTGATGGCCTTAATCCAGACATGGATTTTGGTCCTTATAAAAAATTGCTCCCAGTGGTGGAGACATGAAAGGCGGGCGTCGCCGATGTGGTAGCGAATCCTACTGATACATAGTGTAGGAGAAAACTTGTAAAAATATTATGTTTTGGAGTGACAAAGAGTTGACTTAGTTGTGTAATTTAACTTATGTTTTTTGTTGGATGAGCTAATAGCATGGTGCGTGTTTATACTTTTACTTTGTTTGGATAATAAACTTTTTTTGTAACTTATGGTTAACAAAGTGGCCATAGTTGAGTTTGCAGAGCAACCGGTTCGGCCAATTGCATAACCCAGTGGGCTTGGAGTTGTTCGCGTTTAATAATACATGAGTGCGGTATTGAGCACAATTTGGTCCGTTAACATAGCCCAGCGGGCGTGGCCAATTAGCCCATTTGTCATATCTATTAGAAATTGCCTAAGTGTGGCATAGTATGGCCCCTATTGCCTAGCCTTTTAGGCGTTTTTAAATTTGATTTTTGGTATCCTCATCAATTTTTTATTTTATTTTCAAGGTTTTGTTTTGCACAAGGTGTGATAACTAGTTTGTTACTCATAAATCAATTAAATTTTTTAAAATTACGGTGTTTAGTAGATCGATTAATTATTTCGGAGACGATACCTATTTAAATTTATAAAAAAACGAAATATATTTTTATTTTCTATACATGCTTTTTTAAATGATTTGTTCCTTGCAACTCATATTTTATCTGACTCATCTAGAAGGTTAGATTAAGATGTTCATAGCTAAGTAAAAAAAATTCTACCAAACATTATCCCAAACGTGAGTAAAAAAAGTTAAAATATAGTTGTTTCCATTGCATGACCCCATTAACCTTGTGACAGAGATCATGGAAGAGGACAATATCGAGGAGTTGGATTCCCACCGTAGTAGGATTCGTCCCTCTAGTAAAGACACAAATGATATTTTTGTTTTGTCCTTCTTAGAATTCAGTTTTATTCTCTTTTTTTATAAACTATAAAATAGAGCAAAAAGTAGATTGCGACTTCCGTAGTAACCCTAATGGTATTTTAGTAGATGTAAAATGTTGTAATTTTTTTATCTTGTTTTGTAATTTTTATTTTGTCTTAATAATAAGTAAAATGTTTTGTGTAATGTGTGATTTTTACTCTTTTGTTCTTCTACTATTACTATTATTATTATTATTATTATTATTATTATTATTATTATTATTATTATTATTATTATTATTATTATTATTATTATTATTATTATTATTATTATTTGCATGAGAATTGATTTTAATATCTTGAGGCCTTTTAATAATATGCATATATTTAGTTTAGGATTTAGATATTAGTTTATATAAAATGGAAGTTTTATATTATAAAAAGATTGATCGAATTTTTATCGATCCAGACCGCTAATCGGTTTGGATTCAAATTTTAGCTCACTAGCGGTTAAATAAAATTATCGGCTCGATCCGATTTTTTTTTTATGGAACCGGTCCCGATAGGTTGCCAACTTGATAAATTCACTAACAGTATTAGGTGTGATATACATCATTTTTATTGCTAAATTAATTAGTTCAGTGAAGTGTGTTGGACTAATTTCTTTGATTTTTTTTTATATTAATAGTTTTCTAGTTCCGATGAATATAATACACTAATAGTATATAATCACATTGATGTTTAGCCTTCTAGTCTTGATGAATATAAAACGATAAAAGTGAATCAGTAGCTTTCTGAATCATATCACTCTTGCAAGATCTGAGCTTTCTAAAATGTTAAATGAGTTTTGGTATTTGGTCACTAGGTATACTTGGAACTAGAATCTATCCAGTGGGCCTCATGTATCTAACTTGGACTTGGATGCTTTGGGTCATAGTTAATTCTATTTATTGGCTAAAAATGTTGACTTTCTTCATAGTTATAAAGAACGGACCTATCTAATGGACCTTTGTTATTATCTATATTATCTAGGATTAATTCTGGGGGTTCGCTAAAAATAAGGTTATTAGACTTTTTAAATCTATGGATCGCTAAAAATAAGGTTATTAGACTTTTTAAATCTATGGATTTTTAGGGCAATATCAAATCTAATTCATATTTTTTAAAATTGATTTTTGGTATCCTCGTCAATTTTATCTTAAAGGTTTTATTTTTTTACAATGTGTGGTAACTAGTTTGGTACCGGTTTTTAAATTTGATTTTTGGTATCCTCATCATTTTTTAATTTTATTTTAAAAGTTTTGTTTTTCACAAGGTGTGATAACTAGTTTGTTACTGATAAATTAATTAGAATTTTCAAAATTACGGTGTTTAGTGGCTCGATTAATTATTTCGGAGACGATACCTATTTAAATTTATAAAATAAAATGAAATATATTTTTATTTTCTATTCATGCTTTTTTTTAAATAATTTGTTCCTTGCAACTCATATTTTATCTGGCTCATCTCAGAAGGTTAGATTAAGATGTTCATAGCAACGTAAAAAAAATTCTACCAAACGTTATCCCAAATGTGAGTTAAAAAAAGTTAAAGTATAGTTTTTTCCATTGCATGACCCCATTAACCTTGTGACAGAGATCATGGAAGAGGACAATATCTAGGAGTTGGATTCCCACCGTAGCAGGATTCGTCCCTCTAGTAAAGACACAAATGATATTTTTGTTTTGTCCTCCAATGGGAGCTAACTGATCCAGTGTAAGTCTTAAATATTTTATGTTTATTGTTTCATAATATGTATATGGGTTAAACGACCTTGTTAGATAGAACGATGCTACTAACTTTATTATTAGTAATATATTTCTATTACGATCTTTATAAATATTAGAATTCATATTCATAAGGTAGACTCCGTTATCAGAACTATAGCCTATTTATGACATTACGTAACTAACCATGTCTTGCACCCCTTGGGTAGAATTTGGATTCTATAGAATCTTAGTGTAATCAATAACTTCATATTATCCTTTTCCCCATAATATATTAATCGTAAAGCACGAAATCGTAGTTCCTATATTTCTTTTAGTTTTATATGCATTTATGCATTTAATGACGCTCAAGATTATATCTCCCTATATATTGATCTTGAGGTTAATATAGCTTACAATCATAGAATACCATGGGTTACCCTTAAGGATTTCAACGCAATACATAAGCCAAATGAGCAAATCGACTCCTCGAAAAACTGGACTACGACAATTGAAGAATTTAGCAATTGATGTTACGAGTGTGAGCTTTGCAAGTTATTATTATGGATAATTTATCATCCATGACTCAATGATTTGTACGAGTCTCAAAGTTTCATACATAATCCATTATGGACTATATAATTGGCCATCTCATATTAGATTTACAAATTCTAGAAATAACAACAACCTCCCGGAGATCAACAACGTCATCGTCTATTTTTCTCCCTCCAACATCATCTACAAAAACGTCTATTATTAGACTTCAAACAACGGAATCACAAAGTTCACAATCAAGGACACCTACTACATCATTCGTATGCCCACCTACTGTATTAAGTGGGTTAGGTTAGTATAGCATAAGTATAATGTTTATTGTCACTCTTTTATTCTTTGGATTGCTAGCGAGGATAAGTTATCCATGCGAGATAAAATTCTGAATCAGGGATTGACTTTCTCTTCAGATTATGTATTATAAAACTTCAGTTTTAAATGTAGTTTCACTCAGAGTATCTGGGGTTATATCATCTCCAGGCTCGAGGTTTCATTAAATAATAATAATAATAATTAGCTTTCTTGGATTCGTGATGTATCAAACTGGATATCCTCCCGATATGTTACCTATGGCGTTCTTGTTTTGGATCGGTTGTTGACCACGTTTTTCGGGAGTAGAATGCTAGCATATTTTGCTCGCCTCATGCCGTTGCCTCTAAAGTGTCACACCACATGCTCTATGACCTTCGGTTCAGGTTCCCTAGTACCAAGGTTGATTGACCAATATAATTACTATCATTTTGAACAACTTACTTTTGTGTTTATGTTGTATGTAGCCACCTCTCCCTTTCTTGATTGCTGTCATTGCTCATTGGATTCACCGACCATATTGGATTCTAGTGCTCAGTCTATATTGGGTTCTTCAGACTTTCTCACTCCGACTTTTTTGCTTTAAATTTTGAACATTGGTTTTTTCGTGTTTGGGCCAGTATTGAATCCACTCTTGGGGAGGTGCCCCGTGTATTTATACGAACAATTGTTTTTTATATAACGAATTTATTTTTAAAAAATCTTACGAAACATTTGATGTTCATCTATATATACATGTAATAATTAATTAATAGTGTTGTTTATGTGCTATCGATTCCTTAAGTTGGATAAAAAAAGCAGTTGATCGTTTGTAATATAATTTTTATTGTTTAAACTATAAATACATAATTATATCAAATGATATAGGATTACGAATGAAAGATTTAATGTTATTATATTTTTACACTGGATAAACATAAATTTATTAAAGATATTTTTGAAGTATTTAATATATTGTTCGAAATTGGTCACGTGTATAAAAAAGCCAACAGTTTTACACTTGTATAAAAACGATCATTTTTGTTGGTCTTGTTTTTCATTTATGGTCACTCGCGATGGCCATGGATGCAAAGAAAAAAACCTAACAAAAATGACTCTGAATGCAACAAAAGTGACAATTTTTATACCAAAATAGCATCAGTGGATTTTTTTATACACGTGACCAGTTTCAGTGACTAATCATGGGTTTTAGTAAGGGTTGGATGTTTAAGAATTATGGATTAGAATGGTTGTGAGTTTTGTATATTATACTAATCGGTCATGATCTTGCTTAATGAATAATATAGATACGCCTTTTTTTGACTCCGACTCACATGTTATGCCAATCACATATCAACAAAAACATACTTGCCAATAAATTATTCAAGAATAATAATGATATCTAGAAGTTTATAACGTCTTAACGTGGTTGGATCTACTACCTCTTGTGTGGAAATCACAGTATTCACAACTTCAGCAATGACCGAAGCTAAGTAAGTGGTAGTCAAAACTTAACCACATGTATCTAAAACTTGTATAATTGGTAATCACTTTAACATGGTTCAGTTATGAAAAAATCATACATCCACAGGAAATGGATACAATTGTTTTTATATATAAGTAGGTTAGAACAAGAGTCTCTCAAACATACCTAATTTAACCATTCTTATTTTGCTACAAAGTAATCTTGCTTACAAAAGGAACTATGGATCACAGAGTTTCTTTCATAGTTTATATTCCACCTCACTTCATTCTCTAAAAATAAACAAATAAGAGACTTTCTCTTTCTTAAAATTCATTAAATCTCACAATGTTAAACTTTATACCACCCATTCAACTTTGATAGAATAAATGATGATTGAGTTGAACAAGTAAGAGACCTTACAATTTTTTCTAATAAGAAACCAAACAAAAACAACACTGTAATGTCAATATATGTACGTTGTACATTGGCCTAGCTAGTGACACCAACCTTTATGAAATATGATAAGCTATTTCATACTATCTCCCCCAATACACATTCTATATTAATCTTATAATCAACGACAAAGATCTTCATCGCTATCTTATTATTTATAAATTAGTGAAGCAGTTTTATTTAAGAAATACTCTAGTAACTTTAGAAGCTTTCAGGAATAACTTCATACACCTTTGATCCAATAAGAATGAACCTACACTTTCGATCCAGTAAGAATGAACCTACACCTTCGGTTACAACAATAACTTAAAACTTGACTTCGACTAAGATCTCACTTAGGTTTTGACATATGCTTCTGCTCGTAAGTATTTGAATGAGCATCCAGCCACATAGAAAAGCAACAACAACACCTATTAAGTTTACGGGTTACCCAACTCTACAACCCTTAAGACTTTGGTTGAGTTGCAATAATCATTTTTAGCTTACACCTAAAAATGATCCACCTAGTATTATAGTGACTAAATATACATTTCCCTAATATTCAACCTAATCTTTAAATACATCCACTTCACTTGCCTCAAGGACATTCACAAGTCTCAAACAGTTCGTGAACTTTAAAAACGATTACACATTGGTTCAGAGCATCAAAATAGTTTTTGATACTTGCAGTCTTTGTCACCCTTACTTGCTCATTATCCACCACATATCAGATGAAGTTCATCTTGATATCTATGTTCTTAGTTCTCTCATGAGACCTTAGATTCTATTTTAAATTAAGAGCATTAATACTATCACATAATAGAGTCGCATCTTGATCCAAACTAGTGATCTCACTCAATACTTCATTCAAGCATATGGAATTCTTCATTTATTATATAAAATCCATGTATTCGAATTCTTTTAATGACAAGGCAACAACCTTCTGTAAACAAGACTCCCAGCTAACCATTCTTCCAAGCAGAACTAACAAATAACACGAATTTTACTTCATTATGTTTAGACAACCTGTATAATAAGAGTCAACATACCATATTAACATCTCAGAAGCCTCACACTTCTCATTACAACCCAACCCAACAACAACCGAACCCTTCAATTACCTGATGAGCCATTTAAAGAAATACTAGTAAGGCTTCCCTAGATTTGACATAAATCTGCTCAAAATACTGATAAAGTAGGCAAGATCAAGTCTCATGAAAATTATTGGATATATAATGCTTCCAATGATATTCAAATAAGGATTTTCTTGTATGAATTTCTTATATTTTACTTTTCTTAGTGCTTGAGTGGCTCAAAGTTTGGAATGAGCACTTGTGGGAGTTCCATCCTCTCGAGATTCAGAGATACGAAACTTCTTAAGAAATTTATGTATGCATTCTTTTTTAGATAAGAATATATATCACTTCAATATGTTCCTCTTGACTTCAATACCAAGTATCCTCATAGCCTCTCCCATATCCTTCATTTCAAACCCTTCATTCACATAAGTCTTTAATATTTTAATTCTCCTTCTATATTGTCCAGTTATTACGATAAGATCCACATACAATAGAAATATGATATGTCTCTCCACGTGTGTTTCCCCATTACAAGATACACAATTTTCATAACAGCTTGTCACATACTTGATGGACCTCATACAGAATCAAATATTATATTCCACTTCTTTGATGAGTATTCCAGCCTATATAAAGGTTTTTTTAACAAACACACATCCCATTTATTCCATTCTTCGAAACCTTTTGGCTGACACAGGCGGTCCCTTACAAATCTCAATACAATAAGGTAATAATAACATTAATTTGATTTCCCTTAAGATCAAATCTAGTAAAAACTCACAACATGAACCTTATAAAAGTTTGTTCCACAACTGGTGATAAAATTTCATTAAAATCAAAACCCTCATTTTGTGTAAAACCCTTAGCCACCAACCTACGTTTGTATCTGGATAATTCAAATCCGACAATATATTAGTTCATCTTGAATATCTATTTACCCCCAACAAACGTTTGACCCTTCGGCTGTTTTACAAGAATCTAGGTGCCTATATTCTTGATAAATCTTAGTTCTTCCCTCGTGGTCTTCAAATACTTTCTTTTACCAGTGCTCTCTCTACCATCATGATCAATCTTAAGCTTAAGAACGTCTCTATTCATTTTAATCGATAAATCATAACCTATAATATACGAAAATCATACATATATTGGGGTTTGCTAGGTCTTCATGCTCTATCTCTCACCAACTGATAAATATCGAGATCATGTTTATCTCTAAGCTGATTTTCTGAAAGTTCTAAACTCAATGCCATCTCTCAAACATGGAATGAGTAAACTTCCTTTGTACGAGCCATACTTTTACTAAGTCTGAAATAATATTATGTAGAAGCATTCTCAACTTCACTTTCTTGTTCTGACTCATCATTAACTCCACATAGTTTCTCTGAAGTACAGCTTTTTTTCCATCGTATTCATCAATGGTATGATATTATTACTGAAAATTACATCATGAATATTCAAATATTTCGGACGTACAGGTTCAGGGAACCACAACCTATACTTTTTTATTCCTTTTAGATAACATAAGAACAAAAACTACAGTGCTCTTGATTGAAGCTCATCTTTCTTCATATATGCATAAATAACACATCCTAACACTTTTGAATATTTTACCACAACTTTACTTCCAATTTATACCTCTTGTGGATATGAAAACTTCAGTTCCTAAGATAGACTTCTGTTGATGATTTGCACAACTTTTATTATAGCTTCTCCCAATAACTTTTATCCTATTCTAATTAACGGTATCATGCAACTAACCGTTTCCAACAAGGTTCAGTTCATATTTCCAACCATCCAATTATGTTAAGGAGTTTCCGCACGGTTTGATATTTAACAATGCCAAGTTTAGAATTATAGCTAGTTAATGCCTCATTCGCATATTATAAACCATTGTTAGTTCTCAACTTCTTTAGCATATTTCAAGTTTGATTATCCACCAACCTCTTCCAATTATTAAGAACATCAAATACTTAATCTTTGGTCTTCAAAAGTATAATCCATACTTTTATAGAGTAGTCATTAATAAAATATGTGAAATCCCTTTGACCATCTATAGTAGGTTGGCTTGTAGGTCCCCAAAAGGTCCGAATGAACATATCTAAGCACATCATTGGTTGTCTGGTCACTATGAAAAAACTTAACCCTTTTGCTTTTACCTAGCACAAAAATTTCATAAAATCTCATATTCTGAACTGTGCCACCATCCAACAACCCTTGTTTGTTAATATCAATAAGGTCTTTCCCGCTCATATGCTCTAACCTTAGATGTCATATCTTAGTTAAATTTTTCTCTATACCAGACACCCCTCATCTAACTACATATCTTTCAATAACTAAAACTTCAGTAGTCTTATACATTTTTTTAACAACTAGTAAGCCATTCAGAAATTTAAGTTTGTCATCTTCACCGTTATAAGTAAACCATTTCTCATCTAACATGCCGATATGAAGAAGCTTTTGTTTAAATCTAGGCATTTACCTTACATTGTTATCAATCTCTCAAGTCTCATAGATAACTTGAGCCAAACATTGCTAATCCATTTTATATCACAAGGTTCATTATTCCCGAATATGAAATTACCACCATAAAAAATCTCAGCTTTTAAATCTCTATTTGTTGAAAGTCATGTGTAAATTTTTTCATCGACCATGTAATTATTGGTGGTATGCTCTTTCTTAACTTGGTGGTGCAGGGAGGTTTTAGAGAGGTGCCTACATAGCTAGCGGTAAATAAAAACTATTTTCCTTTTTCTGTTTTCTGATTTCATTTTCGACAGGTCTATGAATCTATGATCTTAATTATGAATTTAAAAGGTTATAACACTAGTTGGTCACGCTTCAAAGGTTCCAACACTAGTTTGTTACACTTATAAGGTTCCAACAATAGTTGGTTATGTTTAAAAGTTTCTAACACTAGTACTAGATACTCGGTACTCACTAATATTAAACTATAAAAACCTTTAATTACTAGTTGTAGACTGATCACCTTCGACTAGAAAAAATCCCAAGACATAACTTTATATGAAAATTTATACGATGAACAAAGATATTGGCATTCATAAAATACGACATACATACATAGAATGTAATAGATTTACATGGAATTTTTATTCAGAGAACATGAAACTTTGTTAATATTGCCTTGAATACAAAATTTGATACATAATAGGCCAAGATAGTTGGCCCAAAAGATATTGAAACAATTTTAAATCAGGGTTTTCAAATTTTACACTTGGTTTTCTTAAAAACATTAAGACTTATTGAGAAATAACCTTTAATTTCTTGAGCTACTACCTAATATTAGTTTGAGATTTTTTTCTTAATCCAACCATCCTATTTGCTCATTCGACTGATTTTTTCTTGAGAGTTGCTAATTACGATCACCATCCATTTTTTCCATTTGAAGATTGAAACCTAAACCTCCAAAACTTATAAATTGTATTTTGAATTCGAGATTAAGATCAACATGCCAAAGTATTATTAGAAACATAATAAGTAGAATATCAGTATATATTAATTATTCTCCTTCATCTTTCTAGTCTTATTGATTCAAATTTATCATTTGAAACCACTTACTTTTGTAGAGCAAAGTTTAACTCTTCTTATTGTATCCTTATTGCCAATGTTTTTAGCATTACAATTGAGGATACATATTGTCATTTAAATAGTGAGTTTGATGATATAATTGATCATTCAAAACGGGCAACCCTTGATTTCAGGTGGGGGGGGGGGGGTTGACTGTTTTCCTTTTGATTTGTTAGTCTATTACTTATACTTCTTTCTTTCATTCAAAACGGGCAACCCTTGATTTCGGGGGGGTCTATTACTTATACTTCTTTTTTTTATTTGTGTCTAACACACAAAGTTTCCTTTATTGGGGATACAAGAAGACTGCCAAATGGATCCATTTTTGGAGGACATTGATCATTTAAAATATTATCCACTTCTTTATAATTGTTAAAAGTATTACCTAGTTCAATTGAGTGAGGAGCCTCAATTATTTATTTACTTAGAACTTCAGCTGAATCACATTTTAAGTTTTAAATAAATTAATCTTCTTAAGTATGACTAATTTTTTCATTTTTAGAGTTTTCCATATTGTCAGTTTCTTTACTTTTATGTCTTTTGTTCTTTTTAAAGTATGAGCATTTTAAAGTTGAGGTATAGTGTGAGTTTTCTTTTCATTTAATAGAGTCGATTTGATTTATCTTACTCAGTTTCTTAAAGAAATTTGGAGTGTTACATTTTTTGTTCTTTTTTTATTACATATAATTAATTTTAATTTCTCAATCCACTTATCTTTTTTAGCAGATGGATGAAAAAATTTAGTTGGATTTAAATTTGAAGTGAGATGTTTTTCATTTTCACCTGACCTCTTTTGTTTGTTTTATCATTTGTTACAGATTGTTTCACTATGGGTTATGTGATTATAGGTTTTATAATAGTTTAGCATGGCTCTATAACTGATAAATTACCAAAATCCATCATTATCCCCAAAAGCTATCCATAGTTTTTTATGGGAGTAATTTTGATATGTTAGGAATGATAAGAGCTTTACAACAGTTGTAACTGCCTCTATTTTTGGTCAATGTCCAAATTGACAAAGGCATTCCAATTCCCTTTGCAATTTGAGTAATTGAGTTTTAGGAGTATAAGAAATCAGGGATTTGGGAATGTAACCTAGAATGTAGTATATGGAGACTCTACTATAAGATTAAAGTGTGGGATCTATTTTAACATTATAAGGGAAATTTACCTATGTTGTAAATATTTATTTTCCATAGTTTTTTTTATATATCATTAAGATTGTCTAGATCTATCAATATATGTCTATAGTCCCATACAAACATACTGAATAGATCTAGAAAAATTAACAGATTCTAGAAATGATTTTACTTCTTATAATCTAGGGCGACCGAAAGAAATGTTTGCTACTAAAGTATGCTTAGATGAAGAAATACAAAAAAAACTTATTTGTTTTCTCGAATTGAACAACCAGGCGATCTCTAGTTTTTTGGAAAACATCTTTATCATGCTTAAAAGATATCCCCTTGGGTTTCAGGACTTCAAAGAAATATTTTTGCTTGATGTTGGTTGTGCTAGTTTGATTGTAGTGGAGCTGTGAGGATTGATGCTCGAACATCATATTGTCCCTTACTACATGTCTATGCATGGTCTCTGATTGAATATTTTACTTCTCGTTGATGGAGAGCAAAACCAATTCTTCTTATTAAATAACTACATGAGACGTTGGATGAGGAACCGTTAGAGGAATGTCATTTATCATTGAGTCTTCATTTTTGATATTTCTAGTTGTGAATTTTTATAAATTATGATTTCCTTTGATGCAGTTACAACTTCGGGGAGAGGTTAATGGGTTGATTCCACCATGTAATTAAGTGATTTAGTAAGAAATAATGATTTAGAGTTTGCTTCGATCATATCGGGGATCTGACCGAAGGCTGAAGGGAGAATTTTTTTTAGAGCTTCTCTCTCTTCATTTTTCATTCCTAACTTTAACCATTTTGGCTTTCTAGGGACTTGCGAATTCAAAAAGATACATATAAAAAATATTGGAAACATAAAAATGAAGTGAGGCGTCTGGTCCCTTACTAAATGAACTTTTAACGTCTTTCAACATAAGGTATGTCATTATCTCGTTTGTCTTTAAGGTAGTGTTATACTCTGCTCTCATTTCAAAAAATCTAAAATGAGTGAGATTCTAAAAAAACTAAAATACAGATATATAGTAGGGATGGTAAATAAAGAAATGGGCTAGGCTAAAATGAGACCTGTTTTTCTCAAAATGAGACTTGGTTATAATGAGACCTGTTTTTTTTAAAACGAGACCTTCATTGTTTACAATACTTGTCACTCATATAAAAATTATTTTGTTTAAAATTTTAGCGAAAAATCTCGAACTAAACCTTAACTCTCTCCAACTAGAAAGTTTTAAATTTTCGTATTTTTCAAATCCAACTTCTACAAATGTGTCAAGGTATGTATTCTTTACTTATTGATTTTTTTCCAATTTAGATAGGTATTTTTAGTGATATTTAGAGTTGAAATTTGTGTTAAAAAACTAATTCTTACATGTTATGTTAGGTCTAGATAGATTAGATAGGCTATTTGCTTGATTTGGTGTAACATAGAGAGATTTTGAACTTTGGACGGTTGAAGGTTGTTCTTGCTTAATCGTCCATCTATCGCGCGAAGATCATTCAGATTTGTGCAGCCTCGGTACGTGAATCTGATTGATTTTCACGCAATACATGTTCAATTTTGCAAGCAGAGACATGCGGAATTGTGCGTATTTTACACATAATCGTACTAAAATTGAGCACCTAGTTTGCACAAATTATATTGTTACCTTTTTTTCATGTAATACCTAATTCAATAAATTATTGTGTAGTAATGTTTACATCTTTTGTTTAATACATGTTATGATGTTTGTGAAGTATTTGTAATAATTCTTGGTATAAACTTAGATGTTCTTTATACTTTTAGCATGACTCCTCTTCGGAGACACTGGTAATAATTCGATGGATGATGATTTTATTGAGCAACGGGGTCTTTGTTTAAGGTTTATTAGGGTTAAGTGACACAGCCGTCTGCCTGTTGTTCGAAAACGATGTACTACTCCGGATCAACCTTTCTGGATGTTCAATCTACATGTGTCAGATTTGTACTCAGCCATAAACGAGTACAAGAATCATGAGGTGTATAATATTTTCAGCAATAATGTTAGTTTTGGTGGTTTACCTTGTAGTTAATTTATAATATATTTTGGTTAATGTTTTCTAACATTGTGTAGACGAGACAATCGATACGTTGTTAAATGATGTACTCTACCCATTGCACTTGGGATCTTACTCGATAGAGTAGGGTTAGAGATAAGGTTATGGGGACGTGCTTTGGTCCACTCATCAACTAATTTACGCGTTGGGATACCAACTTGCGTATGATAGAGACATTCTCGGAGAGATGACATATGGAGACCAATACGTTCCCTTTTGCTTTTGGTGAGACGGTGGTTACCCTATATGACGTCCACCCCCTCACCAATCTTTCGGTTACAGCTCAGGGTTCTGACCTAATTAAGTTTACTAAAAAAATTCAAAAAATAGCAAAGACATCTTGTACCTTGTAGTCTTGTGCTTGCTATCTATCACAATAACTTGGGAAAATGTGTGCAAAATCTCAATGCTTGTAGGATGTGCGAAAAATAACTCGGGGATCTCATCAGTTGCTTCGTTTGTTTGCTCCCAAACAAAGTACTCGTGCACTTTTAATTTACCGAACAAGTATTTCATTTGAGTTTAGCCCGCTTCATCAAGAAAACAGTGTTTTTGACGCACATTGTGAATGGTAGGAAAACAAGATATATTTTCAGGGTTCCTAAGATTCAAACCACGGTATATCTCTCATGGTCGAGAACTAATTATCACGAGTTTACGAACTAACTCCTCTTTGTTTGATTTTAGTCTAGCAGTCGTGAATGACCATTCAAGTGTAAAAATGGTTGGTGCTTGTGTTTCCCATTAACCGCTATCAATCTCTAATAACCGAGTGCTTCTACGATCGGGACTTCCCAAAACGTGAAAGGGCAACCGTATTTTTCGATGAACATTGTCGTCACTTCTTCATAATCCCTGGTTTGGGGATAGGTTTATAAACACCTTGTCTTTCACAATTAAAATAAATCCTTGGAGTTTTTTCATTTTTACTACAGGCGTCATCTCTAACAATAGTAATAATGAATCCTAATTTGGTGCTTTCAGATTCAACACATGTGTTCAAATCCGATTTGGTGTAATAGTTATTGGTAGTAAAAATATGTGTAATCGACCATTGAACATGGCAGTTGTTCAAGTTCCTACATTATACATGAAATTAATTATATCAGAATCTATTTAATTTGCACTAATTATATCGAAATCTACATAATTCGCACTAATTATATCAAAATCTATATAAATCGCACACAATCATGCATAACATTGGACAAAACTAGGTAACATATAATATAATGATAGTGAGAACTTATATATTTTTTTAGGTTATGTTTTAAAACTAAATTTGAATTTATAACTATCATGTGTGGTTAGGGTTGTTATTTGTCGAGGTTGATACAACCGGACTGCATCGTTCGGTTTATCACTTTGGTTTGAACCGTTCCGTTGAACTTTCAGTGTTAGATTTTGGAATCAGATCAAAACGTTAAATTTTCCGTTCGTTTCCATCCGATTTCGATTATGTTCAAATTTATTCCAATCTATTTTGTTTGTTCCAGTTCGGCTCAGTTTTAGTCCGCTTCGATTTTTTTTAATTAATTCAATTATCTTACTTAAATAAATAATATAAAAAATAAAATTAATATTCAATTTTTTATAAATTATTCATTATCTAATAATTTTGTAATATAATACTATAAAATAAATTTAGAAAAAAAACCATTGTTCCCTAACAATTTCAGGGGTTTGATTCAATATTCGTTCTATTAGTTTACCCATTTAGTTATAAATGGGTTATATCGATTTATTGGTTGTATGGGTGTAATACACTATAGGCTTAAATCATGAAATAGTCCATCGACTATCACGTTTTCTTTCATTTAGCCCCTCGAATAAAAATTACCGGTGAGGGTCCTTCGACTATCTCATTTTCTTTCATTTAGTCCTTTGACTTTAAAATCACCGGTGAGGGTCTCTGGACTTTGCAAAAATCTATAAATTTAGTCCATGATTTGGGGTTTTTTTCTTAGATTCAGAGACTAACTTTATATACTTTTTAAGGCATTGAACAGTAAATCGTCCCTCGACTATCGAGTTTGGTGGCAGATAGTCCCTTGACTTTCAAATGTCCGTTGACAGTCCCTGGACTATCGCGTTTGGATAAAGTTAGTCCACCAGATCCTCTAATCCATGAGAGGCTTCCACCTGTCACCATAGCCCCCAGATTTTTGTATCACTACTAGTCCCTTGAGTTTAGGTCAAACCCAAAATGTAGAAAATTACAGAAAACTAAACTCAAGGGACTAGTGGTGATATAAAAATCTGGGGACTATGGTGACACGTGGCAGCCTCTCATGGATCAGAGGATCTGGCGGACTAACTTTATCCAAACGCGATAGTCGAGGGACTGTCAACGGACATTTGAAAGTCAAGGGACTATTTGCCACCAAACATGATAGTCGAGGGACGATGTATTGTTCAAAGCCTATTTTTCAAAGTCCAGAGATCCTCACCGGTGATTTTAAAGTCGAAGGACTAAATGAAAGAAAATGAGATAGTCGAAGGACCCTCACCAGTAATTTTTTAGTCGATGGATTAAACGACAGAAAACGTGATAGTCGAGGGACTAGACAGTTATTTAAACCTGTAATAATATCTACAAACTTAATATTTCTTTATTATCATCTCTTGTTATGAGTAGTTTATTACTATATGTGTTTTATAATTCATGTATATACCATTACTTGTAAAAAATTAAAATATAAAAAATATACGAGTGAATTTTTTTTAAACTCTAAAGTTAGTAGACAAAATGTCAAGCTTACAAGATTTTGAATTTTTAGTAATTTGATGGTTGTTCTTGGACATATTGTTTATTGTTAACTAAGATTTATATATAAACATATGACGATGAATAATAGATTATGTAGTTGGATTTAATAAATTTTTAAAAAAACATTAATTTCTTTTAAGTTAATGTAAAATAAAAAAAATGATTTTTGTATTGTGATCCAATTTTTTTAGATTTAGATAAATTTATATTGATTTCGTATTCCATTCTACCTTCCAAATATATAATTAAATATTTATTTTATAAACTAACAAAATATTAATAATTAATTAGTTTACAAAGACAAATTTAAGTCGAATAAAATGAGATATAAGAAAATGAAAATAATATAGTTTCTTTTTATTGGTACCACTATAATGAAAATGTTTGATACAAAAATAAAAATTGTATGATTTCGTTGAATTTTGGAGAACATGTTTATTACTTATAGGTTTTAATTTGGACGATTGGATTGTGATATGATATAACGATTCGAGAGAAATTATTACTTGAAAAAATTGTGTTTTAGTGATATTCTTCACTTTTGATTCTCTTGTTTTTAATCTAGTTTGCTTGTACTTGTTGATGAGCTGTATATCTTTATGTATATCTTTATGAGATTGATTTGGATAACATCAACTTATCATAAATATAATTTTTTTAAGGTGGACTCTTGATGCAGACAGATTAGCGTTAGAGTTTATGAAGACAGACGATCACCCGAAGAATGCAGCGAATTGACAGTTTCGGAGCTCCTGGTGTCCGATTTTGACCCACAGCACCTTATTTTGAAGGGAACGACGCCACGAATTGATGTCACTAGATATTCTTATGACATATGGCGTTTTTTGGGCATTCAGAGTTGTTACCTATTTTATTTCAAATTTTTATTATTTTAGGGCATTTTTGGTATTTTCGTATTAGGGTTTTCATTCGAACCCTTATTTAAACAGACTTTGTTTACTCTGTAAGGGAGTTGAATTTTGATAAAGAAAATTAGGGTTTCCCCTATAATTGGTTTCTCTGCGTTTACTCTGTATCAACTCCCCTAAATTCGGTGATTTTTTTTACTCTTTATCAAAAATGGTCTTTCATGTAAAGTATATCTCGCGTGTTATTTAATAGTTAACTATATTTATGTGATTAGCTTTGTCTTTTAGTTAGTTAATTTAAATCATTGGTGCTGAATTCAATTTATTATTTGGTTGAATGTCTTGAAATTGATATTGTGGACAATAAATATATTACTTGTTGGATCTTATAATTTGTATAAGAGTTTGTGAAAGATTTTAGAGACCGATTATGAAGGATATGTTATGTTGTAAATATTTATTTTATTCGATGGAGCCTATTAAAGATGGTTTATGGTAACTCTACTAAATTTGTAAAACCGCAAGATTAACAAGAAAAAGATTAGGAGAAATTAAAAAGAAAGGCTATAGATTCTATTTGGCAATGAGTTGATATTAACATCTTCAACCATATATATCAAGAGTTCGCCCCGTATTATCTTTGAAAGAAATTTGAAGGTCTTTATGAAAGGACGACCACTCATAACAAACCTTTTTTAATTAAGAAATTTGTTATTTTGAAATTTAAAAGTAGATAGTCACTTTGTGAGCATCTCAATGACTTCCATGATATTAATAACAAGTTGTTTATTATGAAGATTGTTCTCGATGATGAGTTGCATGCTTTGTTCGATATCATTATCTACGAGATCTTACGAATCAATAATTTGTGAAACTAGTATATTGTGGAACATAAGAACAAGTTGCGGATATAATGACAAAAACATTGAAGCTGGAGACGTTTGTTAAGTGACGAAGTTTAGTTGGAATGCAAGCACTAGTAGATTAAACTGGTTGCTATAGAGGCATATCCAGTTTAAGGGAGGGGTTTGTTGGAATTCATTTAATAATTAATTCTTATTATTATTATCTTATTTAATAATTAGACGTTATATGAATTAATATTTTAGACTTAATATGAATTAGTATTTTAGTTGTTACTATTCCGGTCAATAAAAACTATCATTTATTGGTTGGAATATGAAACGCTTCTTGTAGGCTATTTCAAGCCACTTTGTGTTGCAGTTTAATACGTTGTTTTTTATTATCTCTTCATATTATTCTTTCATATTAGAACAGAACAGAATCTTAACGATCCGGTTTATAGTTCTACTCTAAAAAATCAAAAGTGATAAGAAACTGAACCGGTAAAGTCGATTCGAAGCCGAGATGATAAAACTGATAAACCTATAAAACCGATGCAGAATCAAACTTATAAAATCGCTAAATCGGTAGAACTAATACAAACCATAATAATATAACTGAAAAACCATTAGAATCAATAAGACCGGGAGATCCGATTGGTTTGTTATACATTACATTATTACAAAATTACTAAACAAAGACCAATTTAAAAAATGTCAAAAATTATATTTTAAACTTTAAACTTGTATATCATTTTTTATATTAAAAATATGAAAATGAAGTTAAATTAAATTATTCTATTATTAAAAAAGGTTATTATCTAAACTGAAATAAAAGATGGGACGAAATCTAAAAATTAAATCAAAATGGGATCGAAACAAAATGAAATCAAACTAAAATAAAATAAAAATCAAATCAAATCGTACTAAACTATTATGTCTGGTTGAGTTGTTTAGCCTGCGCATATAATATATTTGTATGTCTTATAATTATATTAATATTGATTCTTCTTTTCTTGGCTTATCATTATCAGCGTTTGGAATTGAATATGGAAATGTCCATAATAATGGGCTAGCAGCTTCAAATATAGTTAGTAACTCTTTAAATGTATCAATGCAAGCAAAAGTATGGACCTCATTATGCACCAAGTATTCACTAGATAATATATCCATTTCCTGTGGGAAATAAGGTACTTGTTATGAAGCTTCAACTTTTCATCATACTGAAGCATACCAACGTAGTTAATTTTTGGGGATCGCACATGATCAAAATTGGTAAAGTTCTTATATTTAAGTGCCTTAACAAGCATAACCATACGATTAGCTCGAACTGAATGTAACAAATACATCACCACCCACAATAGGCCCCACAACCTTCTCGTTATCATCGACAACAATAAAAGGTGGCAAATACTGATCGTTAACTTTTAGTTTCTACCTCAATGTCTTGATAGCTTCAACTACACTTTTGAACTTGTATGGGGCTTCAACGAGAACTTGAGCATCCCATCCTTGTTTCACAACTTTCCAGTCATTCTCGTAACGATCCAAAATAACATGCATGTGTTCTCCACCAGAAGTAATTTGTGCATAAACATCATTCGCACGCATATCCAAAAGTGCTCGAGTGTTTTGTCAAAGCCTATGCATGAACCGTTTAAAACATCACGTCCATCTGTTAAAACATGAGCATGGATTCTTTTGGCACCGCGTTCAATATATTCCTTTAACAACAACTGCAATTGATCAAGTATTGAGTGAGCTTCACGATCACTCATTAAACCAATAAGGTGAAGTGTTCTGTTTTCAAATGATTGAGAAATATGCTTAAACCATTCTCCATTATCGATATCCCCAAATTCAAAGGCAAGGTCACATAGCTTCGTACCTTGAGAGAAAATGCGACTAACACCAAGTGCATTATAGCCGAGTTTTCTGTTTTCCACATCATCATCAGTTGGAAGTCCGACAACTTTCTCGTGCGCTTTAACCAACCTCCATCTATCAAGGGCACCATTTTGGAGGGAGTTCATGGCTGGAGTTTTAGCCATGTGAATATCATTGTATTCATCAGGTTTGGCTTCACCCTATTCATTCAAAACCACCAATGCAATAACCTTTCCCTTTGGTAGCTTAGGATGATTCTCTAGCTTTCTGTTTACGGTTGAACTACCCCTGGTTTCTCTTTAAAGAAAATCTAAACTAGTATATGATGACAATTTCTTTCGCATCTCATTTTTTCTTGGATGAATCGAAGCCTTCAGTAACTCTTTCTTTATACATTGTGAATCACAGTATAGTTAACTTTGATGTATTTCCACACACGACGCTAGGATTTTTCGCAATACAAGTTCTGTTAAAAACAAATTCTAGTGTTTTAGGTGCGAAACTGGGCTTCATATTTGAATTAGTAATATATGATCTACGAGATTAGGATTGTTGAGTTGTGCAACTAAATATTATTAAAAATGTGAAACTTAAACATTGTTTGTTTTGCAAAATTATCATATTTTGCACATGGTCTCAGAATCTGTACTATTTGGAAATTTTATAGTGATATTTATCACATTGCTAAAATTATGTAGAATTTGAGAATGAACAAAGTTATTTCTCCATAATGATGACCAATAGAAGTAGCCATTTCTCTAATTTACCGATGAATTAGGTTTAACCATTCCAATACAAGTCTATTGGTTTTATTATGGCCCATATATTGGTTTGGAATTGTGGTAGCAAGATTTACATGTATTATTGATTTTAGATCCTTATTCTTATCGTTTTTGAATCTAGGTCAAGAATACAAAAATCTACACCATTACTTGTGAAATATAATGTGTTATAAATGTGAAACATTTTATAAATTTTATATGAAATATGTAGTATGTTTGATGCTAAACAAATTTGAAATGATATATGCAAAACCCGATTTCGTATTTCACTACATATGGGATACATAACACTAACTATTTCGCCAAAATAATGACAAATTATATTATGTCATTAAAACCACCGACGTGTTGGTTGTTTTATGATTAATTTGTTGTTTTTTATATTGCGGTTGAAAAATTTATGTAATTTTTTTTAACTTTAAATGCTCATTCGTTTCATTTTCTATCTTAGAACATAAATATGGAATCTAGTACAATTATAAATGTGAAACCTTAAATAAATCATACGTGAAACATTTGATACACATGATGCGAACCCGAGGAGAAATTATATATGTAAAATATGAGTTATTTACTTGACCACATTGATGACGGATAACATTAATTATTTATCCAATGTATACTTATGGTCAACTATTAACTACTTTTCTAGTTGGTTTTGTTAGGATCCATATCTTCTTTTGGTATTGATGTAGCAAGATTTATATGAAATATTGATTACAAATGCTTGTTCTTATTGTTTTCCAATCTATGTCACAAATACGAAAACATATGATATTGCTTATGAAGTATAAATAATTATAAATGTGAAACCACGTTTAAATTAAATGTGAAAGCTTGTAGCATGTGTTGATGTGAAACAATAAAGCAGTGATATATGTGAAACCTGATGAGTCCGAATATTGCTACCTCTCCGGACGGGGACAGTTCGGATTAAGATCACCAGACCAGACAGGGTAGTTCGAACACCTTACCCATTGGACTGTTCGAACAAGGACTAAAGTACTTAAACACCTAAACACTTCTTGACTAAGCTGCTTGCTCTCCTACTAAGAGCTCATGGGTCCTTGAACATGACCCGGGTCCATTAAACATGACCAAAAAGTCCATAAAGCCCAAATACAAAGGTATAAATACCCAATCACCCGCATTAAATATGGGTAATGAAAATAAAATATAACCAGGCTGCTTAATTCTCCCTCTACTCTCTACTCAAACATTAAAATACCTCCACAAACTCTAAACAAATTATAAATTTACCCTCAGACAAAAATTAACCACACCAAATTGGCGACCACAGTGGGAGGAGAAGGTGTCTGAATCGAGCATTCGAAACCAACAAGAAAAGTCAGTCCGAATGAATCTGGACGCCCCGGAAGTACCACCAGCTTTGCTCGAAGTGGTGGGTGAAAACGATGAATACACCATCGAAGAGCGTGATAGATTAAAGGGCGAGATAGAATCTCTGAGGGTAGAAAAGGCTAAGATGGGCATGAAAGAAAAATCAAAAGCATCAGTTGCTCATCATACCGATAACCCTAGAGAGCATGAGCCTTCAAAGAGTCATGTGAGTACCAAAAAAACTCATGCCAGCTCCAAGAAGTCTCACCGGTCTAAGGTATTGGAGAGTTCTGACTCAGACTCAGAGTCTTCTGATAGCTCCTCGGATGAGGAAGGTGTTGAAGAATCCTTGTCCTCTAGCAGCGACGAGGGCCGAACTAAAAAGAAGTAAGAGTTGATCAAGAAATATTCAAGAAAAAAGGATAGACATGGGAAATTGAAGAAGAATATTGGCAAAGGGTTATCTCACACCCGGAGGCATGTAGACCGGATGCTGATGGATCCTTTTGCCTTCCACGATGAACCAGGTATCTTTGCAACTCCCAACGAGGATACTGTGTTCAGTCGTGGCCGAAATTGGAGACAATCTCCATTGTCTTCCAAAATTCTGTCTGGAAACCTCCCTAAGATTTTTAATAGCACTAAAATGGAAAAGTACGATGGCAGTACTGATCCGGACAACCATTTGGAGAAATTTAAAAACTTTATGATGAACTTTGATGATGACGACAAGCTACTTTGTAGAGCATTCTCCCAATCCTTTACGGGGAGTGCTCTAAAATGGTATAACAGCCTACCACAAGGCTGCATCAAGAATTTTGATACCTTTTGGGTGGCCTTTCGAAGGCAGTTTGTTGGGAGTAAAGAGTTGAAGAGCAACGGGGACACAATAATCCATTGTGCCCAAGAACCGAACGAATCATTGAAAGAATACATAAGTCGTTTTGTAAACACCAGGAATGGGTTGGCTGATTGCTTCGAGCAAGTAGCAATAGCATCCTTGAGACAGGGCTTAAACCCTGGGAATTTGGCTGATTCGGTGACCAGAAAGAAAGCCATGACTTGGGGAGGTTTGCTGAATCAGGTTGGAAAGCAGATTAACGTCGATGAAACAAAGAAAACTAGGGTGCACAGGCAGGTGAGGTCTGCCCCGGTTGCACCAAATCCCAATCAGAATCAATCCGGGAACAAAGCAAAGGAGACTGGACAAGGGCATAGCAGGGCTAAAGCTCAATCTCAGCCAGTTGCACCTGCTCAGAGTCAACAATCCAAAAATAAGAGAGGACATTGGGTTCAACCGGAGTGGTTTGCAGAATTGAAAGAAAGTGTGGCCACCATTTATGATAAAACAAAGGAAGAGGCACACTATAGAAGACCGACCACACTGCAATCTCCTAGAGAACATCGTAACAGCTCTTTCTGCCAGTATCACAATGATACTGGCCATACCACCGATGATTGTATAGCCTTGAAACAAGAAGTTCAGAACTTGATTGAAAGGGGACAGCTGGGGGCATATGTCAAAAGAAGAGGAGGTAATAGGCCTGACCATACTCATCGGGTTGGTCCAAGCAATGCTGCTCCGGAGGGAGCTATGGTTATAATCGAAAGGTTTGATGTGGAATCAGAATACTTGGATCCGGATCCAACTCGAAATAGAGTGGGTGCCATTGAGAAATGTTCTAGAACAGTCTCCGGGCTCATTAAGCTTTTTGAGTCAATTACAATTTTTGGAAGGGATACTATGACAGCTCCTACTGCTTCTTCGAGGAAGAGGCACATTCATACTTTAGCTACCCAGCTAGAAAGAGGCATGACCTCCTATCAATCGCAGATTCCATTCCCCTTCATTGTTTTCGATGAAGATGACTTAAGAGATATAGCTGGCCCTCATGAAGATGTTGTTGTCATAGGAGCATCCATTGGGGGAAATGACACAAGACGAATCTTGGTGGATACTGGAAGCTCAGCGAATATCCTCTTCTTAACCACTTACAAGAAAATGAAAAATCCAGCCGTAATTCAGCGTTCGTACAGATCAATTGTGGGCTTTACTGGCAGCTCAGCCGATGTGATCGGGGAGTTCGAAGAGGAAGTTTTGTTGGGCAAGGGCCCTTTCAAGAAGATGGTCAGGATACTTTTTATTGTGGTAGATTGTCCCACTTGCTATAATGATATTTTAGGGAGGTCTTGGCTCTCTAGGATGCATGCAGTGGCTTCGACAGTCCACCAATGTCTGAAATATGCTGTTCAAGGACAAGTGGGAGTTGTCCGAAGCAGTCAAAAGGTTGCAAGAGAATGTTATGCTACATCCCTGGCTCCCCGGACGTTGGGAGCAGTTCGTATCAACGAGCAATAGCAGTTTGAGGGGCTTTCTGGGGGTGAGGGTGAAATTGATGACCCCAGAGAGACCCCTGGAGTATTGATTCCAGTTGAAGAAGTTGAAACACATTCTTTAGAAGAATGGAAAAGTGTCAAGATAGGGTCTAAAATGCCACCCGACCTAAAAAATGAGATGTTAAAATTTTTGAAAAGCCATCAGCATGTTTTTGCTTGGTGCAATGCTGATGTTACTGGGGTTCCAGCAGATGTTATATCACATCACCTATCTGTCCGGAGAGACATAACACCTGTGGTTCAAAAGAGAAGGGATTTTTCCAAGGAAAAGGCTGATGTTATTATGCAAGAGGTTGACAGGCTCACAAAGATGGGGCATATCAAGGAATCTCAATATCCTTTGTGGACTGCCAATCCGGTCTTGGTAAAAAATAAAAATGGAAAGTGGCGTATGTGCATTGACTTCACAGATCTCAATAGGGCTTGCCCAAAAGATTTGTATCTAGTTCCCCGGATTGACCAGCTAGTAGACTCCACCTCTGGGAATAAACTACTATCCTTTATGAATGCTTTCTCCGGATACAATCAGATTCAAGTAGATCCGAAAGATCAGGAGCATACCACATTTGTCACTGACATGGGTCTTCATTGCTACAAGGTAATGTCATTTGGGTTGAAAAATGCTAGGGCTACTTATCAGAGATTGGTGAATAAGGCCTTTGTTGATCAAATTGGAAGGAATATGGAGGTGTACATCGATGACATGATGGTGAAAAGTGTGGATGAGCAATTGCACTTGGCTGACCTCCGAGAAACTTTTGCTAACTTGGTAAAAGTGAATTTGAAGCTAAATCCAGAAAAATGTGTGTTCGGAGTGCAATCCGGGAAGTTCCTAGGTTATATAATAAGTGAGCAAGGGATACAGCCCGATCCGGACAAGCTTAATGCTCTATTCCAAATGGAGCCCCCTCAGAATATTAAAGAAGTGCAACGATTGACAGGGAGGTTAGCTGCTTTAAACCAATTTATCTCAAGGTCATCAGATAGATGCGCCCCGTTTTTTCAAACTTTGAAGGGTGCAAGGGGATTTGACTCGACCTCACAGTGTGATGAGGCCTTCAATGAGATTAAGAAACATCTGTCCTCCTCCAAAACCTTATTTAACCCAATTGATGCAGAGACACTCTTCGTATATTTGGGAGTTTCAAGTTGTGCTATTAGTGCTGTGTTGGTAAGAGAGGTGGATAACTACCCCCATCCCATATACTACATCAGCAAGAGCTTGATAGATGCAGAGAAGCGTTATTTGAAACTCGAGAAGTTAGCGTTGGCCCTGGTAATAGCTGCAAGGAAGATGAGGCCTTATTTCCAGGCCCGTCCTATTATCGTCCGGACATCTTTTCCTTTGAAGAATGTTCTCCAAAAGGCAGACATTTCAAGTAGAATGACTAAGTGGTCGGTAGAATTGGGGGATTTCGATATAGATTTTGCTCCCCGAACAGCAGTCAAGGCCCAAGTTGTGGCTGATTTTCTAGTTGAATTCCACTCTGACAGAGATTCGGAGCAGACTACTAAGATGAAAGACAAAAAAGTCTGGGTCGTCCGGACGGATGGTGGATCCAGCACTATGGGATGTGGTGCAGGGGTGTGCTTGACTTCTCCGTATGGCGACAAAATGTACCAGGCTATATGTTTTGCTTTTAGGGCTTCCAACAATGAGTCTGAATACGAACCAACTATAGCTGGTTTAAAGTTAGCTTATATTTGTGGAGCCAAAAGGGTCAAGCTAATGAGTGACTTCCAGCTCCTTATCCACCATGCTTAAGGTCAATCTGAGGCTAAAAAGGAGCAGCTAGTGAAGTATTTACTTCTTCTTAAAAATGAGGCACTGAAGTTTAAAAGCATTGTTTATGAGCATATACCCCGGACAGAGAATGAATTAGCAGATTCACTGGCAACCATAGCTTACACAGAATCATATCCATGGATCCATGTACTGGAAAACCCCTCCATCCAACTTAATGTGGGTAAAGAGGAAGAAATTTTTGAAGTACAAGTGAATCAACCTCAGGATTGGAGATTTCCTCTCCTACAATACCTCTCTGATGGAATTTTGCCTCCGAATAAATTGCTAGCGAGAAAAATGAAACACAGGGCTCATGGCTTTATCATACTAAGAGACATTCTGTATAAAAAGTCTTACAGTAAACCTCTTCTGCGGTGTTTGGGAGATGATGAGTCTCAAGTAGTCCTCTCTGAATTGCATGATGGTGAATGATCAACTCATTTTGGATTCAGAGCTCTAACAAGGAGAGTTTTACTGGCCGACTACTATTGGCCATCTATTATGCAGGATGCTAAAGAGCTGGTAAGAAGGTGTGATCCATGCCAGAGATATAGCAATGAAATTCATGTCCCAGCCATCCCTTTAGAGTCGATTTTTGAGCGTATACCTTTTTCTCGATGGGGGTTGGATTTAGTGGGCCCTCTCCCTATGGCGTCCGGAGGGCGCAAAACAATAATTGTTGTTATAGATTACTTTTCGAAGTGGATTGAAGCAGCCCCTCTGGCAGGAACAACATCAAAAGTTGTAATAAAATTCATTTTATCCAACATCTGTTGCAGATTTGGTGTTCCACAAAAGATAACGACAGACAATGGGCCACAGTTCGACAATAAAGAAATGGAGAGTTTCTGTGCCTCAAAGGGTATACAACATTGTTTCTCTTCGCCTTTCCACCCACAAGCAAATGGTCAGGTTGAAGTGGCTAACAGAACTATACTGTTTGATTTAAAGAAGAATCTGGAAGGAGCTACTGGGAAGTGGCCTAGTTATTTACAAGAGGTCTTGTGGGCCTACCGGACAACACCTAGGGCTGCAACGCATGAGTCACCCTTTGCTTTGGTCTATGGGATGGATGCAATAGCTCCCATAGAAGCAACTCTCCCATCATTTCGGGTTCACAACTTCTCCGAATGCGCTAACGAAGTGACCATCAGAGGTCAACTTGACCTGGTAGAGGAAAGACGAGTTAAAACTCACCTTAGAGCTGCACACTATCAGGGTTTGATGAGAAGCAGATTTGCTTCTAGAGTTAAAAGAAGAGATTTCCAGCCGGGGGACAAGGTATTAAGGAAAGTCTTCTTACATACTAAAGAAAAGCTGCTCGGCAAACTAGCCCCAACTTGGGAAGGACCTTATATGGTTGTTGAAAGGCTTAAACCTAAAACATATTGGCTAGAAGACAAGGATGGAAGAATTTTGACCCACCCTTGGAATATTGAACATCTCCGGATGTACTTAGAGTAGCGTCTATGTAAATATTTACTTGTTTAAACATCCATGTAAATATTTGGGGGCATACTCTTTCCTACCTTGGTGGCGCGGGGAGGTTTTAATGAGGTGTCCGGGCTTTTTAATGAAATTTGATGCCTTCTTAAAAAAAATTCCGAAATGTTCTTACTTTGTTTTTTGTCACACCATCCGGATTGAAGTAAAAGAATGATGACCACTTAAACATTTGTCATCGGAGAGCTTAAACACTCTCACTTTAGGCTATTTTATGAAATAACTAAGGGCTATTTAAACACTAGCCACCAAAATTGAAACAAACTATGAAAGGATGTGAAAATTGTGCAAAACAAGGATATTCATTGAGATGACTTAAGTGCCTTGGTCTTCCAAGGACTTTTAAATTGTCAAACAAAGTAAAGGATGTATCCGGTCAGATACCGAACACATTAACAAAAATAGTGCCTTGGCCTTCCAAGGACTTCAGTTTAGATAACATGAAAAGTGAAAAAATAATTCATAATTCAAGACTGAGCCTTTGAAGATGGCTCAGCCTCATCCATCTTCTTCTTCCCCTTAGGATCATCTTTCTCTTCAGGAGGGCCCTCCCCGGCATTTTCTTCTGCCTCGTCAGAAGAGGAAGCACTGGAGTAGTCATGCAAGTCTCTGTCAGCCATGGTGTGGAAGGGAAGGTCTTCGTACTCTACGTGAAGCCACAAATCTCCCAAGTTCCTCTTCGGGAACTTCTCATGGAAGAGCATGACCATGTCTGATTTCACCTTGGCATACATTTCCTCTTGAGTATCTATTACGTTGTTGGCATAAGCATCGATCTTGGCTTGGATTTTGGCCTCTTGCTCCCTTAGCAGATCAGCTTTCTCCTTTGCAGCCTCGAACACTGTGTTCTCGAGTGCAATCTTGTCATTTGTCAAGTTATGAATGAATTGATCCTTGGCCTTGACCTCCTCTTTTGAAGAAGTGAGATCCTTCTCTACTCCGGACAACTTCTCCCAGAGCTCTTTAATAGTATCTTCCAGAGTAGCAACTTTGGTGGTCCACCCCTCATGGTTCTTTTTCAGCTCCTCGTTCTCCCCCTTTAGAATGTCAGCATGTTGAGTGGCAGTGAGAAGGTCATCGGACAGCCTCTCCTTATCAGACTTAAAGTCTTTGATAATGTCTGCCTGACTTCGAACTTGCTTCTCCAATACAAGCACCGGCTGAACACTACTTAATATAGAGTGAGCTATAATGTCCCTTTCACTTGAAATAGTAAAAGTCTTACCATTAAAAGTGACGGTGTTTGAAGTACTCGGAGGGAGGTAAGGCCCAGCAAAATCGTCTCTGGGAGATTGACAAAGTAGTCACCCAGCCCACCAAGACCAGTGATGTCAACCCCATCAATGCTAAGGCCTCCCCCTTCGACCTCGTCAGTTTGAAAGTCACCAGGGATCTCCTCTGCTTGTGTTGGATCAGTGGGATCAACATGGGGGAGAGGCTCCGGAGGCCGGAGAGAAAGTTCATCACCCTTAGAGGTCTTCTTCTTCTTGGCCTCCCTGTCCTTGCTTTCAGCTCCCCGTTTTCGGTCTCTTTTGGGAGCCCTTGGGGGTTTTGGGGAGTGAACTTCTTGCCTAATACTCTCCTGCTCTGCCACTTCTAAGAGAGCAGCATCAATCTGGCTTGGGGGTGGCCCCTCGGGATTTGTTGAAATAGCTTCCTCCACCTCAGCAGGGTCCGATCCACCTACCACTTTCTTGCCCTTCTTCTTCTTGCCCTTCATCTTACTCGGAGCCTTGGACCGGCCTGGCAAGTAAAGTGTCCCATCCGGTTCGTTTGTTCTCTTAAGGACGACATCCGGAGGGGGAGGAGTGGTGAGTTCTTCCCAGGACAAGTCCCTCCGGCGGCCAGTAGTGTTCCAGAGGTGAGACCTTGCTAAGTTGCCTCCTGTGAAAGTATCATGGAACCGGTTTCCCCAACTTTCAGCAGCCCAAGTGTTGATCTTGGTGCAAGTGATCTGCCCGGACTTTAGGTAGTCGTTGAAATCCTTGGGCAGTTATGCTAAGGAAAAGACAAGATCAATCAGTTTAAGCAAATTTGATAAAAGAAGAGATAAAGATATAAAATAGGAGCCTTACGATCACTCCTCAATCTGCTGGTGAGGAGACTTGGGTTGACTCCGGCTTTGATTTCCTGTTCTCCCAAGCACCACTTACGAACAGGAATTGAGTCCTTTAATTCCTCTCCGACTCTAGCAGGTCATCCACTGCTTTGAAGTTATCCCCCATGTTCAAGTGATAGAAGGGGATGTGGTGGTTTCTGCATAGACTGGCCACATCAGCAAACTCCTACATTGGTAGAGGGATCACGGAGAGCCTCGAAGTCATGATGCATGCCATGAGGGTGTACCAAGCATTGGGAATCAGCTGGCTTGGACAGAGCTTTATCAGATGAAAGTATCTGACAATCTCTGGGTCCAAGGGAAATCTGAGCCCCCAGTTAAACAGCTCCGTGAAGATAACTATCTCGCTCAACTTGCAGTCCATGGGGATTTCGGGGTCTATGGGGATTCTTATCTTCACGTTCTCTGGAATTCCCCACTTCGTACGCATCCGACGTAGCTCAGCTGTGTGGATGAAGGCGTAGTTGATCTTTTGCAGGGCAAGGAGATACTTAACATTGGCCTTGTGGAAACAAGGTCCCACCTTTCCTTCAAGACACTCCGGCAGGTCCGGATGCCTCAAGCACAACTTTTCCTTGCCTTTATCATTTTGGGCAGCAACAGCACTACTAGTCTGTCCGGAAGGTTCAGACTCAAATGGAGCCTCTTCGATAGAGTCCTCCATTATTTCCTCCATAATTGAAGAAGGGTTTTTAGTCGCAGTGGTGAGAGGGAGGTTTGGATTTGGCTCAACATGACTTCCGGACTAATGAGCTTCAGTAGTCTCTTGGTTCATGGCCTCCGGTTGGGGCTCTGATATAGACGTTTCTCTTCGGGGACTTGAGCCAGTGCCCTCCGGACCGGACAGCTTGTCCTTGGGTGCCCTAATGGGTACTTCTGACCCAGTACTACTGTCCTTGGCACCTGATACAGGGGTGCCCTTAGAAGCCTGCCCTTTGACCAGCCGCCTTTCCTCCGATCAACTAGCTTGTGAGGAGAGGTTTCAGCATCAGACCCCATGGCTAAAAATGGGGAGGGTTTTTTAAGGCTGGTGACTGTTAAACCTGGCTCAACGACGGGTTCCGACTCTTAAACCGAAAAACCAGAGATAATAGGGGAAAGACTGGTTTGAAACAATTTCTTCGGTTTAACACCCTTTGTGGAGGAAGAACCTTGGTCTGACTCTGTGGCTGAGGTTGCTGGTTTGCCAATGGGGGAAGTGGGTAAGCCTGCTGCAATGCGCCTTTCCCTTTCGACTTTTTGCGCCTTTTCTAATTCATATAGGTTGAGCCACCCGCCTTTGATCAGAGCGTTCCTAGCCGTGAACA
Source organism: Limnanthes douglasii subsp. nivea (assembly GCA_036936605.1). NCBI lineage: Eukaryota > Viridiplantae > Streptophyta > Magnoliopsida > Brassicales > Limnanthaceae > Limnanthes > Limnanthes douglasii. Next base: position 27,488,061 of record JAUPFV010000003.1, on the reverse strand, counting down.
TAAACAACCTAAGTAAGAATTTGTTTTTTTGAGAGAGAAAGCTTTGAAGGTTTGCAGAGTAAAACGAAAGTGATAGTGAAACAGTAGAAAAGTATTTCAATTTATAGTAAATCTCAAAAGGGTTGATTCCCAGGAGAATTCGAAAAGATTAGTAATGATTAAAAGACGGCGCTGATGTCACCTTCATTAATGAAGAGGTTGCTTTTCAAAGAAGGTGGGTGCGAAATTCAAGGTGAAAAACGGCTGAAACAACCAACGAAGGAGTGACACATGTCCCATAAACTCTAGCAGAAAACTGTTTAGATTCACAGAGCTTTTTTAGTCCGGATAAAGCCATGACATGAATTCGAAAACCTATCCGGGTAAAACTACCCCTGACATCGGACTATTTTTTAGGTTTTTGACAAAGGTATTTGAACAAACACCTAAAAAATGGGCTCCTGATGAGTCTGAATATTACTACATCTCCGGACGGGGACAGTTCGGACTAAGATCACCAGACCGGACAGGGTAGTTCGAACACCTTACCCATTGGAATGTTCGAACAAAGACTAAAGTACTTAAACACCTAAACACTTCTTGACTAAGCTGCTTGCTCTCCTACTAAGAGCTCATGGGTCCTTGAACATGACCCGGATCCATTAAACATGGCCCGAAAGTCCATAAAGCCCAAATACAAAGGTATAAATACCCAACCACCCGCATTAAATATGGGTAATGCAAATGAAATATAACCAGGCTGCTTAATTCTCCATCTACTCTCTACTCAAACATTAAAATACCTCAACAAACTCTAAACAAATTACAAATTTACCCTCAGACAAAAGTTAACCACACCAAAACCTACGTAACAAAGAAATAATTTTTGGAAACTTTAGCTTTTTTATGTTTTGGATTAGATTATTGATTAAGTTGATGGATTGTGTACCAAATGGGACAAACAAATGAACTTGAGGAGAGAATAAGCTGATACTTCTACACAACTTGAACAAGGGATGTTGATGGTTCTCAAGAACCGGGAACCGTACCGGAACCAAATCGATACGAATCAGACCGAGAACCGGATCGATTAGGAATCAAACCAATAAACTAATAAATCAATAAACCGGTAGAACCAATTAGGAACCGAACCAATGAAACCGGTAAATTGGTAAACCCGATAAAGAACCAAATCGATAAAATCAATAAACTGATAGAACCAATAAGGAACTGAACCAATAAAACCAATAAATTAGTAAAACTGACACATAATCGAACTGATAGTTACGATTGTTTTTTATTTAATTTAATTTTTATACATTATATTGTGAAAATTATTAGATAATGACCAATTAAAAAAAATCAAAGTATAACTTGTAAACTTTATTTTTATATCATGTATCTAAGTAAAATTTCAAAAATTTAATTAAAATTTAATTTAATTGTCTTAAGAAAATTATGTATTGAACCAAAATCAAATTGAACCGAAACTGACATAATTCGAACCAAAATAGACCTAACCAAAATCGGATCAAACAGAACCATAACCGGACCAAACCAGACTGGACCAGATCGTACCGAACTGAACTGAACCGAAATCTTAGCGGCCCAATTCTGAAAACTAGAACCGAATGCTTAACGGTCCAGTCCGATCTGAACTGATAAGCTTAGCGGTCTAGTCTCCTTCCGTTAATGGTATATAACACCAATATTACTCTAGCAATATGATCATCACATGTTCAACTCCAAAATACAAGTGCTACGACATCTGAGTCGCACATTGGAACAACTTTTAAAAAAGGAGCTAATTCCAACCGAAATACCACAGTTATTTATGTATTCTGAAATATATGTGAACTACAATATATGTACATGGCATGTAATATTAAAACTAAATCTTATATTTACGAGACATAATATATTATAGTTGTGAAACATATGGTCATATATGTGTGAAACTTAATTTTATGTTGTATGAGAGAACTATCATGCGGTTATATTCTCAGCATACCAGCTTGGTTTAGCATCCATCATAGTTGATATCATTTCATATTGTATTGCTTAACATTTATCATAGTTTGTATGGTTTCACATTATACGGTTTAACATCTATCATACTTGGTATGGTTTCTCATTATATCGTTTAACATCTATTATAATTTCATTGGTTTAACATATATCATAGTTGACATGGTTTCATATCTATCAAAAGGTCATATTCTTCGTAACCTTTGTCTTTTTTGTTTTTACAGTAAAAACATTTCTCAACAACATTTTATAGAAAAAAAACTAAAAACGAGCAAAACCCAAATCAATACAACATTTCAAATAAAAATCAAATCAAAATTAGATAAAATACCAAAATCACAAGTAAAACAAAGTCACAAACTCAGAAACAAGAACGCGTAGAAAAATCGAGTTATATGAAACAACAATAAAAAAAAATTAAACTTCCAAAATCGAATAAAAACAACAATCAAATTGATAACTATAAAGAAAAATATATGAACACAACAAAAAGAAACTAAGAATAAAAATAGAAGTATAAATGCTTCTACTTTATATTGTTTTCGTAGAGTGAGAAAGAAACACATTATTATTATGGAAAAATGTGAGTAAAAAATTTAAATGCTTTTAATAATTAAATTAGGGTATTTTGGTATTATAAAAGATAGTTGGGTCTTAGATGGTAAATAGAGAAGTTAAATGGGTCATTCTTAGAGATGTATGAAAACAATGGTTTTATGTGGATAATAGTTTGATTTTTGGGTCTTAATCGGTACTAAATCCATATATATATATATATATATATATATATATATATATATATATATATATATCCGATCAAACATATTTGATATATTCATCGATAAAATATCATAAAAAATCAAACTTCTATATTTTTTGTATGGAATAGACTACACAAAAAGTTAACCATTTGCTGAATCGCCGTTGTAACGAGAAATAAAGGTGATGACACTTCTTGGTTTTTTATGAAGTTGCATGCTGAATGCACTACATGTACGATTCAATGCGTACATGGTGTTCATTTATGATGATGTCTACACGAGGTCATGAAGATGTTTAAAACATTTTTAAATATTTGAAATTGGTTCTAAATTTTGGGTTTTAACCTCTTGAACAATGCTAGAGAATCGACATGGAGGGTGTTTTTATGCGTATTACTGATTATACTAAAAAAAATACGTTGGAAGAAATGGAGGTCCTTCTCACTAATCAAGTCGATACAAAATTTATTTGCATATAAATATTGATTTTTATATTTTTAAACAATTATATTGTATTTGTTTTTTTGTGTTTTTTCATCATTTTGTGAAATTAGAATTATGCCCTTTTGCAAAATCTAAACATTTTTCTAAACTGATAGTAATTATGAAGCATTACGAACGTTCCTTGCAAAATATTTAATACTTCTATTCCTAAATAATCATAGTTTGTTGCGAAATATTACAAATATTAAATGTTAAATATTATAGAGGTTATATGCGATAAATTATACACTTTTAGGGTGAAATTATTTGTTCTTTGAACTATAATGAAAAATTGATAGCATTCAGATGGTTTAAAAAAAATCCATAAACAACAAATCATTTTTTTGTTGTAGGATGTTTTTTAAGTTTTATATATTCATATTTACTTTGATAAACATATATTAAAAATGTATAAAAATACGTGGAAATTAAATATTTGAATAAAAATATCGCATAACAAAATTTAAATACGTATATTTTTTTCGAAAATTTCTAAACTCATCCAACCTCACAATTTTACTAACCCGTAACCCGAAACAATTTTTTTTACCATTCTTAATTAATTTCTTTTAAGATCAACTTTATAAAAGAAGGCATAATAAATTTACCCTAAAAAATTCATAACCTATACTAATTCGTAACGCGCTAAATTAATTTAGTAAACAAACCGATTTAGTTAAACTGAAATCCCATTTTTTATTATTGTTATAGCCTTATAGGGTAAATAAAACAAAAGTAATGGCCTGTGTTTCAGAAGAGAAATGCCACGTTCTCATATCATACCTACCATAGGTAGGTAAAAGTATTAGTGACAATGTTTTCATTGTACAAAGTTTCTTAGAATGTGAACCACCGGAAATACCACTGGTATTTTTTTTTTTTATAGCAAAGATCATATATTTGATATGAAATTCAAATTTGAGTACAAATTTTAGTTTTGGCGCCAATTCTCCAGCCAAAACCAAACAAAAGAAAAAAAAGCCTATTACAGCGTTTTCAGATTAGACTAGAATAGCAGCTACAACATCTAGAAGAGCATCAACAGTTCAAGCGAGCATCCAACAGCAAATTTCTAGATTAGACATGGCCAGCTCCGATGTAGACATACTTCGAGATAGCATCAACAACAAGAATGGCGAGCTTATCTTCTTGAACCTTCAAAAACGATTCCCGACTGCTCGAGAAACAAAACAGCAACTTCTTCGCAAGAAGAAGCTAAGGATCTATTGACAAAGTACAGCCATAAAGACCCTTTTTCAGGCATGATGAGGCAGCTACGAAGAGGTAGAAACTGTTGGGTTTATTAATCTAAACTTATTTATTCCGTTAGGGTTATTTATTTGATATTTGAAAATAGTTATTTGCTTTGATTTGGTCTTCCACGTAGTGAAGCGTTACGGGAGTTATCAACATTAAGTGCTGAAGCGTTACGGGAGTTATCAACATTAAGTGCTAAAGCGTTACGGGAGTTATCAACATTAAGTGCTGAAGCGTTACGGGAGTTATCAACATTAAGTGCCAAAGCGTTACGGGAGTTACCAACATTAAGTGCTATTTTTTAGTAACTGCCTTGTATGTGTTTTACTATTTAATCTTGTACTGCATTCATCGATTCAGACCAGAACGTTTTAAACTCTCTTGAGTGAAAGAAAAAATATTTTCTCTTCTAGTGTGAGTTGTGAGAGTGTTCTTGTAATATTTTTTTTTTTCAATTTTATCAAAGTTGTTTGTTTGTTTTTAAAAGAGTGTTGTTTTATTATTTTTCCGCCAACAAAGTGGTATCAGAGCCACAAGCTCTTTCCGAAATTTTGTTTTTAAATATTCAACATTTTGAAAAATATGGCGAATGGTGTATCATCCTTCCAAGTTCCAACACTCAACAACAACAACTACGATAATTGGAGTATCAAGATGAAAGCTCTCCTTGGAGCACATGATGTATGGGATGCCGTAGAAAAAGGGTTTGACGAACCCGAAGATGAAGCAAGCCTTACTCAAGAGGAGAAAACGACTTTCAAGGATTTAAGAAAGAGAGACAAAAAAGCTCTCTTCCTCATCTATCAAGCATTAGATGATGATGGCTTCGAAAAAATCTCAAGCGCATCTTCCGCCAAGCAAGCGTGGGAGAAATTACAAATCTCTTATAAAGGAGTCGAAAAGGTGAAAAAGGTACGTCTCCAAACATTAAGAGGTGAATTTGAATCCTTACATATGAAAGCGTCCGAATCTATTTCGGAATATTTTTCAAGAGTAGCAACCGTTTCTAATCAATTAAAAAGAAATGGTGAGAAGTTAGAAGATGTGAGAGTAATCGAAAAAATACTCCGCTCGTTGGATCCTAAATTTGAGCACATCGTCGTGACGATTGAAGAAACTAAAGACTTGGAGAAAATGATGATTGAAGAACTCCAAGGCTCATTACAAGCCTACGAAGAAAAGCACAAGAAGAAGCAAGAAATCACCGAGCAAGTCCTCAAACTAGAACTCAAGGACATGCATGCAAGTCAAGAGGATGATAGAAATCAACGTGGCCGAGGAAGAGGTAGAGGCCGCGGACGAGGTGGTTATCATGGACGTGGACGTGGCTGGAATTACAACAACAATAATTCCAACTACTACTACGAGAAACGAGAAAGCTCAACACGAGGTCGTGGAAGACGAAATCCGAACTCGAGGTATGATAAATCTCAAATCCAATGCTATAAATGTCAAAGGTTTGGACATTATGCTTCAGAATGTAGAGGCCCCAACAATAGAGTTGAGGAGAAGGCCAACTATGTGGAAGAGAAGACGGAGGAGAAAGATATGTTACTACTAACATACAAAACCACTAATGAAGGCCAAGAGAACACTTGGTATCTTGACACCGGTGCAAGCAACCATATGTGTGGAAAAAGAAGCATGTTCGTAGAGATCAATGAAGCCGTGAGTGGAAATGTCTCTTTTGGAGATGATAGCAAAATATCGGTGAAAGGAAAAGGTAACATTCTTATTCGTGCAAAAGATGGTAGTCACCAAATGATCTCAAATGTTTATTACGTACCTAGCATGAAAAACAACATCTTGAGCTTGGGACAACTTCTTGAAAAAGGCTATGATATTCATATGAAAAATTATAGTCTTTTTATGAGAGATGCAAAAGGAGATTTAATTGCTAAAGTTCAAATGTCAAAGAATAGAATGTTTCCTTTGAATATTCAAAATGATGTTGCAAAGTGTCTTAAGGCGTGTTACAAAGATTCATCATGGCTATGGCATGTTCGATTTGGGCATCTAAACTTTACAAGTTTAGAGTTATTGTCCAAGAAGGAAATGGTGAGAGGGTTACCGTGTATCAATCATCCTGACCAGTTATGCGAAGGATGTCTACTTGGAAAGCAATTCAGAAAAAGCTTTCCTAAGGAGTCAGAGTCAAGAGCCAATAAACCTCTCGAGCTTATTCATACCGATGTGTGTGGTCCAATCAAGCCGAGCTCTCTAGGTAAAAGTAACTACTTCCTTCTCTTCATTGATGATTTTTCAAGAAAAACGTGGGTATATTTCTTGAAACAGAAATCCGAAGTCTTTGAAGTATTTAAGAAGTTCAAAGCAGTTGTGGAAAAAGAGAGCGGAAATAAGATTAAAGCCATGAGATCTGACCGAGGAGGGGAGTTCACATCCAATGAATTCCTAGAGTTTTGTGAAGCACATGGAATTCGTCGCCGCTTGACAGTTCCTAGATCACCTCAACAAAACGGTGTGGCAGAAAGGAAGAACAGAACAATCCTTGATATGGCGCGAAGCATGCTCAAAAGCAAGAAATTGCCTAAGGATTTTTGGGCGGAAGCAGTGGCATGTGCGGTGTACTTGTCCAACCGATCTCCAACAAGAAGTGTTTGGGGGAAGACACCACAAGAAGCATGGAGTGGAAGAAAACCTGGAATTTCCCACTTGAGAGTATTTGGAAGCGTAGCTCATGTCCATGTACCAGATCAACAACGAACCAAACTCGATGATAAAAGCAAGAGTTTTATATTCATCGGTTACGACTCAAGTTCCAAAGGCTACAAGTTGTACAACCCAAACAATAAGAAGGTTGTGATAAGCCGAGACGTGATTGTTGATGAAGAAGGCGAATGGGATTTTGGATCTCATACAAATGAATTCACATTTTTCCCCCAAATTGAAGATGATGAGCAGACACCGAATGAGCAATCAGAAGAGGTTGCAACCACACATGCTTCACCAACATCGACTACTCATGAAGACTCACCATCTTCATCATCGTCAAATGGCAGTCAAAATGAAAGAGTTGTGAAACGTACAAGAAGTCTTAGTGATCTTTATGAGGTAACCGAACCAATGAATAACCTTACACTCTTTTGTCTCTTTGCTGATTGTGAGCCAGTGACATTTCAAGAAGCTGCACAAGAGAAACAATGGAGAGACGCGATGGATGAAGAAATTAGAGCCATCGAGAAGAATGACACATGGGAACTCACCTCACTTCCCAAAGGGTGCAAGACAATAGGCGTCAGGTGGTTATACAAAACAAAGAGAAATGCTAAAGGGGAGACTGAAAAGCACAAAGCGAGGCTTGTTGCAAAAGGCTATTGTCAAAAGCCGGGAATTGACTATGATGAGGTATTCGCCCCTGTTGCCCGATTAGAAACTATTAGGCTAATAATCTCGTTGGCAGCTCAAAACAAGTGGAAGATACAACAAATGGATGTAAAGTCAGCATTTCTAAATGGTGTCCTTGAAGAAGAAGTCTACATCCAACAACCATTAGGCTATGAGGTCAAAGGCCACGAAGACAAGGTGTTGAAGCTAAAGAAGGCTCTTTACGGGCTAAAACAAGCACCAAGGGCATGGAACAGTAGAATCGACAAGTATTTCCAAGAGAACGGCTTCAACAAATGTCCCTACGAGCACGCGCTGTATACCAAGATCACAGATGGAGATATTTTGATTGTGTGTCTCTACGTGGATGATTTGATCTTCACCGGAAGCAGCCCAAGCATGTTTAATAAATTCAAAGAAGTGATGACAAAGGAATTCGAGATGACAGACTTAGGGCTCATGGCGTACTACCTTGGCATTGAAGTTAAGCAGCAAAAAGATGAAATTTTTATCTCACAAGAAAGCTATGCAAAAGATATCCTGAAGAAGTTTAAGATGGAGAACTGTAGCTCGATAAGCACACCCATGGAGTTTGGAGTCAAAATATCCAAGCATGAAGAAGGCGAAAGTGTAGATCCAACATTATTCAAAAGGTTGGTGGGTAGCCTACGCTATCTAACTTGTACGAGACCAGATATTCTCCATGCAGTTGGATTGGTTAGTCGCTATATGGAATCTCCAACAACAACTCATTTCAAGGCTGCAAAGAGAATCCTTCGTTATCTGAAAGGTACAATCGACTTTGGATTACTCTATTCAATTTCTAATGATTACAAGCTTGTTGGATATAGTGATAGTGATTGGGGTGGAGACATAGACAATCGAAGGAGTACTACTGGATTTGTATTCTTTATGGGAAACATTGCTTTCACATGGATGTCAAAGAAACAACCGATTGTCACATTATCCACTTGTGAGGCAGAATATGTTGCTGCCACCACCTGTGTTAGTCATGCAATTTGGCTTAGAAATCTATTGAAGGAGATAGACCTAACACAGCATGAGCCAACTAAGGTCTATGTCGATAATAAATCAGCAATCGCCTTAGCCAAGAATCCAGTATTCCATGATCGAAGCAAGCATATAGATGTCCGCTACCACTACATAAGGGAGTGTATTTCAAGAAAGGATGTGCAAGTTGAACATGTGAAGACACAAGATCAAGCTGCTGATATTTTCACCAAGCCACTCAAAAGCGAAGACTTCAAACGATTAAGGAAACTACTAGGGGTCACGAGTTCTTCAGGCACGAGTTTAGATTAAAGGGGAGAATGTTGGGTTTATTAATCTAAACTTATTTATTCCGTTAGGGTTATTTATTTGATATTTGAAAATAGTTATTTGCTTTGATTTGGTCTTCCACGTAGTGAAGCGTTACGGGAGTTATCAACATTAAGTGCTGAAGCGTTACGGGAGTTATCAACATTAAGTGCTAAAGCGTTACGGGAGTTATCAACATTAAGTGCTGAAGCGTTACGGGAGTTATCAACATTAAGTGCCAAAGCGTTACGGGAGTTACCAACATTAAGTGCTATTTTTTAGTAACTGCCTTGTATGTGTTTTACTATTTAATCTTGTACTGCATTCATCGATTCAGACCAGAACGTTTTAAACTCTCTTGAGTGAAAGAAAAAATATTTTCTCTTCTAGTGTGAGTTGTGAGAGTGTTCTTGTAATATTTTTTTTTTCAATTTTATCAAAGTTGTTTGTTTGTTTTTAAAAGAGTGTTGTTTTATTATTTTTCCGCCAACAGAAACAGCATTCAAAACCAGCTCCAATACAACTGGTAGTTGAATGTAATATGAGTGGAGTTTATTTTAGTCATGTTGTAATTCTAATTTTCTTTATTTTTTATCTTTTCTTTTGAAACCAAAATAATCATGGATTATGAAGATCACGAAAACTCAATGGTGGAGCTTAACTATCCATTTCCGATTAAAAGCGGGCAGCGGGTTGTATCTGCAGGATCTTGTGATGGTTTGGTATGTTTAGTCTTATATTATAATAAGTGTATCTTATGCAATTCATCTACTAGGGAGTTTAGGGAATTACCACCCACTGTCTCATCCAAATTACACACACGTTACCACTATCCGGACTTTTTTGGATTTGGCTATGACTCTTCAATTCAAGATTACAAAGTAGTAATACGTTATCGGCTGGAAATGTATTGCACTTCACATTGATGATTACTTCACAGGCCCTGGTGCTCATTTGAATGGAAATTTGCTTTGGGTCTCTGAAGGCAGTGAGCCTGCCGAGGTAATTTTGTCTTTTAATATAAAAGATGAAAAATTCATGGAGGTTGTACCAGATCATGTAGAGCAAGTACTTCCTGTTGTATACAGTGGAGCGGAGAGATGGTATTTTCTTGCTCTTTGTTATAGTGCAACAGGTCAGATTGAAGTCGCATTGAACCTGTTGAAGAAAGTTTCAAGTTATTCTGAAGAAAGGCACAAAACCCATTTCCCTTCTTTATTGCTTGGAGCGAAATTAGGTTCTCTAGATGCTATGCATGCAATTGACGGAATAAATTTTGCTTGAAAGGTGCTTGCTTTAGCTAATGATCAAAATGGGCATATAATGGGTCAACCCCACAAGTTCCTTGGTGTTTGCTATGGAAATGCTGCAAGAATTTCCATATCCGATTCAGAGAGAGCTTCCTTTCAAAAAGAATCTTTGATCTCTCTTAATAAAGCTGCTCTATTGAAGGAGGATCCAAAAATATTATTGATTTTGTTTTTTTACAAACAAAACTAAATTGATGATTGATATTTTTAGAATTTTTTTTCGCAAACCTAGTTAACTCTACTCTAGTTCCATAGGTCTAAACAAGGTCACTGAAACATTCCTATCTCAAATACAAATCTAAGTCACATATGTTAACATTGTTTAGAAGCTATTGTTTTATATTGCCCAACTTTCTTATTTTTCTATTGGTGGTTAGATGATCTGTATCCGTGTTTTGCTTCTGCAGTTAGATTAACGTTTGTCAACGATTTTATTATGTATTTAAACCATCTTTTACTAAATGAATTGTTTTAGTCTTTTAATATTCCACTAACTCATTTACTACATTTTCTCTTTCATTTTTAATATTCATTCTCACCATTAAAGTTATGTATTTTACACTAACAAAGTGGTTACAGAGCCCTATTTTTAAGGGATTTGTGAGATTAAAATGGAAAGATAATTTTCAATCACTGCACCACCAGTCTTCGTTGGAGACAATTATCAAATGTGGAAAGTTCGTATTGAGACTTACTTGGAGGTTTTGGATATTTGAGAAGCAGTAGCAGAGGATTGTGATATCCCTTAACGTTCACTGAATCCTACTATGGAACAAATCAAAGCACATAAGGAAAAGGAAACAAGAAAATCAAAGGCAAAAGCTTGTCTATTTGCAGCTGTATCTCAAATAATACTCACATGAATGATGTCCTTCAGAACATCCAAAGAAATTTAGGATTACCTCAAGGATGAATACGAAAGAGATGAAAGGATTCGTGGAATGAAAGTCCTAAATTTGATTAAAGATTTTGAGTGCGTTTAAGAGTACTCTGACAGACTTTTCAACATTGCCAACAAGGTGAGATTGATTTGGTCTAAGTTAAAAGACTCAACAATTATTAAAAATATATTGGTCACTGTTCTAGAGAAGTTTGAAGCCACAATTCCTACTCTAGAGAACACCAAAGACCCGTCAAATATCTCTCTTACATAACTCTTAAATGCTTTACAAACACAATAGCAGAGAAGGTCCATGAGGCAAGAATGGTGATTGAATGACCCTTACCTATAAAACATCAAGACGATAATAGGTATACAAAGAATAAAAGTTTCAAGTTAATGAGTGGAGATTCACCTATAAATTATCAAAAGAGAAAAAAAAAAGATATAAAAAAATCCTAACCACATTGCCGCCATTGTGAGAGGAAATCATCAACCATACAAGTTTTGGAGCATACCTTATGCTAAATGTTCCAAATGTAATCAACTCAGACATGAATCTGTAATATGCAAAATGAAAGGTCAAATGCAAGAAGCAGATGCATAGATAGTTGATCAAGAAGAAGAATATCAGTTGTTTGTGGTCACTTACTTCTCAAACAGAAAATCGAGTGAGAGCTGGTTGATTGATAGTGAGTGCACAAATCACATGACCTATGAAAAAGAGATCTTTAAGAAATTAAGAAACATTGAAGTCAAGAGAGTGAAGATTGGAAACAATGAACACTTAGAAGTCAAACGAAAATATACAGTAGTTATAACAAGCTATGAAGGTACAAAGTTTATTTCATATGTTTTATTTGTACCTAAAATTGATCAAAATATCTTAAGTGTTGGTCAATTACTTGATAAAGGCTATAAATTTTTGTTTTAGAATAAAACTGTGTTTGATTAGAGATGCTACTGGAAAAGACTTATTCAATGTCAAAATGAAAAGAAAAAGTTATACTTGGAATCAATAGAGAAAGACTAGATGGCCTTTAAATCCAAAGCTAGCACCACTAATATTTTGCACGAAAGACTTGAATATTTTCATCATCGAGGATTGTTTCATATGAAGTCAAAGAAACTGGTTGAAAAACTCACAGATATTGATGATGACGTGCCTTCTTGTCGGGCTTGTAATTTTGGGAAGCAACATATAGAACCCTTTCATATACAAGATTGGAGAGTCTCAGGAAAGTTATAGATGGTTTTTATTAATTTGTGTGATCCTCAACAAACATCATCGCTAAATGGTAATCTTTATTACATCATTTTTATTGATGATCTAACAATAATGTGTTGGATATTTGTTTTTAAAGTGAACATCAGAAGTTGTTGGTGTTTTGGAAATATAAATCTAGAGTTGAGAATAAAAGTGGATGCTTAATTCATATAAGGTCTGATAATTGCAACATATTTTATTTATGTCAACTTATCATTTTTTAGTGTCAACCTATTAATCAAGGTTATCACCTTACTGACATGTATAATTTCTTTGGTTATTTTAATCCTTCTAATATTTAATTTTATGTACGTTGAATCTTTTCACCTTCGTTGTACTTACAACAAACATTTTCAGCTTGTGGTCACATTTATCTTCTCCCAATGGTTTTCTTTGATAACCACATCTTTCTCATCTTTATTTTCTAGTAATTCTATTTTTTTTGCATTTGTCACTCTCTTTTTTGTTGTCATGTTGTTTTCTTTAGTTCTAATGATGTAACTCTTCCTTTTGTTTTCCCACGATTCTTTTTTATTTGTTGCAACGACCATTCTTATCTTTATTTCCCCAACAGTTGTCCTCTTTGCTATCTTTGCATTTCTTATATTTTATACCCTCATTACTCTCCTCATTTTCACCCATCCCTAAATCTCATATTTGATACCCCAAAAATCTTGTATTCAACGCAATGACCTTCCTCCTTTTTGTTGCACCTACAATGCTCTTCCATTTTAATACACGTGCAGTCATCTTCTATTTATATACATATTATTTACTAAATTTTAAGAGAATCTCAGTGTTCATACTCCTCATGATTTGACTACACGAGAGTGTTATATGATAAAGATTAATTATATGTTTGAATATTGATTAAAAATAATAGTATAAGAATATGAAAATCAAACTTATTTTCTTAAATAATATTTTATATAATTAAAGTTAGTCAATATTTGTTATTATTGATTATCTTGTACAATATATAAAAAAGGTATTAATAAGAGAGACGTGAAAGAGAGGACCATCAAAGATGAAAAAAGGGTTGTTGAAACCCAACATTGGGAGAGAAGGTAGTGATGAATCATTTATATATAAAAAAACATATAATCCATTTTTTGATTTTCTATTGAATAACAAAAAGAAGAAACCAGAAAACTTACTGGTTTGACTTGTGCTCTCCATTAGCCTATATCTTCTTTAATTTAATGCAAACCTTTGATCTTTAAGAACAACTGATGAAGAACTGGAAATGGAAAGAGAGAAAGGGGGATATTGTTCTTCCAATTATAGAGATAACGGCTTTATCGACTGTTTTAGGTTTTGGCTGAAGAAATTCCAAAAATTTTGTCATCTATATATAGAGATTTACCACTTTAAGCCTAAAGTTGTAAAGCCCAATATATTTTTACTAGCTCGTGATCGAGGACCACAAACCCAATAGATTAACAAATCAATTTACCCCATGAATTATTAGTTCATGCTTAAGTATTGAGATTTGAGCCCTCTTCTTCATAGTTCCCAAATTCAACCGGGTTACCACACTTGGTCCCATATTATTTGTTTTATCCATAGGTCTAATTCAGTTAATTAAACAATTTAATCAAGTCAAATACTTGTATTTTCGATCCATAGATATATTAAACACATATACTCATTCTAATAATCTCTCACTTGGACCTCTGCATGTTACTTAAGAATACATATTTCTCTAGTGGGATCTCTGAATCCATTGTCAATGGGTGAATGGTACAACCCCATACATCATTGATAACAGTAAAAGACTAAAGATTTATTTCTTGTAATGTGAACAATAGAATGCAAGAGTAATCACAATACTGCAACCAATCAATTACTTTGACCAATTATAAAGTGTAGCCTAAGAGTAATATGGGCTGTTATCGTACATATTCACTCTTAATGGCTCATAGCTTTGGAGATCCAATATATATTACAAATATTAATAAATATTACCAAGCATATATATATATATATATATATATATATATATATATATATATATATATATATTGTAATAAATCTTAATATGCATAATACTCCAAAATAAAAAAATTAGATCATATTACAAACTCTCTCATTTAAATTAACAATCTTCTAAATCAACTACACTCATACTAATGGTGCGTCCGTGGTAAAACTTAGGCAAAATCACATTTGTTAGAGGACCTACTATCATGGATCTTATATCGATGTTCTCTATCTAAACTTTCTCTTTTACAGACATAAAACTTTATGACTATATGTTTGAATTTAGATGAGCTCTTGTTGCTGTTAAATTACTGCATGGCAGAATTTTTGTTGCAATACCTTGAATAATGTGCAACTCAATAGTAAAATCCTGCAGCCATAATGCCTAGTTTGATGCCTTAAAGCAAGCAAAAAAATTTGTTTTCATTGTGGATGATGTAATAAGTGTTTGTTGTATATTAATTCGTGATATTACACCTCTAACCAATAAGAATATATTTCCCAAATTTGTTTCTAATGTGTTCGTGCATCCACCAAAATCTGAGTCTGAATACCCAATGAACTTTAGGCTTTCCGACTTCCTATATGTCAACATGTGCTCCTTTCTTCTTTACAAATATTAGAGTACCATTTTAATTGCCTTCCAGTGAGCTATGAATGAGTTACTTACATATTTATATTTATCCAACGTATCTATAACAAAGGCAAGGTCTGACCTAGTAAAATTTGAGCATACATCAAACTCTCAACTAAAATAGTATATTGGACCATGTTCATTTCCTCAATTTCAAGTTTTATCTTAGGACGTTGACCTATATTAAGTTTGTCACCCTTTGCTATATGGGTAATTTACAGGTTTTCAATATGCCAATCTATAACGTTACTACATTTTGAATGTATACATTTTATGATAATCCAAGAATACCATGGGAAAGATCCTGATATATCTAGATTCGTAACATAAAATTGCCATCACCGAGATATTTTATATCAAAATGTGCAACTAATGTCATTATTGTTTAAAATGAATCCTTCGTTGATACAGAAGTGAAAGTCTCTTTAAAATAATTATATTCACACTCAGTATAACCTTTCATTACAAGACGTGTTTTATGTATTTTCACATTACCCAGATAATTATGTTTGGTTTTGTAAACACACTTACAACCAATTGCGTGTTTCCATTTAGGTAATGGAACAAGTTCTCATACCCCATTATCCAGTATTTGTTTATACTTTTCCTTCATAGCGTCGATCCACTTCCGAGAGTCAGAGCTTGTCATGATTTATTTTTTAAATGAAGGATTATCTACAATTTCTGCACATGACTCATCATGCTCTTGAAGATAAACTATAAATTCTTGACCTATAACATTCTTTGTTTTTCTCATGAACCTTCTTAAGGGAATTATTTCCTATTGTTGCACTTCTTGAGGAGGTAAAGTTTGATCATTACAAATGATGTTATTTTGATCTTCTAGTGGAAGATTACCTTGAGGTTACTTTTGTTCTAACTGGACCAAATTAGTTTCATGGTTAGAACCCTCAAGTGGAATATTAGTGTTATTCTGATTATTACTTTATTCTAACAATACCAAAATGATTGACATTAGAGCACCATCTTCTGATACGTGAGTATCCTCGTTAAAACCTTCTAAAGATTCTTCCTCAAAATCAACACTTGTTTCCTTATTTTTCCCCACGAACTCAACATCATCGAGATAATTTGTCTTTCCTGTTTTATATATAGTACTAGTGAGAGAATCATAAAAACTAATCCCTTTATAGTGTTCAGAATAACCTATGAAGAAACAACTAACTATTTTGGTTCCAGTTTCGTTTCCTCAAGTTTATAAGGCCTTGTGGTAGCGCCAAGCTACGAGATGGAACAGACTGCTGAAAATACAGAGAGAGAAGCGAACAATAGAAGATAGATAACTTTAAATCTAGGCCAGAGTAAAAGATACTTTAAAGAAAATCAAATTCTATTTAAAAAAGTCTCAGGCAAAACTAGGGTTTGAGAGCCTTTTATAAAATTGCTCGAAACCCTAGCCCAAAATTACAAATTTTTTCTTATGCAATAAAATAAAGCCCAGCCCAATTTCAAGCGATTGGAGCTGGATAAGTATTTTAATAAAATCTAACAAAAATAGGAAAACACAGAAAATTTACTAAAATAGAAAAATGAGGGTTTAAACGATTATATTTAGGGCATGGACTACGCTTTCGAAAATCGTTGGGCTTCTCGATGCGTTCAATTTGAGTGGTCGCATCACCTAATTTTGATATCTGGGCCCCAAATAAAGCCCGTTTCCGTTTGTCCAAAAGGGGCATATAGTCATGGGCTTTTGTAACTATATCATCCTCTCCTTCTTCGGAATAATTCGCCCACGAATTCTCAGTTTCATCATCCTCAACAGCAGTGGTAAATGGCACCAGGTGCTTCACGTTGAAAATGTTATGGGTCTTCATAGTCAAAATAGCCCATACAAAGTCCCCCACTGCAAATTCCACTAGGTGGCGCTTCTTATCGACGACAATCTTGTACTTCAGTGTTGTTTTCTCTAGGTGTTTGCGGGTGTTCTCATAGATCTCCCATAGATCAACAATGGCCTTCTCGACCTTATTTGTAACCTTATCAAGCGTTGGGAAAGCTAAATACATAGGACCCAGAGGGTTATAACCATAGACTACTCTGAAGAGACTATACCCAGTCCTGCGCTTCTGGTGCCTATTGTAGGCGAACTCAACATGATAAAGGCGGGAATCCCATGCTTTCGAGTTCTCAAAGACCTTTGTGCGTAACATGTTGCCTAAGGTTCGATTAGTTACCTCGGTTTGGACGTCTGTCTGCGGGTGATACGCGCTACTAAAACTCAGCTTCGTGTTTGTGAGGCGCTACAAACTCCTCCAAAAATGCCCCACAAACCGCGCATCACGATCATAAACGATATTCAAGGGTAGACCATGTAAGCGGTAGAGCTCACGAAAGTCTAAATTAGCAACATTCACAACATCTGTGGTTTTCTTGCAGGCAATGAAGTGGGCCATCTTAGAAAACCTGTCAACCACTACAAAAATAGAATCGTTACCTCTCTGTGTTATTGACAGCCTATAGATGAAATCCATGCTGACGCTTTGCCACGGTCATTCCGGTATTGGGAGTGGTAGGTATAGACCTGCGTTAGAGGATGTACCTTTTGCAACCTAGCAAACCCGACAACCAGTTACAAAACGGATAACATCTCGCCTCAAATGCAGCCAAGAGAATTGACTGGATACATAGTGAAGGGTTTGATCTCTACCCTCATGCCCCTCGTTGTGTCTCTCATGTACAATTAGTAACCTCAAACTGCCCTCAGGAACACAAAGTAAATTACCTTTAAAGAGGTAACCGTTGCTCACTGCAATATCGTTTCTCAAACCTGCGCTGACGTCTTCTAGAATAAGACCGAAATATGGATCGACAGCCAGTATATCCTTCATCATCTCGAATCCCGCAACTTCTCCTTCCATACAAATCATCATGCTGCGTCGGCTCAGTGCACCAGCTACGCGGTTAACTGTCCCCGAAGTATGCTTAATGGAAAAAGTAAATTGTTGAGTAAATGCTACCCAACGTGCATGGCGGGAATAGAGTTTCTCCTGACTCTGTAGATGCTTTAAGGCATCATGATCGGTGTACAGGACAAAGTCATTGTAGGCCAAGTAGGAACTCGAGTGCTTCAAAGCTCGTACAACTACATAGAACTCCTTGTCACAGGTGCTGTAGTTGAGTTTAGCTCCACTTAACCTTTCGCTGAAGTATGCTACAGGGCGGCCTCATTAGCTGAGTACAGCGCCAATGCCCAATCCGGACGCATCACAATGTAGTTCAAATCCTGTAGAGAAGTCAGGTAAAACCATAATTGGTGCAGTGGTCAGTCTTACCTTGATTTCCTCAAACGCCTTAGCTGCTTCAGGGGTCCAGTAGAATGCCTTGCCCTTCATACACTCTGTAATAAGAGCCATAACAGTGTTGAAGTTATGTATGAACCGTCTGTAAAAGGAGACCAATCCGTGAAAAGAGCGGACTTCAGTGATGGAGGTAGGAATAGGCCAGTCTCGCACGACTGCCACTTTTGACTGATCCACTGACAACCCATCTTTTGACACGACATACCCCAGAAAGACGACCGAATCTGTTATAAAACAACACTTATCGAGCCCTCCATAAAACTCCTCTCGCCTCAAAACAACCAAAACCTCGTGTAAGTGCTGGAGATGCAGCTCTTCCGTGGTACTATATATAAGAATGTTATCAAAGTACACAACAAGAAATTTTCTGATGAACGGGCGAAATACCTGGTTCATAACCCGCATGAACGTGCTAGGAGCGTTAGAAAGACCGAATGGCATTACCATCCATTCAAACAGAGCTTCTCGGGTCTTGAAGGCTATTTTCCACTCATCCCTCATACGAATAAGAATCTGGTGATATCTGCTCTTCAAATCAAGCTTCGTAAACATAATAGCACCATTCAATTGATCCAGTAAATCATCAAGGCGATACCTGACTGTAATTTTGTTGATAGCCCGACTATCCACACACATTCTCATTAAGCCATCCTTCTTTGGTGTTAATAGTGCAGGAACCGCACAAGGACTAAGACTCTCCCAGATGTGGCCTTTTGTCAACAGTTACTCCACCTATCTGTGGAGCTCTTCATGCTCTTTTGGGCTCATCCAATAATGCGGTCGGTTTGGTAGGCTAGCACCCGGTACAAGGTCAATCTGGTGCTGGATATCTCTCAACGAAGGAAGACCTGTAGGTAAAGTATTGGGAAAGACAACAAAAAATTCTGCTAATACCGACCGAACTCGCTCAGGTATACCAGCAAATGGACCAGTACTAAATTATTTAACCATCAAAGATAGACAATCCCTATTTCATGAGCATGTTCTATAAACGACTTTCAAGCTAGAAAGTTCTTACCCGACTCATTTGATACTGCAAGGGCAGGTTTTGGGGAAACCTCTCTAGTTGGTGTTAATATGAACCTCACATTATTCCATATAAAACTGTAGCGGTTCCTGCGACCATCATATATGACACTTCTATCGTATTGCCAGGGTCGGCCTAGCAACAAGTGACATGCATCCATCCTAATGATATCGCACCATGCTTTATCCCTATAGTTACCAACAGAGAAAGATACCAGACATCTTTTAGAGATATTTACCTCACTACCTTTCTTTAACCAGGAAAGTTTGTACGGTTTTGGGTGGTCTTCTGTTTTTAGGGCCAGCTTCTGGACAGCTTCTTCAGAGATAACATTTTCGCAGCTCCCTTAATCAATAATGAATTTGCATACCTTTCCCCCAATAGTACAAGTCGATTGGAAAATATTGTTCTGTAGCCAATCATCCCCATCACTTTTGGCTTTTGGCGTCAGACAGATACGTCTTAAAACCAATGCCTGACCAATATCTCCTCCTGTAACATGATCCTCTGGAACCTCATCAAAAATATCCTCTGGTTCTTCATCAAACCGTGGGTTACCCTCTAGGGAAAAATCAGCAGTGTCAGTGAACAGACCCCTCGATTGTTGTGGTTGTTGTCATAATTTTGGATATTGTAAAGCAACGTGCCCTAGTTCATGACAATGGTAGCACCGGACCTGTGAGGAAGTAATTGTGCGACTAGGGACCTGCAAATTAGAACCTGTACGCATAGGAGAAGCAGTTAGTACTCCTGGGTTAGGGCTTGGAACTGTCTTTTTTAGGAATGTCAATGGAGTTGTTCTGGCAGTGTCTCCTCCATAAGGCCTTCGTGAAAGGGCTTTCTCCAGATGCAGTGCGCGCTGATGTGCTTCAGGCACATTCATAGGGTCGAACATGTTCAGCTGATCCTGAAACTGCTGTCGCATCCCCCCTATATAGCGAGATACTAGCTGATCTGCTGAATCAGCAATATCGACACGGTTTTGTAGCTTGAAAAAATCGTTACTGTACTCGTCAACAGTCCTTGACCCTTGTTTAAGGTTTTGGAACTACTGATACATGATGCCGGCATAGTTGTATGGAAAAAACGCAGCCCTCAAGTGCTTCACAAACTTAGCCCAAGTTGCTATTTTTGGCTTACCTTGCCTTGATCTGGTATGCTTGAGCTGTTGCCACCAGGATGCACCTCGGCCTCGGAACTTAGTTGCAGCCAACTGTACCCGCTTTGCATCCAGAACCTCCTCGAAATCAAAGACTTCTTCAACTGAGGTGACCCAATCTAAAAAATCCTCCGGTTCGAGACCCCCATGGAACTCTGGGATCTCCAGTCTGTGTTGGCGTTCAGATCAGAATCTCTCGCTGGCGGCTGCTCAAAGACTTGGTCACGAAAGTCTTGTGGTGAATATTGACCCCTAACTTTTTCTCAGCGAGGAGCAAACGGATTCCGCTCGCGGCCGATCTCTCTCTCTCAGATCCCGACGGCTGGTTGCTCAAACTTGGAGCTCGAAATCCGTTGGTTTGGTTGTTCAACAGCCCGTGTAGTGCTTCTTGTACGTCTCTCAACTGATTTCCCAATGAGTGCATTTGTTCACCAACCTGGGATTGGAATTGACCGAATTCATTACGGTTGACCGATTCGGTGATCGGAAGAGTGGACTTCCCCCGAAAAGATCACTTTGGCGGCCTACCATTGTTACCCACGCCATAGGAACTTTAAATCTGATACCAATATGGTAGCGCCAAGCTACGAGATGGAACAGACGGCTGAAAATACAGAGAAAGAAGACGAACAATAGAAGATAGATAGCTATAACCCTAGGCCAGAGTAAAAGAGACTTTAAAGAAAATCAAATTCTATTAAAAAAAGTCTCATGCAAAACTAGGGTTTGAGAGCCTTTTATAAAAGTGCTCGAAACCCTAGCCCAAAATTACTGATTTTTCCTTATGCAATAAAATAAAGTCTAGCCCAATTTCAAAGCGATTGGAGCTGAATAAGTATTTTAATAAAATCTAACAAAAATTGGAAAATATAGAAAATTTACTAAAACAACAAAACGAGTGTTTAAACGATCAAATTTAGGGCTTGGACTTCATCACATAGTGATGCTTTCGAAAATCGTTGGGCTTGTCGACGCGTTAGATTTGAGTGGTTGCATCACCTAATTCTGATATCTGGGCCCCAAATAAAGCCCATTTCCGTTTGTCCAAAAGGGTCATATAGTCACGGGCTTGTGTAACTACATCACCTTGCCTCAACAGGAAAACCCCACACATGTGAATGCTTTAAATTGGGTCCAATAGTAGCCTCTTAGTGGTAATTATGTTGAGTACATAAAGGACACATTTGATGGCTTCCCCCAGAAAGATAGGAGTACAGTTGAGTGACTTATCATACTTCTTACCATATCTTTTAGTGTTCACTTCCGCCATTCATATAAACTATCCATGTGTGGTGAACCCACCATTGTATATGGAGGGACTCTGCCACACTTCTCTAGTTATTTTGCAAAGGTTCCTTGGTGTTGTTCACCCGATCCGTCATAAATGTCATAGTACTAACCACAACGGTCAGATCTAGCAGTGTTAATGTCATTGCCGAGTTATTTTTCAACTTTATTCCTAAAATATTTGAACTTGACAAATGATGATGCAGTGGAAATAGAAGAAGAATCAACGATAGATGAAACCCTAATTCAAGAGTAACATGATGAAACCCTAATCTAAGGTAACAAAAATTGAAATTTTCACAGATAAAAATATATTATTCCAAAAACATAAAATAACTTAAAGGCATATGAGGCGTTATATTAGAGCTTCTCCAAACCCTAAATTATAATACAAGGAAATAAAATAAATATTTTAAAATTAAATTAAATTAAATTAAATTAAATTAAAAAGGCTTTTATTTACACTTTCTCGACTACATCAGCAATGGCCTCATATATATCATCAAAAAGATAGAGGTCTTTAGAAACCAGAGAATTCTTCGATAAGTGATATAAATTACGGCTGCTCGTTCCATGATTCCTATGGAAACGGTCTGCAAAGCCGGTATGTATTAATTTTAAAACTTTATTCCCTTTATATGTACGTACTCTTTTAGCTTAGATTTGTTTCCTTTAGCTTAGACAGTAGCAATTATCTTCTGCAAAGTAACAACTAACAATATCACTAAAAAAGATGCAAATGAAGAAGATGATAACCCGTATTACTAACTAGGAACCGAAAAAATCGAAATATGTTCCCTTTGAAACCATAGAACTATTAAAAAACCAAAAGATCGAGCTGGAATTTAAAGAAAAATATGATCATAAATATAATTTTTTTTATTGTTTAGAAGCAAATATTGTCATAAACTATTTACAATTTTATTCGAAATTAAGTTTGTAATTTCGACGGTCTAAAAATTGTTGATTTTGGTAATAGAATGGAACATTTTGTATAAAAAGAAGAAAACGATTGTAGAAGAGAGAGAAAACACCCTAACAATTGTATAACAACCATGGCTTAAGGAGTTTAGGATGCTAAGTTGGATGGATGCTGAGTCGATTTGCTATGGTGGCTTGTCGACTCAGTATCTTTAGCTTTTATATATACTCAGAATCATGGCATCCATTATGGGGGACTGGAATTCAACAGTTGCTTGCTGCCGAGAAAGAAGCTCAACAAATTGTCAATGCTGCTAGAACTGGTAATTCAATACTTTATTTGAGATCCTCTTGGCTTAGTTTGCATCTTTGAAAATTTTGACAGAAAACAAACTAAATTCAGTTTCTCTAGTTATTTGGATTTATAATTTTTCAACTCATTTCACTGTATTCCCAACTTTTCCCTCTTTGTTATAATCGTATTTCGTGCCCCTACTGATCTTCAGTGTGATAAGAAATGATACAAAACATAGTTTCTAAAAACTTTTGCAGATCCAAACAGTAAGGTAAGGGTTTTGCAAGCTAAAACTTTCAGCCTAATTCAATGCTTAAGTGTTAGTTTCAGTCCACCCTGTATAAATAAGGCTGATTAATAGTTGTTTCAAAATTGGAGTGTTGTCCTGTCATGTTCAACAATTTCGCTTGTGATCTTATTACTTTGTCCGATAAAACCTAAAAGAATTTTCATCTAGTATTCTTCAGAGATAAGATGTTTGACGTCGTGACTTCGACTGAGTTTCCTATTCTGTTTTGAAGAAAAACTGGCAAGATTGAAACAAGCCGAAGAGGAGATTGCCGAATACCGAGCTCAAGTGGCGCATGAGTTCCAAAGAAAACTAACTGAAGTAAGTACAACACATCAATTGCTTTGTTCTTTTTGTTGTTATCTCAACAGAAGTGTGAAGATGCTAATATTTTATTGATCATGCTAATCCAATAAAATAGCGGAGATTTAGGTGCGAACGTGAAACTTCACGGCTGGAGAAAGAAACGGATGAGAAAGTCCATCACCAGAAAACAGAGGTTTCAAATATATCAAAGGGTGTGGACGGCATGCTAATGAAGCATCTGAAAACCGTTTGAAAGGCTTTAACTAAACCCCACCCGGATATGACTCCTAAACATTGGGCTACCAGTAAGATTCTAATAAGGGATTACTATTGTTCTCCTAACTAGCCCAAGTGTCGTTGTGTTTTGTGTGACTCTGTTGCATGGTCAGCCTAAATAATTTGATGTTTATTTTTATCCCCAACATTTGACAATTTTATTCAAGGCTAAAAGTATTTTAGTTGGTTTTTTTTATTTACAATTCTGTCCATCCATTTAGAAAAAAGCTTTAAATTTATCATAAAACTAAAATCTAAAAACCTTAGAATTTAAAAATCCAAACCTTCCGCCTATACAAACTTTAAATTTAAAACAATCAAATCAAAACTCTTTAAACACATTTAAAAAATAAATAAATATAAAATAAAAATATTATTCAACCATAGAGACAATAAACCTTAAAATTAAAATAATTTCGGAAAGTTCTGACCGAAATCCAGCCAACAAGACCGTCTCCCCTTTTATTGGTGGGAGTGTGCACTATTAGTAGATAGGTGTAATGTCTCCGGAGCCAATGGTTTTGTTGAAGGTACTATGCCTTTATACATTCGGCAGTGAATTTCAATACCTTTGATACCCACGACTAAAAGTTTGTTTTGTATATATATTTTGTTTTTTTTATTTTAAATCATGTAATTTGGATTGTACGAGGAAATCTATACAAATCGAACTAGAGTTGAGTTTGTATCGTACTGATGTATTTTTTTAGAATAACTTATTACCAACAAGAAATATGTATTATAGAACAGATAAAGAAAATTGAGTTTTATATTAAAATAAAGTGATGTTGCGCGTAGTATAGAGACTCTTCAACTATTCTTCAAATGCAAGAGATCCAGATAATATAAAAGGTTGGTTGACCCAAAAGATCCTAAAAAAAATTCAATCGTATAAAGACAACGTGGATGTCTACTCAAGGTGAAGGATAATTTAGTCACTCACATATCAATGATCTTTAGAGGTCATATGGGCGATGCACAACTTGTGAGAAATACTTTACGGATTTCTTATCTAACTTATTGAACCATGAAGTTAAATCATCTTGTAACAATGCGGAAGAAATACTTACAAGATGTAGACATTCTTTGATCTTCAGATTCCGAACTTGCAGCAGATGATCTTCGAATCTTTTGCTAGATTATGATCTTCTAAGAGATGACAACCAAAACCCAATGATTGATTCTCAAGGAAAAACCAATATGTTTTTCTTAAATGCACTTTTTTTCTCTTTGTAATTAATGTCGTGTCTTTTAAGAATGAGGAACTCATTCTTATATAGAACTGGAGTGAGAAAATGGTTCTTCTCTTTTAAGTGTCTGTAACTTCCAGAAAATTACTTAATGAAAACTAGTCCTTATTAAATTGCCACCCTTACGTACCATAATCCGGTATTATTTTGTTTTACAAAATAACCCCAAAAATTTACGTTTTGCTTAAGTTGTTTATTTATGAATTCAATCATTCACAGTATTCGGAATTAAACCTGGTATCTATACAATTACCTCCATGATACATATTTTATCTACTAGTCCGTTCTTTTCTTTATGATTACTTTTATTGGACTAATATTAACGATAGTTCGATACATCGATAAAACATGTGACGGTCCAACTTAATGGAGAAATTCCAACAATCTCCCACTTGGATCATCATATGCTACTATAAGATGCATCCACTTAATGAACGTTCTTAATTTCTATCTTCACATAGATAACCTTAACAATCCCGTAAATGACCATTAACGACATAGGACTAAAGTCATCATCAATGCATTTCAAGCCGCAAATAGATGCATCAGTAATCACGATATCGCAACAATCAACTACATGGATCTATCATGGTGCATAACATAAGAATAATATGAAATGTAATCTTATATATCTATTCTTAACTAGTCCCACTTAATTGGAGGTCTACTTACAGCAGAGTACGAATAATCAAAGATAAGAGCATACTGAAAACTTATATATAAATATGTTTGTATTAATGACCTTAAGTTCGCGAATATCATACTACAAACAAATTTAATAGCTTAATACAAACTCCCAATGAAACTAGAAATCCTCTAAGTACACAAGACCCATGTTAATGGTGTGTTCAATAAAAACTTTAGGTACTAATGCCTTCGTAAGAGGATCTGCTAACATCGAGTTTGTCCCTATGTCCTCCATACTGATTTGACCACTCTGTACTCTCTCTTTAACAGACAAGAACTTGATATCTACATGTTTGGACTTAGCCGAGCTCCTGTTACTGTTTGAATACTGAACTGCCGAGTTATTGTCACAATATAATCTAAGGGGTATTTCTATCCCCTCTACGATTCGCTGTCCCGTGACAAAATTTCGCAGCCAAAGCGCCTGATTGGATGCCTCGAAACAAGCAACAAATTCCGCAGCCATAGTGGAAGATGCAATGAGTGTTTGTTTAACACTTTTCCATGATATTGCACATCCCGCTAAAAGGAATATAATTCCTAAGGTTGAACGACGAGAATCCTCACATCCAGCGAAATCCGAGTCGGAATACCCTATGACCTCTAATTTATCCGACTTCTTATATGTTAACCTATGATGTTTTGTTTGTTGCAAATACCGGAGAACTCTTTTGAATGCTTTCCAGTGTTCCATCCCCGGATTACTTACGTATCTCCCTAACACACTTACCACAAAAGAAATATTTGGTTGTGTACAAACTTGAGCATACATCAGACTTCCAACAGCTGAAACATATGGAACCTTTTGCATTTCCTCAATCTCAAGTTTTGTCTTTGGGCATTGCTTAAGGCTAAACTAATCACCTTTTGATATATAGGTTTCCTTTCCTTTGCTGTTAGCCATCACATAACGTTGTAACATACTCTCAATATACGCCTTTTGTGATAAACTCAAAATTCTATGGGATCGATTCCTATGAATTTCAATTCCTAACACAAATGATGCATCACCAAGATCTTTCATATCGAATTTGTCTGAAAGAAATTTATTGGTCGTATGTAACAATTCCTTATCGTTCGTGGCCAATAATATGTCATCAACATACAGCACTAGAAATATGAATTTACTTTCACTGAACTTTTGATACACACAATCCTCCACTGAATTTATCTCGAAACCAAATGAGATAATAACTTCAACGAATTTGTGATACCACTATCGAGACGCTTGCTTGAGACCATAAATAGATTTCTTTAGTTTGCATATCGTCGACTTTGGATCACCGAAAACAAAGTTTTCAGGTTGTAACATATAAATCGTTTCCTCAATGTCTCCATTAAGAAAAGCGGTCTTTACATCCATTTGATGGAGCTCAAGGTCGAAGTGTGCAACTAATATCATGATTGTCTGAAAAGAATACTTCGAAGAAATTGGAGAGAAGGTTTCTTTAAAGTAAATCCCTTCACGTTGAGTAAAACCCTTAGCTACAAGTCGCGTTTTATGCCTCTCTACATTACCCTTAGAATCCCGTTTGGTTTTAAAAATCCATTTACAACCAATCGACTTCTTTTCTTCAGGTAATGGAACAAGCTCCCATACCGCGTTATCTTGCATTAATTTAAACTCTTCGTTCATTGCTTTAATCCATAAGTGAGAATCAAAACTTTTCATGGCTTCACGAACACTTAAAGGATCGTTTTGTGTTGAACCATAAAATTATTCATGTTCTTGAAGATACACAATATAGTCTGAAGATATAACGCTCTTTCTTTCTCTAATTGATCTACGCAGAGGCATAATTTCTTCATTTTGCACTTGAACTTCTTGAGGAGGTAGAGTTTGTTCTTCTTGAACAACTTCATTTTGCTCCATTGGAACAAAATACATAGGAGGAAGATTAACATCATCTTGAGAATCTATATGTTCTAACAAATCTGAAGTGATGATTGGCCTTATAATTACCATATCATCATCTGATACTATAGTATCATTGTTAGAACCTTCATGAATCTCTACTGATTCTTCCTCAAAATGAATGTTTGTTACTAAATTCTTCCCCCCAAACTCTATATCATCAAAGAATTTCGATGTACCCGTCTCAAATATATTTCTTGTGGAAGGATCATAAAACTTTAAACCTCTAATGTGCTCGGGATATCCGATGAAATAACTACTAACCGTTTTGAAGTCCAATTTCTTTTCATTCGGCCTATAAGGCTTCGCTTCAGCTGGACATCCTTAAACATGTAAATGTTTTAAACTAGGTTTACGCCCAGTCCAAAGTTCATACGGTGTCTTAGTAGTTTCTTTCGTCGGAACTCTATTAAGTAGGTAGGTCGCACATTTTATTGCTTTTCCCCAGAGTGATATAGGTAATGTTGAATGACTAATCATACTTCTTACCATATCCTTCAATGTACAGTTTCATCTCTCAGATACTCCATTCATGTTGGGCAAACCCGGCATCGTATACTGAGGGACTATCCCACACCCCTCTAAGAACTTTGCAAACGGTCCATGACGTTGTTCACCTGAACCATCATATCTCCCGTAGTATTCACCACCACGGTCTGATCTGACGCACTTAATGTCTTTACCAAGTTGTTTTTCAACTTCGGTCTCAAAAGCCTTTAAACTTTTCAATGGCCTCTGATTTTTTGTGAATGAGATATAGATACCCATATCGTGAAAAGTCGTCAATGAAAGATACAAAATATCGTTGGCCATTCCATGATGCTGTAGGGAACGAACCGCAGATGTCTGTATGTATCAAATCCAAGACTCCGTTCGCTTTGTATGCATCTAATCGTTTCACTTTGGTCTGTTTTCCTTTTATACATTCAACGCAAACGTGGAAGTCCGAAAAATCCAGTTCACTTAATAAACCTTCGGAAACAAGCTTTTTCAATTCTAATTCTAGAAATGTGACATAATCGCGTGTGCCAAAGTTTTGCTGATTTTTCCATTTTACAATTTAGTTTTCCACGTTAATCTACATTCATTATTTCGTTGTGATCCTTTATAGTATCCAATAAATACAAGTTATCATTTGTTATTAACTTTCCAGAACCAACAACATTACCATGTAAATAAAGATATAAACTTTCATTTCCAAATAGACAAGAATAACTTAATTTGTCCAACAACAGAAAGGAAATTAGGTTCCTTCGAAAAGAAGGTACATACAATAAGTCTTTTAAATACAAAAAATGTCAATTGGTAAGCAACAAACGAAAATCACAAATACAATCAACTAAACACGAACTGCCATCAGCTGTATAGATGGATGTTTCACCATCACTCAGGCTTCGGTTTCTTATCATACCATGCAAAGAAATACAAACATGAGTTGGTGCTGCTGTATCAACCCACCAAGTATTTCTAGGCACTGAAACTAAATTGATCTGAGAACAGACCATAGAAGTGAAAATACCTTTGGCCTTCATCATAGCCCTCCATTTTTCACATTCTTTCTTAAAGTTTCCCGGTTTCTTACAATGGAAGCAACACCCTTTACCAGACGTACCATTATGCTTATTTTGTCCCGAACCGGATGCATGTGCATCTGAACCTTCATACTTTCTCTTAATTCCCTTATCTACCCGAGCTTTCACCATTTTCACTTCTGGATGTTCTTGCTTCATTTTTCCTCCTCTTGCGCTGCTTGAGATATGAGCTCGTTAAGAGTCCATTTCTCGCGCTGACAGTTATAAGAAGTTTCGAAGTTCTTATACTGAGGAGGGAAAGAGTGAAAAGCAAAGCTTACCACAACATCTTTGGGAAGGTCAATCTTAAGTGCTTTCAGTTTGGAAGTGATGTTTGACATTTCCAATATGTGCTCACGAACCGTCCATTTGCCACGATATTTCATAGAGGCTAGCTTAATAAGCAGCATCTTAATCTCTACTTTATCGTTCTTGGCAAAACATTTCTCTACCTCTTCGAGAAACATTTTCGCATTGGTGATCTCAGGTGGAACTGCACCACGGAATGCTAATGGAATTGCTTGTTTCATGATCCCTAGACTTATCATGTTCGACTTTTCCCAAGCCTCTGACTCTTTCTTCTCCGTCGGAGAACTGTCATCAGTCGGAGGTTTAGGTTCATCGATCCTTAGTGCTAAGTCGTAATCATGGCACATCAAGTGCAGCAACATATCTTCTTTCCACAACTCAAAGTTGCTCCCATTAAGTATGGGTGCCTTTTTGCCTTCTGGGTTATAAAGATACGAATTTGCTAACATAACAAACAACAAACAATAAATAGCCAAAAACATCACTTAACATACATCTCCATAGTATTTAACAAATAAACATAGCATAATAAAACATACTCCTACAACATCCATAAGATACCTTTGGGAAAGCATATTAATTTGTATATGTATGAGTTTGAGCATAATTAATGTTGATCATACTAATTGACTTAAGTAAGAAAATCTTCCTTTGGGCCGATTTTCCTAGTTCAATTTTCTTAATGACCAATTCACAAATAATAATCTCGTGTCTAAGATTAACTATGTCAAACCTTAAACTTCATTTGGGCCGATTAAAATTTACATAATTGCCAATCATAGACTTGTCAAAACTCTAAAACAATTAATTCAACAACAGTGATTACTTTGGCAATATATTGGATCATTAATTATTTATCCAAGTTCAGAAAACTTAAAACATGCTTATTATCTTGAAAAATACTATACCACTACCTATTCACTTAATGTCCAAACTATCTTGTAGTCTTCATCTAAATTTGACAGAATTAAATTTAGATGTTAAACTTATTACATTATAATATATACCTTTAATTATATATTATACTTTAATTCTTCGTATATATATAATATAATATAATTCTATATTTATATATAATAATATTATATATAGTTAACGTGCAATAATGCAGATTGACGACTGGGCTGCAGTTAAATAACTACTGCTTTCTCTAACCGTCTAACATTTTACTTTATAAATTAAACTGCAATATAGGAAGCATATAAGCCTGTAAATGCATGTACTGTATAACTGCATGCATGGCCCTATACACGTACTTTTATTTAATTAAAACTACAATATTGGCCGTTATTTTCACACGTCTTCTTAGAGCATCCCTAACAGATACTCTATTTTTTATGTAAATATAGATAGTATTTAGGTAATGTAAATTTAAATATTATCTTTTTCTTCCAACAGATAAGGTATATTTAAGTTAGTTGCCAATCCATAAAATAATAAGAGAAAAACAAGGGAAGTTAACAAATAAACTTTACCTATTGTGTAACTGCTACTACAAATATAGCTAACTTAATTTAAGCTAATAAATATAGAGAGTCTTTTAGCGTATCTGTTGGAAAGAAAAAAATCATATATAATAGTTAAATTTACTTTAAACTGTCAATTAGCGTATCTGTTGGGGATGCTCTTATTATTAATAATTATAATAATAATAATAGTAATATATATACCAAATCAACCCACCACTTCCTTATACTTCACGTAAATAGTGGAAGTGAACCCACCACTTTCACTTTCTAACACTTTCACGTGGAGCAACAGTAATCAATCGCAGATTATTAACTTAAGTGCATAGCAGAATTCGCAGATGTCTGTTCTTTATTCCTATAACTTACTCCCTCCGTTCCTAAATATAAGTCGTTTTAGAAAACATTAAATATTCCAATTTATAAGTCGTTCTCGTAAATCAATAAACTTTTGAATATTAAATAAATAAATAATTATTATTTGACCAATTAAATTAGATGGAGCTTATTATTTTTATTGTTGTGTCCAATCAAATTAGTTTACTTTTTCCCTTTTACAAGTGGGAGGGTTTATAATTATCTTTATTTATATTTGTGTCCCTTCCTTAAACGACTTATATTTGGGAACAGAGGGAGTATTAAAAATTTTGTACCAGTACATCTAATATATATATATATATATATATATATATATATATATATATATATATATTATATAACTTTAACAATAATAATATATATTACAGAAACCAAGACATTAACTTTTGCTTAGCCTTTATATAATACTGCAGTTTGGAACGACGATAAACTAAGTCTATAATTGTGCTGAAGTCTGTAACCGTAAGTTGCAAACTAAACATTTACACTTAATATCAAATTATGTGTAGTTTGATGAACAATTACTTATCTATTGTTTGTATTAAACAAACAAATTTTCTTAATGGAATTACACAATAATTCACTACGATTTGCTATCCTTTTAAACTATCTTGATTATTTATAATTCCATAATCTGATAATTTAAGAACTTAATTCCATGGTGGCTCTAATACCACTTGTGAGAAATACTTTAAGGATTTCTTATCTAACTTATTGAACCATGAAGTTAAATCATCATGTTATAATGCGGAAGAAATACTTACAGGATGTAGACATTCTTTGATCTTCAGATTCCGAACTTGCAGCAGATGATCTTTGAAACCTTTGCTATATTATGATCTTCTAAGAGATGACAACCGAAACCAAATCATTGATTCTGAAGGAAAACCCAATTTTGTTTTTCTTAAATGCCCTTTTTTCTCTCTATATTTAATTTCGTGTCTTTTAAGAATGAGGAACTCATTCTTATATAGAACTGAAGTGAGAAAACGGTTCTTCTCTTTTAACTGTCTGTAAATTCCAGACAGTTACTTAATGAAGACCAGTCCTTATTAAATTTTCACCCTTAGGGACCATAACCCGGTATTATTTTGTTTTACAAAATAACCCCAAAACTTTACGTTTTGCTTAAGTTGTTTATTTCCGAATCCAATCCTTCACAATATTCGGAATTAAACCTGTTATCTATACAATTACCTCCATGATACATATTTTATCTACTAGTCTGTTCTTTTCTTTATGATTACTTTTATTGGACTAATATTAACGATCGTTTGATACATCGATAAAACATGTGACGGTCCAACTTAATGGAGAATTCCAACACAACTATCTAATGATGGAACACTTAGAAAGTCATTCGTACGATTTGACTTTTTATTCGGTTTGTGCTTGTGTATGTGGATAAAGCTAACAATTTTATGTGGGTATTAAACTTTTTGTAATCGTTGATGGCACCTAACTCAATCGAAGAACTGATTGCGGTTTTGACAGATAAAGACTTAGCATTGATAAATTCTTTAGAAAAATTGTTCCAAAGAACATCATACATGTTATGTCAATGATGTATATTAACACGAATCTCCTTATGAATACGAAGAAGCGCATAAAGGAGAAAACAGTTTTTAATCGCTTTATGGGTTTATGGAATGAGATAATGTATTTGAAAACCACATATGAATTTGAAAACAATCAGAATAAGAGGCAACATGGGCTCAAAGATTACCCTCAAGAAATTGAATATACCAAAACACTTTTTTAATTCTTTACCTTAATAATTATGTCACATGGAAAAAAATCATGCATTTGAGAAACACGACAACTAACCACGTGGAAAGCTATCATTCCAACCTAAAGTGTTTTGTTGGTACGAGTAAGCTTAACTTCGAGTTGTTTTGGGGTTAAGTGAATTGTTTAGTCGAGATGAACATGGATCAATTAACGGATCTTTTGAAAATAATCTCTTTATAACACAACACAAATATGGACACATGGGGTTCAATGAAATAAAAGGTAACATCTCGAATATTGATTTAGAAGTTTTTGTGTAGTTTTTGAAAATCATTGATTATATTAAACTAGGGGGTACTAATTGGGCTTATGCACTAAGAGCTACACATGATTTAGTATATTGGCATGAGATTCACGAGTTATTAAACAAAATACAGTCTAGTAACTTTTAAATATTTGGATGATCATTGGAAAATATTAGATATAACGGTATATACAAATATAACGATAGTATCTCTCTTAAATAAAATTTGTATAAGCTTGTTCAAATTGTCATGGAAACCAACGGTGAATAACGTATATACCATATTTACAAAACAATAGTTTGGAATAGTTTTTTTTCAATAAATTTCTTTTTAAAGACCGGAGACACATAAACTCATGATAGTCAACCGGTAAATTATCATCAGTGTGGGAAACTAAACGAGATAAATCTCATTTTGAAAATGTGTTAGAATTAGAAAAAAACAAGTGTACCTTTATTATGTTCAATTTTTAAAAATCCATCGGTTAAGTTCACCTTTGATATGTGTAACTTCTACGATACGAATCAAAGTTTATATTAAGATTTTGTCACTATCTAATGAAATGATTAGTCTCAGCGAACCGTTTAAATTTAAAGAAACGAGACGCAATATTGGTTGTGAACTACGGTTTGATGATCCAAAAGGGTACATATAACAATATTTAGTGTACTATTGACTTGTTATAACTACGGTTAACGATGTTAAACCTGATGGTGGCTTGTATGGCCAATAATATTGATATAAGATACTTAAACATAGAATTTACTATGAATTTATGAATATTTTAAGGATTATAAACAGACGTGTAATGGTATGGATGAGGTACTAAAGGTCGTTGCACGTCTTAACTATTTTAAAGATAGTGCAAGTATAGAACTTTTGATGACAATACAGTCTTTCAGAGTTGTGATCACGTCATAGTTTAAATGTATCATCCATTTTGTATAGAAAGTTATGAATATAATTATTCTACCATTATGAAATTCACCCCATCTGATGTCTCAAATGGAAGATAACGGGTTTGGTTTTGTTGATAACAACCAATTTATCTACGTATGTATTTGATGTTTACATTTGAAGTTTATTGTTGCATTAAGGTGATTTTTTGCGTCCAAAATTATTAAATTTTATATATAGATTTCTATTGAGAAAGGCATAATACGCATACATAATATCCTTATTATATTGCATTGCGTAACCTAGAATCGAAAGATTAAGCAGTACTAATTATACCTCGTTGCAACATATATATGAAATTGTCCGCCTCCAAACAGCAACCCCTAGTGAGAAATTTTGATGAATTTATTTAATTATTATGTTAAATATATTTTAAACTATTTTTTATTGTAGTTTGTTTATGTTAAAAACTTGTTTGATTTGATATAACAGAGTCTTTATACGCAAATATAAAATTAAAATCATAACATTTAACATATAACGATAATATAACATAAAATAAAAAGACATGAGAAATAAATATAAATAATAGAACCCTTTAAGAAGAGTTATATCATTGCGTATTTAGATCTTTAATGTAAGCATCCATTTCCATTTGTTTCAGTCTCTTTTCAACGAGGTTCATGTACAACTCTTAGATCATTGTTTTACTAATGGAATCAGTAATACCAAAAGAGAACACATCTTATGCCTCTTGCCTGGTATCCTATAAAAGTTCGAGAACCTAAAAACTTAGAAGTAATTATAAATTCTTTAACCCTCTAAAGATTTATTTCTGTCATCTTGCAAGTGACATCGGGCTTATACGATGCATACCGTACATGTAGTATATTTTTTTAATATAATTTCATTAAACAATGATGTAGTTTTGTTATAAAGTAATATATATAAATATAAGAGAAGTTTGATTGATATATAGAGATAAATGAATGGTGAATTAGGTTAAAATAGCTATAAATATGACTTGATAGACAAGGTTGAATAAAATAATAATAATAATTTAATGGCACATGTACACAAGAGAAATATTATAGTTGGATAAATAAATTTAAATTAAATAGTGTCATGAATACAAACGAGCCTAAATGTATACTAACTTAGTGCCAACGATACTAAAATATTGTGTTATCAATATCTTAGCAATTGTTTTATAGCAAGTCTATACAAAACTTTAGCTAAGGTATCGACTACACATTGTCCTGATGCTGCCTACTCTGATGGTTTGAACCGACGGTACCAGACCATTTTTTAAATAGTAGTTTAGTCAAATTTATATATAAATATATCGTAACATTTTTGCTAAGGCACTGACCGCGCAGTGGCATGGTACCGATAGTAAATATCATGCATCCAAAATATACAAAAGACATGCATGAACAACCCAGTGAACGTGTTCTCTCTTTCTAGCTGAGTTCGAATCCATATACTCATAACTAATAAAAGTATCTGAGAGTCATTCGAAATTAAAGTTCAACCCTGTGTTGCTCTATATTTCCTAAAGGATATCATGCAAACTAATTCCCTATAATAGAGAGAACTCTGAATGCAACTCTTCTTTGGTATCATGCTATGACAACTCTAACAAATTACCGTCCATCAAGATGTCAGTCTTGATATATGTATTATCAAGTGTGATAAACATATCTCCAAAACTAAACTAAAATATGTTAGTCTTTTGGTGTCATCTCTCTATTAAAGGTTATATCAATGTCAAATTAGTGTTGAAATGATATAAATGATATATCAAATTATCAAAGGGAGTCTCAACCACCAATGACTATATATGTGTGTTTTGATATATTCTATAATGCCAATAATGAGTAGTGTGTCTCGATGTTTAAACTCATATTCTATAACGCCAATAACGAGTAGTGTGTCTGGATGCTTAAACCCATGTGTGACTATAAATAATCCCTGATCAAAGAATGGATGAGAGAATGCTTAATTCTCATCACAAAAAGAATATGTCTGTTGGACGGGCTCAAAAAATGATTACAACCACTGAGTCTAAATTAAATGAAGACTCCAACATTCAGATAAATACTCAGATTCAAGAAACTAAGTCCCTTGATGCTAAGGAAATCATAAAAGTTATTCAAACCTTGGATTATGGTTATAATCTATCTACTTCTTAAGACTATGAAAACCTGATATTTGGAAATGTCACTCCCAACTAGGATAATATAGGAAATATTTCTCCCTCACCAATCCTTAGAACAAAAGGAACATACAAAGGATTTCAGGAAGTTGTTAATAGGAAACTTAAATAAGCAAGCAAGAAAGAAAAAACCTAACAATATGATTATCAAATCCTTGAATTTTCATGGTCTGGCAAACTATCTACCTGCTTATCTAAAGATGATCAAGTTGCTTAACTAGAATATCAGAGAGATTAGAAATATAAAGTTCTCTTATAAGGCTTAAGTCTATCATTCACGAAGAAAATATCAAGCTCATTGCCATTCAAGAACCCTTTATCAGCTCTGAGAATTTGGAAAACACTACTTTAAAGATTGGTTTCAAACAAAATATGGTTTTTTAGAATGAAGGATTTTATGTTAACATTTTAATGGATCTTTTTTAATGTTTACATTCTGAAATATCTTATGTTAATTTAGATTTAAAAAAATTACTAACAATTGTTTATGCTCATTGTCAAAGATATAGTAAGAGAGACATTTGGAACCCTCTTAGGAACATCTCAACCCCTGCTAAGGAGTGACTAATTTTAGGGGATTTCAACATTGTATCATCTACTGATGAGTATATTGGCTTCTCTACATTATGTATCAACAACTCTAAATAATTTCATGATGTTATCAGGGACTGTCATCTGGAGGATGCAAGTTATGCTGGCTCCAAATTCACTTGGTCCAACAACTCCAAATGAAAGCGTTTAAATAGATTTCTCTGTAACTCTGCTTGGTCTGAATTTTTCAATGAAACTAAAGTTCTCCACATAGTCAGAACTTTTTTTACCATCCTTCTTTATGTGTAATTATTTCTAAAGATAAATTAAACTCTAAAAAAATATTTAAAATTTTTAAACACGTGAATATTGGATGATGAGTTTCTAAATTTTATAGAAAATAACTGGTATCAAAATATTGAAGGATATCCTCTCTATATCTTTTGGCATAAACTTAGAAGACTAAAGGAAGCCCTCAAGGTATGGAATAAAACTTGTTTTGGTAATATCTTTGACAAAGTGCAAGGAACTAGAGAAGTAGTCAAGAAGCTTGAGATTGAGGATATGATGTCTAATAGCTTGGACACCAAGGTGGAGCTAGATAAAGCTAATGATATTTTCCTAAAGCTTTAAAGATGGAAGAGTCATACTTGAAGCAAAAAATACTACTCCAATTGGCTCCAAGAAGGTAACCGAAACATTAAAACCGGTCATGCTTATGTGTCCAAGAAAATAAGGAAGGATACTATCAATATCATTAAATTTAGAGAGGAGTAGATCTTAGATACCAACTCTATTGGCTTATCTGCTGAAGCATGCTTTAAAGAGATCCTAACAAATCAACCTTTCTCAAGTACTAAAGAAGAAACTAACATAATGCAAGACAATATCTTTAATAACATCTTTAAGCTGATAACTAATGAAGACAGTGACTTACTCTTACTACCACCCTCTGAAGAGGAGATCTATGACATCATCAACAACCTGAATTCCTCAAGTGCAGCTGGCATGGATGGCTTCTGATGAGTCCGAATATTGCTTCCTCTCCGGACAGGGAAAGATTGGACCAAGGCCACCACACCGGACAGGCCACTTCGAACACTTAGCCCATTGAATTGTTCGAACTATGACAAAAGTACTAAAAAACCTAAACACTTCTTGACTAAGCTGCTTGCTCTCCCACTAAGAGCTCATGGGTCTTTAAACATGACCCGGGTTCATTAAACATGACCCGAAAACCCATAAAGCCCAAATGAAAGGGTATAAATACCCAACCACCTGCATTAAATATGGGTAATGAAAATTAACTGCAACTAGGCTGCTTAATTCTCCCTCTACTCTCTACTCAAAATATTAAACACGTACCAACTTTCACAAACTCTAAAACAAATTACCAAATTACCCTCAGACATAAATTAACCTCACCAGCTTCAACAGGTGTTTCTTCAAGACCTGTTGGAATATCATCAAAAGTGATCTCTGTCAAGCTATGTCCTCCTTCATACTTGGCCATAACATTCCTCAATGAAACATTTAGGCACGAAGAAAATCTTCTCCATGGACCTTATCAATTTGTTCAGATGGTAGGATGTGGAATTCATGTTAGTGATGGAAGCCCGTTTTATGTGTTGGTTGGATAATTTGATACTCTAAAAATACCAGAAACTTGGATTGGAATTTTAATCAACATCATGGTTTTCGATATGGACAAATTAAAATATGTTTTGGTGGTAGCCTAGGGTCCGCTCCATTATGTCTGGGAACTATATAAACGAAGTAAAATATGATTTGGTTTATTTTCATTGATTCTTAGAAAGATAAATCGTGGTCCGAGATATTTGAACTTTTAATTTTACATCAGATATTTGTGAAAAATATTCCGGAAACAACTATATGAAGAAAGAAATCATCATCCTATATATTTAGATATGTTGTTTTATGATGTTTGATCCATGGAAAAATAAAAAATGATAGAATATTACGTGTCATGAACAAGACCTGATAAATAAAATAATTTAGCTTATTCACATACTTTTGCCCGAAAACTATGATTTTGAGGCTGTTTTGTTTTCCCGAGTTTCTTCATATCCAACTTATCAACTTATCATTTGAAAACGTTAGTTACATTTCTCCAAGAAACCTCCAAGAAATGAAAAGTAAACCTAAAAACTACTATTCTCTTGTTTGATTCTTCATCGCTTCATCTGGTTGATGGAGGAAGGTGAGCGCTCCTCGCCATATCATCAATCCACTAATCATGATACGCACTTTCGAGTCTTGAAATATCTTCGCCATGATCAGCCAAAGATCAAGAGCAACCCTATATATGAATCTGTTACAAGTTGTGAAAAAAAGTCAGGTACCAAGAGATCATTCGCTGATCTGTTCAAATCAAAATCGGAGAAAATAAAACACAAGAATGTCTTTGTATCAAGTGATACAGATCATATTAATATTTAATTTGAGGCTGATGATTTGGTGAAACTAAGGGAGAATGCTAATCACACGCTAGTTGGAAAGTTTCCTAGTGGGAGACCAAGTTATAGTATTTTTAAGGATTTCTTGGATTCTTTTAAGTTTAAGGGGGACAACAATGTTACTCGTTGGGATTACAAACACATTTTCATTGAGTTTGGATTGATTGAAGACCTTAGAAGAATCTGGAGGAGGAACGTCTGGAAAATAGGGGTAAAACTATGAGATTTCTTGAATGGTCTCCTACTTTTAATCCTAATATTGAGAATCCTGCTATCCCTGTCTATATAGACCTCTCAAACCTTTCCAAATTTATGTATAATGAATCTACCATTCTCGAAATAGCAAAGCCATTGGGTCCCCTCTAAACATATGTGTGCCACCTAAGAATCAGGCAAGGCATAATTATTGTAGAATATGGGTTATTTTGGATGTTTCAAAACCATTACCTAAAGGAATTGATATCTCTTTTGGGACTTACAGTTTCTGGCAAGAGTTGGTATATGATAAATACCATGAGTATTGCAAAATTTGTTCTCACTTGGGCTATTTTAAGAAGGGATGCAAAAAGCTCAACCAAAGGAAAACTGTGGATAAAAAAGAGTCTTCAAATCGTTTGAATCTTGACTCTTTGTTGCCTACATATCAGATAAAAGTCACTGGTCAAAAACTTAGATAAGTAATTGTGGATGATAGAAAGGAGGATGATGTTATGGTATTAAATCACATCTCTGACACTGAAACAAAGCATGGATAATACAATTCAGAATTAGATACCTTTGGGAATTGACAATAAGAAAATCATTGAGGCTTTACATATGCTGGATATGAGATCACTGAATCATTAAGGAACTTCTTCTGTGAATTTTTTGTTAGCAATATAGTCTCCAACTAAACAAACTATTAGCAGCCTTCCTTCCTCTCCTGCAAACAGAAATGTTCTCAGTAAGTTTGGTTTTAAAAAAACAGAACCGAAGAAAATGAAGAAATTTAAAATTGTTAACTCGAAGGGGATCATATCATCAAAATGTGTGCAACACAAAAATGTTTCCAAAACTTCCAAACAATCTAAATGACTATAACTATTTTAAATTGGAATGTGCGCGGTATTGGTAACAAGGAATCTCAAGCCAAAATTAAGTCCATAAAGAGGTCAAATAATCTTAATTTGTTAGTTCTTCAAGAGCCAATGTTCCAGCTTTCTCGAACAACATAAGTAAAAAGATATGGGTTATGTGGAATATGGATTATCAGGTTGATACAATTGCCAATG
The DNA here is from genome assembly GCA_036936605.1 of Limnanthes douglasii subsp. nivea. Taxonomy (NCBI): domain Eukaryota; kingdom Viridiplantae; phylum Streptophyta; class Magnoliopsida; order Brassicales; family Limnanthaceae; genus Limnanthes; species Limnanthes douglasii. The sequence continues at coordinate 27,446,925 of JAUPFV010000003.1, read as the reverse complement.
AAGACCAATTTTTGCATCTTAACATCAATCACAACTCTATGTCTAATACTTTCAAGGTTACGGTGATCTACACTAAATGCGTTAGGAGTTTGAGGAGGATTTCATGGGACAACTTAAGGAATCTTGAAGAGGAGGAAAGTGAATGGATAGTTCTCGGGGATTTTAATACTATTGCTAAACCTGAAGAGCAGTTTCAATGCATCACTAACTGCACTGCCAGCATGGATAATTTCAACAATTTTATATTGGACTGTAATTTAAATGATACTGGTTTTTAGGTAATAGGTACACTTGGCCCAATGGTAGGCAGTGTAGGAGGCTGGCCATGTTTCTTATTAACAACAAGTGGCTCAACTATTTTGAAGGCACTAGTGTTACTCATCTACCTACAACTTGCTCTGATCATCCTCCCCTATGAATCTCTATCTCCTCAAGCTTAACTAAAATGAAATCCTCTTTCAAGTTTGTTAATATGTGGTGCTTCCATAAAGACTTATATAAGTTTATTGATGATTGTTGAGGGATTGAAACTATTGGTTCCTTATTCAAAGGTTTTGGTATAAGCTCAAACACCTTAAAGTTAACCTGGAATGTGGAATAAGACTGTATTTGGAAATATTTTTGATTCAGCAAAGCAGATTGAGGCTAAAATTTATGTCATTCAAGCTAACCTTCAAAATACTAACTCTCCTCATGATAGAGAGCTTTTGGATAAAGCCAAATAAAAACATCTCTTTCTTCTTGCAAGAGAAGATGAGTTTTGGGTTCATAAATCCCATATTAACTGGTTAAGGGATGGTGAAACAAATACCTCTTTCTTTCACAATTATGTGAAGAAAAGGATTCATAGCTCTAAAATCTCTAGAATTTGGAATGGTTCTGCTTGGATTGAGGACCGTAATAGCATTGGGGAATCAGTTGTTAACCACTTTAAATCTCTTATTTCCTGATCTCCCCAATCCATGAAACTTTAATATTTTAATAGATTGTATCCGTAAGCTAGTGTTTGAGGCTGACAATTATATGCTTACGGGTTTACCTACTGAGTCAGAAATCTATGCTATCATTAAAGATTTGAGTCATAATGCTGCTGCTGGTCCTGATGGATTCAATGGAAAGTTTTATAAGGTTTGCTGGCCTATTATCAATGATGATTCATGTGAGGCTATAAGGGATATTTTCAGGGATGGTTATTGTTCTAAGGGGATCTATGCAACTGTGTTATGTCTAATTCCCAAGGCGGATTCTCCCAAATCATGGAAGGAATTCAGACCTATTAGTCTGACTACCTATTTTAGTAGAATTGTATCTAAACTGATCAATACAAGACTTTCGATCCTTCTACCTAACCTGATTTCTTCTGAACAAGGGGATTTTGTTAGAAGCATTCATGATAACAACATGATTGTCCAAGAACTTTCAGGGGATTTATCTATGAAGTCAAGAGGTGGTAATATATTACTAAAGCTAGACATGGATAAGGCTTTTGACAGATTGGATCATACCTTTCTCCTAAGTGTATTGATGTCATTTGGGTTCATGGCTGATTTCATTAGAGTGATTGAAAGGAATATTGATAACTGCTGCTTCTCTATTCTAATTAATGGTGAGCTAAGGGGGTTCCTTAAGTCAAATAAGGGCTTAAGAGACGGTGACCCACTGTCACCAAGTCTTTTTATCCTATCAGAAGAATATCTTCTAAGGAACCTTATGAATCTATCTACTGATTTGAGTTCTATTAACTACAAAAGCAGAGGGAGCTTAAATGTACCTTGCTTATGTTTTGCTGATGACATCATAGTCTTCTGTAATGGCTTTACTGCCTCTGTCTCCAGAATCATGAACCTGTTCAGACATTATGAAGATATTTCTGGTCAATTAGTTAATGTTGGGAAGTCTAGATTTATTACCTCAAGGAAGCACCCACCTCATCAGATCACAAGGCTGGAACAACTTTTGCGATTGAAGCATTCTTATCTGCCATATAAGTACATGGTTCTGTGATATGTAACAAAATGAGGGTAAGTAACTTTGAAGACCTAGTTTCTAAAACTAGAAACAAATCTATGATTGGGACCAAATCTAGTAATATTTTCCTCCATGCAAATCCTCAGACTCCGCCTGCTCAGTGCACCACTGATATGATTAACTGTCCCAAATGTGTGTTTGATAGAAAAAGTAAACTTTTGTGTGAACATTATCCATCAAGTGTGACATGCATATAGTTTACATTGACTATGCAAGTACTTGAGTGTATCATGATCAATGTATAACATGAAATTATTATAAGTGAGATACGAACTCCAATACTTTAATGCCCGAACCAACACATAAAATTACACATCATAAGTATTGTAGTTGAGTTTGAAACCATTAAACTCCTCACTGAAAAGCCACATATCCTCCATCGTGGCGCATCAAAGCTCTAATACCCAATCCAGACACATTACAATATAATTTAAACCTTAAACGGAACAAGTGTTGTAGTCAATCCTACCTTAATTTCTTCAAATGTAGATGTTGCTTCAGGGGTCCAACAAAACGTCTCGACCTTCATACAATCTATAATAGATGCCATGATGGTATTGAAATTATAAAATAACCACCGATAGAATGATACCAGCCAATGAAATGAATGAACTTGAGTAATAGTTGTAAGTAGTGGCTAATCACGGACTGTTGCCACTATGGACTCATCAACTAATATACCATCCTATGAAACAACATACCCATGAAATAGGACAAAATATGTCATAAAAGAACAATTGTTGATTCGTTTATATATATATATATATATATATATATTGTTTCTCACCTCAAAACAAATAATACCTCCCACAGATATTGAAGATGAAAGCCTTCGTTAGTACTATAAATCAAGAAATCATCAAAATAAACAACTAAAAACTTTCATATGAAAGGACAAAATATCTTACAAATCACCCTCATAAGAGTACTATGGGTATTATAAAGATAAAAAACATAATCATCTCCTTAAACAAAACTTCATGGGTCTTAAAATTTGTTTTCCACTCATCATTCGTTCTGATTCGAATCTAGTGATATGGAATCTTCAAATCTAACGTAGTGAGCACATTGGCGTCATTCAGTTGATCCAGAACCTCATCACATTTAATAATATGTAAACAATACCATATTTTGATCTTGTTGATATCGTGACTATCTACACGTATCATCATCAAACCATTTTTTTTAAGCATCAACAATAATAGAACTACACATATATTAAGTTTCTCTCAAATATGAACTTTAGTTAATAACTCTTCAACATGTCTCTTAAGATCCTCGTGCTCCTTGGAACTCATCCTGTAGTGAGGTTAGTTTGGGAAAGATAGCTCGGGGGACTAGATTAATCTCATATTAAATATCTCGTAATATCGGAAGTCCATTTGGTAACTCATTTGGAAAGATATCAACAAACTCCAGTAGTAGTGGATGAGCCCGATCGGGTACTCCAACAAAAATATGAGTACATTATTTCACAACCAACACGTACACAGTCTATAAATCACTTGCATGGTCTAGAAACCCATATGCGCCAATAAACTTCTTCTAGAACATTGTGGTACAAGAGGTGCTAGTTGTGGGACACTTCTCTATATGGAACTAATATAATATTTTTATTATTTATCACGATACTATATCGATTCTTTTTACCATCATGAGTAAAACCTCTATCAAATTACCATGGATGTCCAAATGGTAGATGACAAGTTTCCATACTAAGCATATTACATCATGTTTATCCTTATAACTACCAATAGAAAATGCAACTAGACAATGCTTAGAAATTGTTACCTCAATGTCTTTCTTTAGCTAGGCTAGTTTGTAAAGGCTTGGATAAGCTTCAGTCTTCAGTTCGAGTTTATGAACAACCACTTCATAAATTACATTCTCACAATGATCTGAATCAATCGCGAGCTTACAAACTTTTCCGAAAATGGTGCACATAGACTAAAATATTTTATTTCTAAGCTAATCATCATTGTCATTACTAATCTTAGGCGTGTAACAGACATACATTAATACCAATAGAGGGCCTACATCTCCCTCACTTAAACTTTCATCTTGAATTGATTCATCAATGTCTTCATCCTCCACACCAAATAGTAAATTCTGCTTCATAGCGGAACACATGGCGATCAAATGGAGGGCGCATGCAAATAGACAGTCTCATTTGAAGTCAAAAGAAACCTCCAGGTCTCTTATAGAAACCTTCGACGCTTCCCTACCAATTTTGTTTAACACCAGGTGTCGTTGAAACTTCAGAAAATCCAAAACGGTTCAGCATTTTTCAATAGAGCTTAAGTTAAGGTTGAACTCACCATAGGTTCTTGGGCAACTGGAAAAATAAGAAAACAACTTGAAGCTTCTGGTCAATTATCGAATCAAACTCGTTTATTCACCCGAACGTTTTCCATTCATGAACATCGAGATTTTTCTCAAGCATGATAACTACGACATAAAACGTTCATTATATTCATACTTTGACAAACTCACTAAGAATGGTGCACTATTGATAAACGAAAGACTAGTTAGCATTTGGTCCGACCTTTGGACTAGTTTTACTTGTATTAGTTAATTATAAAGAGACAAGTCCAATAAAAGCTTTATATATTTATAAACCATGAGAGCTCTAAAATTCTCATTGGTCAAAATATATATATATATACCTCATCACTTGATCCAGGTGAACAATTATTATTCTGGTCTAAAATAGTTATTAGGCTCTCTATAATTATTTTCCTTCTTATTTAATACCAACTCCTTCCGATGAATAGATCCCATAATTAGCAACACCGATCCATTCGCCTCCAAAACATTTTTATTAACCTAAATTGATCCTTAGTTTTTCAAAATTCACATTTCATTACAATTCTTTTTTATCATTTTTTTTTGTTTTGAAGTTCTTTGGTCCATATCGAACAATTTAGACTTACTTATCTTTATCTCGGTAACATCTCGATTTTATAATATTCTCGCAAAATGTGATATACGCTCTATATATATATATATATATATATATATATATATATATATATATATATATATTTGGAGTCGTATAATTTAATTTTTATAATATTCAATATAGATAGTTTTAATATAGATAATTTTTATAGAACGTAATAAACTATCAACAAAACAAAATCGAATACTACTTTTGGATATCAATGGTAATTATCAACAAAACAAAATCGGATTAAACGATGTTGATATTGGTTATGACTAAAAGTTTACGATGGATTGATAAAATTCTACATGTCTTAAATGATAAAATATTTTTATTTTAATATTTCATATAACAATTTTTTATTTTTTAATTAGTTTAATACTCTTATATCTTTATTAACAATAAAAACACCAATCTTTGTTATGAAATAATTCACGTCCACCCCAATACTTCCATTTCATCTTATTTCACGTACACGCCATTTTATTGTGCATTGTTTGATTTTGCTTTTGGCATCAATTTATGAGTCATGAATCGTTTACTCTTAATGGAGTATTGCTCCCTACTATTGTGTCGGAATACGTGTCAACAAATGGTTTAATCCGTAGCCCAGAAAGATTGTGTCGGAATACGTGTCAACAAATGGTTTAATTCGTAGCTCAGAAAAATTGTGTCGGAATACGAAGACAAGACGACATATATACCACTATATAAAGTTTAAATATACTAACATTGTTGTTTTTATTAATTAAATAGTGATATATATACCAATATATAAAGTTTAAATATAATTATATTTAAAATATTATTTATATATATAATATTTGTAACGTTACTATATATATTTATTGAATTTTAATTAAATTTTATTAACGAAAGTTTATATATAATTATATTTTACATATTATATATACACAAACTCGTAAGTTACTATTTTTTATTCAATTTATATGAAATTTTATTAATTAAATTTTAATTATAATTAAATTTAAGATATTATATATACAAAATTTTGTATCTTACTTTATATAAGATTTATTTATTAAAGTTTAAATATAGTTATATTTTAGATAATTTTAATATATATATATATATATATATGTATTTATTCATTTTTAATGTATGAGGATACACAAATAATTAAGTTAAAATTCAATTTAAAAAATATCACATTAATTAATTTTTAAATATAAATTCTTAATAAATACTTGAATAAAAATTATAATTTATATACATAAATAAATATTTAGAAAAAAAATTGGAAAATGGTCTTGGAATGCGGAGTAGACTGTTTGATTAAATACCTAAAATTAAAAAAAAAAAGTTAGTCACAAAAATTATAAAAACAAGAGGAAACTACCCATAAATACTTAGTCAACTTTCAAATACCAAAATGGTACCCACTTTTAGACTAGTTCCATAAAATACCTAAAGCCATATTTTGGACAAAAATACCCTCTAGGGTATAAAAGAGGGTTTTTTGGTTGAAACCCACTTTTTTCACCTTCTAATCTAACTTTTGGGTTCCAATTCCCTCTACTTTCACATTTTTAAATTTGAGGAGAGAGAAATACATAAAACGAGAGCGAACCAAAACGTCGATTTTGAACCGAAAATTCTACGACTTAACCGTCGACCATAACCGTTCCGGCCACCGTAACTGTCGACCCGATACCGATCATTCCATCGTCTAGACCTTCGTCAACCATCCACCGCCTCCGTCTCCGTCGAGCAGGTACGTTTTTTTGTCGTCTTTCATACTGTCTGTGTGTGTATGAATGTAACTAACCGGTGACGCCCGTTTGTTTGCTGTCTCCAGAGAGGTTATGGCTATAGAGTAGGTATGCCAATACATTCACGATTGATTTCGGTTTTTCTATTTATAGTCCTTATTCTATAATCAATTGATATGGTGTTCTTCCTAAATGTTTCTTAGGCCTTTCGAGCACTTGTAAGTGATTACTAGTATTTGTTTAGGGTATTGAGTATTTTTGTTTGGTTAATGTTTGATTGTTAATGAGATCTAGTTGGTCTTTAATTTTATTACTACTTGTTTTGTTTGTGTTTTTGTTTCTTTTGAAGATTACAGTATAGTGTATTGATTGACCTTTAGCTTTGTTTCTTACTTTATTGACAGGAGATTGCTCTAAACTCCTATTGATAATGGACGGAGGAACTTCATGGATTATCCATTGCAAAGACAACACAAAGAGAGAGATTCGTGAGTTCGATTCGCCATCGCATCTCACGGATGAAGTTAAAAGAGAAGGTACCATACCATCTCTAGATTTAATCCTACCCGATGACTTACTAGAAAAAATCCTAGCTTATCTACCTATTCCGGTCATCTTCGAAGCTAGTTCAGTCTGTATCTAGCAATGTCTCGTACTATATCTAGTAATGCCATAAGTCGTATCTAGCAATGAAGTAGTCTCCTAAATCGCATTATAACAAGGTGTTCCTTGATTTTTCAGTTGGCCTATTGCATGAAGAAAAAACACATACCTGCTGTGAAAGGTGGATACAAAATCAAGAAAATTAGAGATATCACAAACAAGAGAATGTCAGCCTTGACTGTGGGATTTTTGTTTGTAAGTATGCGAAAGACATCATTCAGAAATGGTATATTCCTAAAGAATATGGAAATGATATGCAAGGCAAAACAAGAGCTGAAATATTTAAGCATTTTCTCAATGATTTAAACACAAACTGACGATGGTAGTGTTGGGAGAAATATTTTTATGTAATTTATATTTTTGGACAAGGGTTGTGTGATTCATTTAAAATTGGATGCCAGTATAAGACGATTACTCGAAACTTTAGTAACAATTGCAACATATCTGATTGTGTTAAGGATATAAAAAATGTTATGTAAATCATTTCTACCAATGTCATTTCTACCAACTTTAGTATTACTATAAATTTTTATAGTATTTCTACCAATGTCATGTTTTTATAAAGTTTATAGGGAGAGCTTGTCAGTTTTATTGTATGAATAAATTCAACTTAGCTAGCAATCCTATACTACTGTATCTAGCAATGTCTATATATCGTGTCTAGCATTGTTACACTGTTGTATCTATCAATATCCTTATAACGTATCTAGCAATGTCTATATAACATGTCTAGCAATTTTATGCGGCTGTATCTATCAACCTCGTTATAACCAATCTACCATTGTTTTGATGTTGAATCTATCAAAGTCGATATATTGTATCTAGCAACCTCGTTACAACCCATCTAGCAATCTTTTGATGTTGTATCTATCAAAGTCGTTGTAATGTATCTAGCAATATTTAGATGTTGTATCTAGAAATATCGTTATAAGGTATCTAGCAATGATATGCGGCTGTATCTATCAACCTCGTTATAACCCATCTACCACTGTTTTGATGCTGATTATGACGTCCATGTACTTCATGTTAGTGGAATGTTCATGTCTGAAAAATGTTGTATCTAGCAACTTTATATACACGTATCTAGCAATCTCATTGTAAGCTTACAATCGCAGAGGTATTACATTGTATCTAACAATGTGGCATCAGAAACTTAATTTCAATGCAACTACAAATGATCTTGCATCTATCAAAGTCGTTATACTGTATCTAGCAATGTTCAGATGTTGTGTCTAGCAATATCGTTATAAGGTATCTAGCAATGATATGCGGTTGTTTCCATCAACCTTGTTACAACCCATCTACCATTGTTTTGATGCTAAATCTATCAAACTCGTTATACTGTATCTATAAATGTTCGCATGTTGTATCTATCGTTACAACCAATCTAGCAATCTTTTGATGATGCATGTATCAAAGTCTTTATACTGTATCTAGCAATGTTCAAATGTTGTATCTAGCAATATCGGTATAAGGTATCTAGCAATGATATGCGGTTGTATCTATCAACCTCGTTACAACCCATCTACCATTTTTTGTATGCTGATTAGGACGTCCATGTACTTCATGTTAGTGGAATGTTCATGTCTGGAAATGTTGTATCTAGCAACTTCATATACACGTATCTAGCAATCTCATTGTAGGTTTATATAGAATGTGGTATTACACTGTATCTAGCAATGTGGCATCATAAACTTAATTTCAATGCAACTACAAATGATGCTGCATCTATCAAAGTTGTTATACTGTATCTAGCAATATTCAGATACTGTATCTAGCAGTATCGTTATAAGGTATCTAGCAATGATATGCGGTTGTATCTATCAATATCAAGAAACCAATGAAGCAAGATGTCTTAGCTAGCAATATATATAATCAAAAATCACAATGATATTCAACAAATTAGTAGAGTATCTAGCAACGTCTATAGTTTAGCAAAAATCGCAATGTATATCTCCAATTCAGAAAACGCATCTTGTCCAATTAAACTCGCATCCTGCTACTGCATCTATACCTAGGCTACCGAAAATCATACAAAACCTTGTTTATACAATAAATACATCTGTAGAACACTTAAACCAAATTTGAACTTATAAATCAACTTAAATACAAGAATTTGAGAAATGTTATACAACATTTACAAACATGGTCAATACAATACAAAGAAGAAAACAATAACAATATTGACAGTGGCAAAGACAGGACTGGCAAAGTGACTGTCAAGGTAGGATGAAACGGCAGCCCAATCGAGCGCAAACGATCCAAGTCCAAGTCCAGACACCGCAGAACCAAGTTGATGTAATAAGACTGAATTGGGGTTAATCCAACACACTCATGATATTGATGTCAACATGGCAAAAAGATAACCTGGAACCACAAAGTACGTAAAAATATTGATCCGGACGACTAGGAAAAACTGGTTGTGAGTCACTGATCCTTTGCTTCTTTCTTCTTTGTCATGTAAAGCCTAGCATTCTCCCAAAATACTTTTAATTCACCAGAAAAAGATAAGCATTGTAACAGAACAAATGGTTTGTCACGAGTACCTCACTTGAATCAGATTGCTAGTCCACCACATCTCACATGCCTCTACCAGATATCTTCTAAAGAGCCCAGCCCAACAAACCCTAATACCTAAAGAGTTCAGACTTACAAATATTGTTAGCATGAGGTCTGTTGAATCAAAAAATCAATCATCCCTAACCATCATCATACATATAACTTCGATAAAAACCATCGATAAACATATAACTATACTAAATCCAGGAACGTTACAAATCTTAATATCCAAATGAAACAAAAACAGAGAGCCTCTGTTACCTGAGTGGTGAGCATGACAAGAAACACCGGAAACAACGACATAGATCGTTTATAAATCAGCTTCACAACACTCAATATATGAGCAGCATAAACAGAATTAGCGAAAATCGTTATTAGAACATGTTCTTTGACGTCAAACGACCTGGGTTCATCGTAAACTCAATATGGGTTCCTTGAATTGCGATTCGAGTGGGTAAAAACCTGGCCATAAGATGATCGATCGGGATGACAGCAATCTGAGCAGAGATAGAAGAAATCGAAAGAGGGTTTGCCCTATACCAAAAGAACTAGTTAACAAAAGAGAGTAAACACACGACAACATACCAGAACCCACATTCCGAATGTGAGTGCTGGCATAGTTGGATCGTCTATTTGTCTTACACCGTCAAATCCACCACCTCGATCACACATTTTTCATCTTCCTTGTACTGTTCTTCAATCTCTATCGTCATGGCGACTTGTTCTTCCTACTCGAGCTCCACTGCCGCCGGTGAATACCCGTCCGACCGGCAAAAACAAGACGAGTAGCCGGCACTCGATACCACTAAGACTCATTGTGTTCTACAAAGACTATAATGGTTTTGTTATTGCAGTTGAGCAACCTCATCGTCGGTAGTTGGGTTTCGAAGGTGGA